>ML776552.1:1545642-1578374 GCA_009831015.1 Picea engelmannii | reverse complement strand
ATAGGCTACAGGTCCCACTCTGTCTAGAACCTCAAAAGGTCCACAATACCGGGGTGCCAATTTGGCACAAGCTCCCATTTTTAGGGAACTCCTTTTGGGCTTAATTCTGAGATATACATGATCTCCTGTTTGGAACTCTCTTGGAGTTCTTTTTTTATCAGCATAGCTTTTCTGTCGGTTCTGAGCGACCTTCAGATTTTGTTTTATTTGATTCACTTGTTGTTCCATTTCTTTCAACATGTCGGGTCCAAAAGAAATCCTATTCACGGGATTGTTCCAACTAACTGGAGTATTACATTGTCTACCATAGAGGACCTCGAATGGGCTCATCTTTAAGGATGCTTGGTAGCCGTTGTTGTAGGCAAATTCGACCAATGGCAGGAATTCTTCCCATTTCCTAGGCTGATGCATCACATGCATCCTTAACATATCTTCTAATATCTAATTTACTCTTTCTGTTTGTTCATCGGTTTGAGGGTGATAGGCGGTACTAAACAACAATTTGGTCTCTAATCCCGCCATCAGTGATTTCCAGAATTTGGAAGTGAATTTTGTGTCTCTGTCAAATATTATCTCTTTCGGCATGCCATGCAGTCGGAACACCTCTTTCATAAATACATGTGCGATATCTATCGCCTTGCAGGTCGTATTGATGGGAATGAAATGAGCAGACTTGCTCAGTTTATCTACCACCACCATAACATCATCATTTTGTCTGGTTGAAGTAAGTAATCCAGTTATAAAATCCATGGAGATGGTTTCCCATTTCCATTCTGGGATGGGTAAAGGGTGCAGTAATCCGGCTGGGTGTCGATGTTCTGCTTTAACCTGTTGGCATTCTATGCATTGGGCCAAATATTTGGCTATGTCCTTCTTCAATCCCGGCCAGTAAAACTGTTTTCGGGTGGCAGTAATCATTTTCTGGTATCCTGGGTGACCAGTGTAAGGCCATTTATGTAGTTCATCCATGATGAACCTCTTCAAGTCATCACAATTGGGAATGTAAAGTCTATCTCTGTAGGTGAGTAGACCTCCTTCGGTCATCTGATAGCTTTCGTATTTTGTTCCAACAGGTTCTTGCTGTAGGTACAGGGTCACATTTTGGACGAAGGGATCTGTGTCTTGTGCCTCCTTGACTCTGTTCTTGACATCTGTCTCGCAGGTACTCACCGCGGCCAAGTGAATTGTTCTCATGCTTCTGCTAAGGGCATCGGCCACGCTATTCTTCTTACCTTTGATGTGCTTGATTTCGAAATCAAATTCGCTAAGGAGGGCCATCCATCTAGCTTGTCTAGTATTGAGTTTGGGTTGATCAAACAAATACCGTAATCCACAGTGATCTGTCATAAGTACAAATTTCCTTCCTAGGAGCTAATGCCTCCACATTTTTAAGGCATGCACTATGGCAGCCAATTCTAGATCATGAGTCACATAGTTGACCTCATGTTCATTCAATTTTCGCGATTCATAGTAGATCACTTTTCCTTCCTGCATAAGGACTCCTCCGAGCCCTTCTTTACAAGCATCTGTGCACACAAGGAAGTCAACTTCTGGGTCATCGATTTTCAACACGGGTGCATGGGTTAGTAGATGTTTCAAGGTTTGAAATCTTTCTTCACATTGTTGTGTCCACAAAAATTTCTTTCTCTTCTTCTGGAGGGCAGTGATTGGACAACCAATCTTGGAGAAATCTTTTATAAATCTCCTATAGTATCCCCCCAATCCCATGAAGGATCTAATGTCTGAGACATCCTTTGGGGTAGGCCATTCCATGATAGACCTGATCTTGTCAGGGTCTACTGCTACCCCTTCCTTGGACAGAACATGTCCCAAGTAGTGTATTTTCTTCTGAAAGAAGTCACACTTGCTGAATTTAGCATAGAGTTGATGCTCTTTTAGCACTTGGAGCACAAGTCTAAGATTCTCTTCGTGTTCTTCTCTATTCTTAGAGTAGATTAGGATATCATCAATAAAAACTAGTACAAATTTATCTAGAAATCTACTGAGTACATTGTTCATTAAGCACATGAAAGTAGCAGGGGCATTGGTTAACCCAAATGGTACTACCACAAACTCATAATGACCATACCATGTCCGGAAAGAAGTCTTATGGATGTCTTCACCCTTGATTCGGACTTGATGGTATCCTGACCTCAAGTCAATATTTGAGAAAACAGACGCACCGCCCAACTGATCGAATAGATCCTCGATCCTGGGCAAGGGGTATTTGTTCTTTATGGTTACTTTATTAAGTTGTCTGTAATCTATACACAGTCTAAGAGTGACATCTTTCCTTTTCACAAACAGGACCGGTGCTCCCCACGGGGACACGCTGGGTCGAATATAACCCTTATCCATGATTTCTTTCAATTGCAATTTGAGTTCAACTAATTCAGGCATGCTCATCCGATAGGGTATTCTAGACACCGGCACTCCTCCTGGTGCAAGTTCTATTGAGAAGTCAATGTCTCTTCTCGGAGGTAGACCCGACATTTCCTCTGGAAACACATCTCGGTATTCTCTTAGGATAGGGTGATCTTCAGGGCTTGGATCTGCACCTTCGTTTGTTTTCAACACCTGTATTGCATATAAGGGACATCCGTTTCGACAATATTTCCTTATTTGTAATGCTGATATTTGTCTCACCGAGACCGGTTTTCAGAACCATTGAAGGGTTATCCTTTTTCCTTCTTCTCTCACACATTCTAAGGTTTTATAGTAATAGTCCAGTTTGGCTTTATGGGCGGACAGCCAGTCCATACCAATCAACAGATCGTATGATCCCAGGGGTAATACATTAAGGGTTGCTTGGGTGAGGAATTCACCCAACATTAATTGGCAGGCTGGTACGACCTCTACCACCTCTCTTTTGGTGCCAGTGGCTAACTGTACCAACCATGGTTTAGTTTTCTTTTGTGGCTGTAGCTTACACTTATCAACGGTTCTAGGGGATATATAACTCAAATTTGAACCAGGGTCAATCAAAACAGATACCAGATGGTTGAAGATCATACCTTCTATTTCCACCACTGAATCTTGGTGGTCAGCCTGGTTATTGTCCAAGGCTACATAAATCTGTGGCACACTCCTGGCCACATCGTTGACTATGGTATCTTCCTGCATGTTATAAATCTTCCAACTGTTCTGTTGTCGGAGTGGACAGTCTCTCCGGAGATGATCTCCTCTGCAATCCTAGCATTCCAAAGGTTTTCTCTTTAGGTTATCAGTCTTTACTGGTATAGGTCCAAAAGTTTTATTTCCATCCACCGAGGGAAAGTTCTGCTGGAGTACACTCCGGGTTGGAAATTTCATTCTGTGGTTCTTCTTGTAGTTTTTAAATCCCGAGGATTTGCTCCCTTTCTTCTGAAATTTTGAACCATTCTTTTGTTTCCAGTCTCCACGGGACTCTGCCCGATGTCCATATTGCTCATGACAATATGTTTCCTTTCATATAGTATCTTCTAAGGTCTTTGGCTCGTCAAACTCAATTCGGTTCCGGTATTCTTTGGGAAGCCCGCTGATGAAGCGTTGTGCCTTCGCCTTCTCTTCTTTGATGTAGGGTACGTACCTCAGTAAGTCAGGGAATTTGTTGACATATTCCTCCATGGTAAGTTGGCCCAGTTTGAGTTCATAAAACTCTTTAGCCTTCTCGTCGAAATACCTTTCCGACAAATACTTCTTCCGGAAGTACTTCTCAAACTGTTTCTAAGACAAGTCCTCTTCACGGACCCCTTTTATAATCTTAAGGTATTCCCACCAGATGGAAGCCTTTCCATTCATATTGAAAGTGGCCACTCGGGCCTTCAAGTTCTCTGAGAAGTCATGGACTCTGAAATATTTCTTCAGCCCAAGTAGCCACGCCTCAACTTCCTCTCCCTTTTTTATCTCACCGTCAAAGGAGGGAGGTTTGGCCTTTCTAAACTCCTCAAATTTGTGACTCTTGGAATTATTTTGCTTCTTTTGTTTTCTGCGAGAATAGGAATTGGTCCTGCTGCTAGAGGAGCCTTCTGAATCACCGAATTCCTTCTCAGTGGAATCGTCTGGCACTGGTCCTTTACCTCTGGGGTGGATCTTTCTGGATGTTCTTTTCTTAGTGTGCCCACTGGCACGACCACGATTTTGCATCTCAGGTTCATGTTGCATTTTTCTTTGTAGGTCAGATAGGCTCTGCAGTAGAACTGCATTAATTTCGGTTTTCTTTTCTTGTTCTTTCATCATCCTTTCATTATCGACCTTGTAGCTTTGTAATTCGACCATGAGACTCCTCACCATCTCGACTAAGTCTGGAGGGGTTCCTATTGCTCTCCTTTCATCAGACTCCTCGCCTCTGTTGTGGGAGCCTTCTCCCACCTATTCGTGAGTCACCATACTCTGCATTTGTAGATTCCCACGGTTGATCTTCCGCTTGAGTGAAAAAAAAAACGCTGGATATTAGTCAAGAGTTAACTACATTTCATAATTTGTGCATAATTCCATAATTCTTGCACATGCATACACAGTCGGGTGTTCATATTCCAAGTTTTTAATCCTGGATAACATAGTTAAGTCAACAGGTTACTCCTCATAGGAGTGTTTCATACGAGGTTTATGCACGACTGGTGCGACTGGTGCATGAGCCCAATCAGGCCGAGTGTTGTAACCATGCTCTGATACCACTTTGTAACACACCCACTATCGTAATTTAAAAATTTTGGGTTAATCTCACACAAATGAGAAATCCCCCTTAAAAAGGTTGCATTAGTGAGCTACCCATCCCCGATTCAATATCGGGATTCGGGGTTTCGGACTTTCCGCCGTCGAGAGTCCCTGTCCTCTTGATTCCCCGATTCCTGATGAGCTCCTTCCCTGGTCTTAGCCCCCTATGGATAGGCTCTCTAGTCCACGTGACTAGTTCCTATATGACCGCATTCATATGCTCCCATCGGAGTTTCGGGGTTTGCGATGTCACCATGTTTATGCCCATGGGACTCGCGATTCTCCGATCCCCGATGCGCTCCATCATGCGCTATCCTTCCCGGTTCAACTCCCACTCATATGACCAACTCCCGTGACCACAAACTTATCCCTTCGGGGATACAGGGTTTCAAATGAAAACGTACATACACCCCCAGGATTCTCGATCGTCGAAGTCTTGATTCTCCGTTTAGCTGACAGTTGTCCTCCCCTACGATGTTGTCCTCCTCCTCTGTTGTTCTGACAGTTGTTCCCCACTGATCCAGTTTTTTCGGATCGCGATATCAAAGCGCACATATCACTTGTCTACGGGTTTCCCGATTTCCCGATGAACAAAGTGCCGACGGCACCCGATCCTTGGCCACGCGTCCTTCCATATGGACGGCTCAGATTAACTCTCGGGATTTCGAGACTTTCGAAGTCTCAGTTCTCATGACCTCGAGAACTCTGATTTCCCGATCTGCGACTTTCGTCCAATCCCTGACACCAGTCCCGTGTGAACGAACGACTCGGATCTCATCGGGGTTTTCACTTAGATTTCCCCAATCACTTGGCATTGACTCTGGCGAGGGTTGACCCTTTGACACCTGTCCTCCACTACCACACTATTACAGTGGGGCCGTCGCGTTTCAGAATTTCGTGACTTCTCTGGCACTAATTCTCTCGTCATCGAGAACCCCGATATACCGATCCCCGATGCACGTGAGAACTTATTCCTCCACGTCACCACTTTTTCGTCGTTATTTCATATATCGCGGAATCGCGATTTCTAATGCAACAATTCCTTTGTCTTTGGAAATTCTGAAATGACGAACCCCGACCCCTAGGGATCCTCTGACACGTGTCCCTACATATGGACGGTTTAAAACTCCTGTCGAGATATCGCGAATCGTGATTCCAATATGCAAGAGGTTCTTGCCTCCAGGAACCCTGATTCTCCGATTTGCAACTTCCTCGGATCTTCCGACACGTGTCCCTGCCAATGGACGGTGTTGATCTTATCAAGATTTCGCAGATCGCGAAACCTGATGCAACAATCTCTTCACTCCTAGAATCCCTGATGGATTAAATCCCGACTGCTGCCCTGATGTCTGATGCGTGTCCTGTCGAGATCAACGGCTAGGATCCATTCTCGGTATTTCGAGACTTTCGAAGTCCTATTTCCTTTGCTCTCAGGAACTCCATCGAAGTTTCGAGACTCAAAAGGGTCTCAGTTCTCTTCGGCCTGTGAAACCCCGACACTTCCAAAATCCCGACGACTTCCTAGAATGTTGACACGTGACCTACCAAGATCAACGACTAGGATTCCTTCTCGGGATTTCGAGAATCACAACGTCTCGATTCCCGACCTTAACAAAACCTCGATGACCCTAATATCCCAATGACTTCTCCGGGATGCTGACACGTGTCCTTCCAAGATCAACGGCTAGGATTTCTTCTCTGCACACTAGGGTTTAACTCCGGTGCAACATTTTGAGATCTGATGGCTGGCGGGATTTTGTCAATCTTCTCTGTGAGATCCTGCCCGTCGATTTCTTACTCCTTGACGATCTTCTCGAGAATGGCTAAGTATCCCTTCTACAAGAGGGAATCTCTACTAGAGATCTATTCCAGGGCTTTCCTGGAGATGGATAGGGGAAACAGCTTCCCGAGGACGGGCTAGGAGACTCACTTAGCTCAATCTAAGCATAACTAGATTTATTTATCAACGTAAGTCATGCATGGTATTCTCTGTGATAAGCATATACCAACTTATTCATATCAAACATTACGCGGACACTCTCATGCTACAATCCTTTTACAATTTCACAGTTCTATGAGCCAATATCTACTCCTTATCATCAATTACTACACAAACATTCTTACACAAGAAAACATTTACAATTCCACAGGTTTATGAGCATATATGACAACATATAACTTTCAAGATGCCATATGAACAAAATAATTATCAGAAATAACTTCAGGAATGGGTACAACTGTTGAGAGGGGTGCTCGTTTCCACCCAACCTTAGGCATAGTGACTCCTACTAGATTTACCACTAGCCACCCCCGAGCTGAGACCACGATGTCCTGAGACCCGCATACCTCTGTTTTCCAGCGACCAGGAGTGAAGGATGCAATCCTTCCTCTCTGCGATCACTCACTCTGCGTAGAATTCCAAAGTTACCCTCGCTTCTGCCCTCAATAACTTTTTCCATATGCCTTATCCTCTCGCGAGGTTGCATGTGGCACGATTACCCTCGCGCTGGTCAGTCATGATGGTTCTACGGATAGGCGGTTCACCTCCCCATCCCTCATCAAGACATCGACCTACCAGCCTGCAAGGAATTAATTTCAGGGCTAGCGAGCCGCTTTTGGTTCTCCGGGCCAGTGGAGTCCAAATATGGTATTTAATTCTTGGTGGAAGTTAACGCCCCTTTTTTCCAGGTGCCCTCCACCACCATCGTGGTCTCTTTTCCACACATGCCCTCTCAACAGTTTTGTAATAAATTCAAACTATTATTTACATTCATTGACCTCTTCCTGCAGGTCCATTTACATCACATATTCATACTTATGAGTTTTGCCATAGTCCTTGGCCAGCCCAGTTATATTTACAATCTGGGGGAAACAGGGTGTTACATTAAGTCAATTATGAATGTTGAAATCAAATGTTCCTGCATCATAAACTATGTTCTCTTTTAGTATCTTTAAATAATGCTCACAATCTTTATTCCATGGGCAATTCATTCCAAGTTGATCATATATAGAGTATCCCTTATTATATTTATAGACATGTTTTCAAGTTCATATACTAATTATAACTAGTAAGGAAGAATCCTTAGTATTATTGTGATGAAAATTAAGCTAAGGTGTGTTTACCCATGTGACAATATGATTAGAAAATGTATCTATATTCCTTAGAAAGCCTCGTTTATAAATCAAGCAAGCATTTGCATGCTTCATAAAGGATTTATTATGATAACCAATTTTAGTGATATAAATTGCACATCATTTGGGAATTTATTGGGACATTCAAAAGTCACATGATAATGAAACTTAGACCTAGTTCTATAGAGTTTCTTGAGAATTACCTTGTATATTCATTTTAATTTTTCACATTGTTTTCAGAAAGATACAATAAACATGGACACTCAGACTTAAAAACTTTTTCTTGGAGAACAATATTGTAGATTTAGGATTGCATATCTATCTATAAATCTATATTTATTTGGAGTAATTTTTTGAATCATCATGATCCAAATTTTTTTATTAAATAACCATTACAGGAATTACATTAAAAAAGATAAATAAATCTTATGTGAAAACAGAAATAAAGACGGCACAACTATGAATAAATGATGGGAAAGATGAGAATGACACACAGATTCATAACATAATTCATCCTAAGAATACTCTACTTCTTTGAAGTGGATAGGCCTTTATATTATCTTAGTAAAAATTGGCAAAAATAACTGTCTATACCTCCAAAAGGACTTGAAGAGTCATTGTCCATATGCAAATTATGACTACACTAGTCGATTCGTTGCAAAACGTCCTATTTTGTCATTGTCAATTCCAGGCCCCGGCCCCTCCTGGGCTCTTCATCTCGTAATGCATGCCAATGCGGCCTACACTTATGACTTTAACCTGCATAGAAACTCATTCTCTGTATGGATGAGGGTAGACCCCCCGAGGAAATGATTAAATTGTCCTTAAAAGATTGTTTGTGGATTAAGTTTACCAAGTTCGTTGTTTGGCTCATTGGAAAGTGGGGCTAATATTAGGATTTGTTAAAGGGGAGACTTTGTGTCAAACCCGCAGGCCCCCATTTTTCCTTCTTGTTATAAAAATAAATGTATGGTGTCAAATGGTTGTTTTAACATATTTTAAAGCCACAGTATATTTTGGATTTGGATCCCAACCATAGATCACATTCATTATATATAATTAGGATGTGACCCTTGCATGGAAACAAAAAGGGATGTGATTGCCATCTGGTGGCGTCGGACCTGGTATATTTTTTTTTCAATTTTGGTTTCGAGCCCTCATTGGGAATCCATAAGGTCCGACGTGGTTTTCTCTCATTTTTTGCACTCACACAATCAACATGCCTAGTAAGAGACACCCATCTTATTGTAAGGAGGCCACATGGCGGGATGTGGGTCGAACCAAATTGTGCCACCTGGGCATGCCACATGTCACCTCATCATTGGCCCATTTGGCGACCCAATGTTTCAAAATAAACATGTCATGCAAAAGCCTCTTGTGCTACCGCATCGGCATGATGATGTCATCATGACATCATACTGAAATCATCCCTCCGTAGTGAGCTATTGACGTCATCTATATTGATGTTGAGTCACCTTGTTGACTTTAACTAGGTTGGCCTAAACTTTTACTAACCATATCTTTGTCATCGGGACTTTGTTTGACGTGTCATTCATGTCGTTGGAAACCTCTTGACGAGCTCTTCGACTTGGTGTTGTTTTTGCTGATATTTGAGGACTTTGAAAGTTTTTCCTTTTAGATCCTCCTAGATCATTTCTCCCCACTAGGAAGCATTTGGGCCTCCAAACGTCTTATCAATCAACATAAAGGTGAGAGAATTGCTCCCTCACATTCTTCTTGTTCATCCACCATGCTTTTATTGGATGTGTTCCCTTAAGGTCCACTCAAATATAATCAACATCACCCCTATGTGAAGTCCTCATTCTTCTATATAGGATGATATCTTCCTTTAACTCGTCCATTGAAGGTACTAAAACACTCTCTCTTTGATCCATGATCATTGGAGGCTCATAAAGTTTCAGGTTCTCTACATTTACAAGTGAGTATATTTGCATATACAATGGTAGATATAGGCGGAAAAAAATTCTTTCAATCTTCTCCAATATGGTGAAGGGTCCATATATGATGGGATAGAATTTCTTTCCTTCATCGTTCAACCTGTATTTGTTGATGTGGAGCCACACCTGATCTCCCACTTGAAATTGGTGATAAACTACGTGCTTGTCATGGCAATGTTTGTACTATACCTGACAATTTTTCAATTGTTCCTCGACAGTCTCGTGCACTTGTTGAATCCTATCGATAAACTTGTGGGATTTTTCTTCATATATTTGTTCCCTTGAGTCGACAAATTTACCAAATATCAAGTCCAAGGGAGTATTAGGTAGAAACTCAAAACATGTCTCAAATGGTGAACTCTGCGTGGAACAGTGCAAGGCTCGGTTGTATGGATGTTGCACATACTTTATCTCATCATCCCACAACTTGGGATGTTTGTTGCAGTAATCTCATAGTAAATGGACAATTGTTTCGTTAATTACCTATGTTTGTCCATTGGTCTGTGGATGGAAAGAAATACTCTTATTCATCTTGGTTTCCATCATTCTCCACAATTTTGTCCAGAATGCTTCAAGGAATTTAGTGTCTCGATATGAGACAACAGATGTGGGTAGTCCAAAGTGGACCCATAAATGATGAAAGAAAAGATGATTAGATTTCTCAGCAGTGATCTTGTTTTTATAGGGCATCAAGACACGTATCTTTATAAACCTATCCAATACTACATACAAGTAGTCCCGAGCCCTTTTTGACATACGCAACCCCACTACAAAATCCATGGAGACATTGTGCCAAGGATGAGAAGGAACATGGAGTGGTTTGTACAACCCCGATTTTCCATTAGTGGGATGAAAAGTGGAGGACAACACACACCCCTTTACATACTTGGTTACAATTTCTTTCATCTGAGGCTAATAAAAAAACCTCTGTAGATGAGCCAAAGTTTTTCCTACCTCAAAATTCTCGGACACAAGAGAAGTATGAGCTTCTCGAGTTACTTGGACTCTTTCACTTGTAGGAATACATAGTTTTCCAAAATGGTAGAGTAACATGCCCTGCAAATGATAGTTCTCCACCTGTGCACCATGCATTAGCTTCTCATAAACATATTTAAACTATTCATCAGTAGGATATTGTTCAACATAGCTATCATGAGATAAAGAATCATTTAAAAAAAAAATAGATGTAGAAATAGGTGGCCTAGAAAGCATGTTTTCTACTTTGTTACTTTTACCCTTTTTATACTTAATTACCAAGTGGAAATATTGAAGGAAACCAATCCATCTGAAATCATGAACTTGTTGTAGATTGGTCTATTACTAGAGGTACTATAAGGGCTGGTGGTCTGTATGTATGATTGTCTCCTTAACTATCAGGTAGTTCTTTCATTTATTTACACTTTGAACCAATCTATACAACTCTTTGTCATATGTGTGATAATTAAAAATAGCTTGAGAAAAGGTTTCAGGGTGATAGAAAATAGGGTTATGATGTTTCATAAATACTTCACCAATAGCATATCCACTAGCCTATGTCTCAATCACAAATGGTTGATGTAGGTTTGGCATGGCCAATACTAGTGTTGCTCTTATCTTCTCTTTCAATGTGTCAAAAGATTTATGTTCCCTTCCTCCTCACTGGAAGGATTGCTTCACACTGGTCAAGGCATGAAAATTGGATGCAATGAATGAGAAGTTAGCTACGAATCTTCTCCAATATTGAAATCCACCCAAGAATATTCTCACTTCTGTTATAGTGGTAGGATTATTCTAATTTACAATTACGTCAACTTTGGAAGGATCAATTTTCAATTCTCCTCCTCCTACAATATGACCCAAACTCAAATTCACATTTGGACAATTTTAGATACAATATTTCCCTTTGCAAAGTGTCCAACACTTGCTTTACATGCCTTACATGGTATTACCAAGTTCTACTAAAGACAAGAATTTCATCTATGTATACAATTACAAATTCATCTAAGAATGGTTGAAATACATAAATCATTAGACGCAGAAAGTTGTCGGGTCATTGCAAAGCCCAAAAGGAATCACTAACCACTCAAATAGACCCTGCTTGGTATTGAAAGTACTCTTCTACACATCAATTTTGACAAGTCTGATTTGATGGTATCCATTATGCAAATCCAACTTACTGAAATAAATAGAATTCTTTAATTGATCAAGAAAACAATCTTTATGAGGAAGGAGGTATCGGTTTTTCATCATGATTTTGTTGAGAGCTCAATCATCAACACACATTATCCATGTGTCATGATTCTTCAAAACTAACACAATTGGAAAGCCACATGGAGATGAACTAGGTGTGATGACTCTTTGGTCCAACAAGTCCTACACCTGTTTCCTGATCTCTTCCATTTCCACCATTGATATAATGTACATGCCCACATTTTGAATAGGGGAATATTGTTGAAGATGAATCTCATGATGAATCTCCCTCTTGGGAGGCAGTCCACTTAGTTCCTGAAATATATCATCACAGTTAGACATAACATCAATGATTTCATCTTTATGTAAGGGATCACATCCTTGGAAATAATAATATGTCTTACCATATTTTTCTCTCACAACGATTAGCACATATCTCTTGTTAGTGTTGACAAGTCTTTTCATTTGTCTTGCACTAACAATGGTTGAATCAACTTTCATACTATGGTATATAAAAATGTATTCCACTCCATCTTTTGTGAGATGGTATTTGTTCCCATTTATGAAGAAGACTACATTTCTATCATAAAGGTATGGGCTTCCAAAACCAACCTCCAAACATTTCTATTATATCAAGCATGACAACTTCCAAACATTTCTACCATGTCTGACATTCGGTAGAAATCCTTGTGAAAATTCTTGTCATACTTTGTACAAAGTTCTTCATCTCCCATTTTCCTTCTTCAATTTCCATGTCCAATCTATGGGTTGAAAGTATCAAGTTTTCCTTCACCCTCTTTGAGCTTGGCCCTAGTAAGAATTCACACTCACAATTCAAGTGAAAGAATATTGCTTTGATACCAACATGATTCGACATATTTTATTCGATGACCATTACATGAATTGCATTAAAGAGAATAAATAAATATTATATGAAAACATAAATAAAGAAGGAACAACTATGAATAAATGATGACAAAGATAACAATAACAAAAATCTTGATAATGGAGTTCATCCGAAGAATGGACTATGTCTTCACGCCTTCTTCAAAGTGGAGAGGACTTTATATTATCTTAGTAAAAATTGGCATAAATACATGACTATTCATCAAAACTTAAAAGGCCCTGAAGATCCACTATCTGGATACAAATCTTGACTACACTAGTCGATTCCTGGAGAGAAATCGTGCAAAAATTACTATCAAAACATCTAATTTTGTTATTGTCAATCCCAAACCCCTCCTAGGCTCTTCATCTCGTAATGCATGGCACTGCATCCTGCAATTATGACTCCAAACTACATAGAAACATGTGCTCTATAGGAATGAGTATGGACCCCGTGAGTGGATGATTAAACTGGGTTTAAAATATCTTTTTTGGATGGAGTTTACCAACTACATTTCTTGTTTCATTGGCAAGTGGAGGTAATATTAGGATTTGTTAAAGGGGTGACCCGAGGTCAAACCCGCGGGCTCCCATTTTGGCTTCTTGTTATAAAAATATATGTATGGTGTTGGATGGTTGGTTTAGCCATAATATATATATGGCTTAACATATTTTTAATGCACCACATATTTGGGTTTTGGTTCCCAACCATATATCACATTCACTATGTATAGTTCAACCTCCAACAATTCTAGAACTAACATGCCAAATTAGGATGTGACAATTGAATGGAAATATAGAGGGATGTGACCACCAAGTCTTGCTCGACATATATTTGTTTTTTAATTTCAGTTTCAGGCCCTCATTGGGGATCCACAAGTTGCCACGTGGTGCCCTGTGATTGGGCCATGTAGCACCCTGTCATTTCTATAATCGCCCAGTCAACATTCCATGTAAGTGCCACCCATCATGTTGTAAGGAGGCCATATGGTGGCCCCTATTTGGTTTCATGTGGCATCGCCTAGGGGTGCCACATGTCACCTAATCATTGGCCAATTTGGCCACCCAATGTTTTCAAACCAACATGTTAATGGAAGCCTCTCGTGTTGCCATGTTGGCATTCTAACATCATCATGACATCATGCTGACATCATTCTTGCACAGTTAGTTGTTGACGTCACCTGTACGGATGTTGATTCACCTCTTGACTTTGAATAGGTTGAAAAAAATGTTGGTTGGTCATATATTTTTCATCGAGACTTCGTTTGAGGTGTCGTTTGCACCGTTGGAAATCTCTCGACAAGCTCTTTGACGTAATGTTTTTTTGGTTGAGATTTGAGAACTTTGAACTTTTGGCTTTTTAGATCCTCATGGATCACATCAATAAGTGAAAATTTTAGGTTATAATAACCTTATAAGTCATCAATATAATCCACATAGATTCCACCTAAAATAAGTTATGTTTTTTATGGGTTTAGAATTAATAAGGTTTTGAAGAATAATCAACCCCATGTAAACCTGTTGATGGATTCTTTCTATGTTCCTAGTTGTTAGAATATCCTTAAGGGTATGTTTGTGAATTGAAACAATATGACCTATATACAATATGTATAGAAAACATTAAGATATAAAATAAAATAATTATTCATACATACTACTATAATATATGGTTTAAACATTTGTAATATCCTTACTAATACTCATTTTGTATAGAAAAGAAAAAAATATCAAGAAGGGGATGTGTAGGCCCTACCACATGTAGTGCATAACACACAATTTTCCAATACATGATGTTGAGGAAGAGAAAAAGAAGAAAATACCCTAATTTATGATTAGAAGGGCACCTATGAGACACATAATCTATTTTATACATGTAATCCTCACATTTACGTGAGCACATTGAAAGTGGAAAACATGGAGAACAAGAAAAGGAGAGAGAAATTATATGGAGATGCAATGAATTCAAATGTGTATAGTTTTTGGTTCAAGCACGCTATAGAGGTCACCTTCTAAATTTTGATCAAAAGATTGAAAAGGTGCTTTGAAGTAGAAATCCCTGTGTAGGTTTTTTATTTCTTTGATTGTTCATTTTTCTACCAGTTGTGTGATTGATGAAATATCGAGAAAATTAATTTTATGTTGTTAAATGAATTTTTGTTTATTTATTTTATAATATAACATTAGGAAAATGGTCACCTAGGCCAAATATTTGTGGATTTAGATGTTTTTGTGGGCCTTTGTGCTATCTAGATCACTCCAACAATAAAGAAACTGGATTAGATTCTACTACGTTGTCGCTCAGCCTTATAATCTACATATCAAGAGGAGTTTTTATACATAATTTCAAAATATGAAGAAATGAGATCAATAGATCCTCTAACCTCATCTAAATCCATGTAATTATGCTCATTCCATGCATAAAGTATAGGCTTAATGGAGTCAACTAACTACGAAATTGTCTCTTTGAGACTGTGCATGCAACTCATTACATTTTGGTACGCTTCATTTGAGTTTAGATGATCTCAAGTGGATTTTATTGGGATTCTAGTAGATGGATATGAAATCTTTGTTGACGAAATAGATTTCCAGTTCATCCTATGGTTAGATTTACTAGGATCTAATGTTTCCACACAATAATTGGCAATATCCTTTGTACCTTCATCTCTGTTATTGTTTTACACCTAAAATACAATGTCAATTTAAACATATAGGAAGTTCAATAAAAAATAAAAATAAATAACACAATGTTAATCGAACCAAAAATCCATACACTTACAGTAAAGTTTCCCATTTTCCCCTGCAACCCACCTTGGCCAAATGTATATGCATCCCTCAAATGATCTCTTTCTCTCTTGCCTCTGTTAATCTTTGTCAAATATTATTTGGAACACATACTTTCTTTCAATGCCTCCCACTTCCTAAGAGACAAGGTGGAGTCCACCCTCTCGTTTCCCTCTATGATTGTTTTTTTGCAATTGTATCTAAAAATTTTCATCAAAAGTCTCATCTTTTTCTCGTAATATTTTCTGGATATTTTTCCACCAGTAGTCTTAAAAGCATTTTTGAGTCTTCGAATAAAATTTCGATACTTGATTTACTATGGAAAAATTGATTTACAAATATCCAAATGGGCCCTACATCTTTCACCCAACTCAGAGGCTATCCTTGCAACATTTTTCCCAATGGGACCACAATATCTTGATACCTCAACCAAGAATGGATTCTTACCTTATAATTTTCTTTCTTTTTCATTCCTATCTATAGATCTATACATATCTTGACTCAATCTTTGTCTTTTGATAGAAGGAGACACATCTTCTAAACCACTGCCAATATTTTTGGTTGATCCCGTACTAGTTCCATCAAAAGTTGTAGATGCAATAGGTGTAAGTTGAGGCACACTAGATGCAAGTGGTTTATCTTCATGAATTTCATTAACATGAACTACATGCTCCTTTGCCACATCATATGTGGCAGTAGGTACATCTGTACTGGTTTCCTCAGATTTCACTTCAAACACATCCTTTAATTTTCAATAAATCATGTACAAACGTAGCGTTCCTTTGATTTGATCTTGTTTTTCAACAATATATATTAAAATTTGTGCGAAGAGATCATCATGTTTCACATCACCATGTGCTATATTAGGATACACATCACCATGTTCTATATCAGGCTTCACATCATCACAACTATTCTTTTCAGTAATTGCATTTGTTATAACACAAATATGTTGGCTTCTATGAGGTGGCATCATTGTATATTTAATTTCCTTTTGTTTTTTATCTACATTTTATTTGCACTCTTTTTATTGCCTATAAAACAAAAAAAATATCATATTATGTCTTACCTACATAAATCTCTTGCCTATAAATTGCATTAATTATTATTAAACAAATAACATACTACTTGGTGGATTTACAACTTGCACGTTTGTCAAACCAAGAGACGATAAATATTCATTATTCTTTCTCACAGGTTCTCTACGAAAGTGCTCATATTTTTTCAATGTTTTAGCATTATGATCACTATCATCTAGTAATTTGTGCCTTAAAGTCCTTTTCCTTGTTTCCTGAATTCCAAATAAACAATAATGTATAAATCAACAACTTGAATCAATAGAATAAAAGTGGAATATGAGTTTGAATCTCATATTTTATTAGTGCATGTGCTCAAAATTAAGTGGGCATGTGAAAAACAAATGCCACTTAAAATCATCCCTTGAAGTGTTTCTTATATATCTTGAAATCAACAGTAAAGAAGTGTAATACAAATTCATATTTTGTACTCAAAACAGTAGTGGTTAAATGATGACAATACTCAAAATTTAATCGAGTAATTACACCAAAATCCAAACATGTAGTAAGATGATCAAATGGACTTATTATTTATCTCTTAAAAGTAAGTGAAATGCATTTCAAATTAGTAGTGAACATCCTAGGTTTTGTATACAATGTACCCGTAGAATAATGATGATTATATTCAAAAATTTATAAGTAAAACAATAATTAATAAGAATACCTATACTCAAGATATTTATTATAGTAAATAAACCATAAATCATCAGTAAATAAGTGAAATACAAACTTAGATTTTGTACTAAAATCAACAATAGTTAATGATGACAATACTCAGAATTTAATTGACTGATTTCTCTAAAATCCAAACATATAGTAGGATGATCAAATGGGTTTATGATTAACCCTTAACAGTAATTGAATTTCACTTCAAATCAACAGTGAACATATTTGGTTTTGTATACAATTTACTAGCAAAATAATGATGATAAGATTCAAAAATTTATTAATAAAACAACAATGAGTAAGCACACATGTAATCATATCTTTATTACAATGAATGATAAATTAAACCATACATATAATGAAATTTTAGGTGAGAAGCTGACAAGTTAACGTGAAAGGCTAGTTAAGGTGACAAAACATCATCATAATCATCTACATTACCACTAAGATCAGAATCTTAATCAATCATGTCTATATCTGCTTGATTTTCTTCCTCATCCCCATCTTTGAAATGAAATATATTTTCTCTCCCAATCTCTTCATTGGTAATCAAAATATATTCCTCGGACACTCCATCATTGTCTTCAACCACTTCTTTGAACGTTTCTGGTAAATTTACATATTTCCCATCAAGCATTATATTAAAAACTTCCATAAATTTTCATTTTGAACGAGACTCTATTTCAATGGAATATGACCATCTTGGGATTCTTACATCATCAATTAGAAATGATTGGTTAATTTGAATAGGGGAAACATATGGCTCATTCATAACTAATAAAAATTGTCATGTATTTGAGCGTACAAATCCATACTCATCAAGTTATATTGTGGATGGTCGGATCCACTTACATTTTAATAATATAGGACTATTTTCACCGAAATCCACTTCAATAATTTCTTGGATGAATACAACAAAAAATTTCTTCTTAGTTTCGTGAAGAAATTCAACACTAACAACACAATCACATTTTGTCTTTCCTTTGTCTTTTTCTTCCACTCTTACATGACTACCTTAGGCCCAGATTCCACTAAAACACATACCCCATAAATGTGGAGATTGTGAAAGCTCACTTTCCTCCATTGTTATATCTTGTCCTTCTTCTTTTGCATCAGTGACTGCATTAGCAATCCATTCTTCAAATTTTGGAAACCAATCACCAACAATCAAATCATGACGTCCCATGCACTTTTGAGGTTGATGTTGCATCCTTGTTTGATTCTCTTATTCATATTTTCTACATAGAATATTACTGTACAAATATTAATATTAATAATATAAATGTGTAAATGCAATTGAGTAAATAAATTATTGTGTAAAATAGTTTTTACCTATGCCACTTATCGAACAAATATGTGTTTTGAAGAAAATAGGCATGTATCTCACTTCTTTCTTGATGTGATATATTGAAGAGATATCCATTGCCTTCTAACACTTCACTTGCAACTCTGTCATCTTCGTTATCATCCCATACACATCGATTGATATGTTTAAAATCCTTCATATATTTTGTGCAAAATCCCATGGCCTCTTGCATTGAATATTCCTCAAACATGCTGCATTTTGGTTTTTCCCTAGTACGATCATTTTTTTTCAAAACCTTCATATATCATTCTATAGTATACATACATATCGTTCTTACTCGGCCACAACTCTCTAGTTCATATTCTAGATGTATCAAAAGATGCATATAAATTTTAAATATTGTTGGTGTAAATTCTCATTCCAATAGAAAAAGTACTTCAACAAACTCCTCTCTCAAAATATTAAATTTGAAAGGATCTAATACATGTAAACTACTTATCTTTCATATTAGTCCCAACCTTATAATTGCCAATCTTGGTCCCTTTTACAAACATGGTATTTTAACCACAATAGGTAAAATATCCTCAATTATGACATGATAGTCATGGGTCTTGAGGCATCTTAAGCTATTAATGTCAGTTTGGCTTCTAATATTACTACTTACATATATAGTGGTAAGGTAAGTATGAGACATCAACTGTAAGAATTGTGCATGTTGTTCCTTTGTCCAAACATAAGGAGCACTAGGTTTTCTATATTTTTCATCATTGTATTTTTCAACCCAAAGATTTTGATGAATATTTAGTTCTAGAAATCCTTCACTTGATGAAATAGTATCATATGTACCAAAAAGAGTTTCTATAATAGCATAGGTCATATTTTTCTCAATATGCATAAAGTCAACAATATGCTTAATGGATATATCCTTAATGTATGGGAACTTATAGAATATGCACAATTGTTTTACACCACTTTCATTACATGGATCGTCTCTACTACTAACAATCCAATCAATTTCAATAAATGACATTATTTTTTGTCCATTCTCAACAATGTAATCACCTATTATTAGCAATGGTGCTTCAGAATTCACTTCTTCAAAATTGAAACATGTTTTTTGTCGGCGATATGGATGATTCATTTTAACGTAAGGATGATGTATACAATAAATACACTTATGCAAATTTCTTGAGTGCCTCACAAAATACTCAAAGTTGCTAGAAGGACATCCATGGTATCCATGAGTAGTGAGATGAGTCAATGTTCCATATGTAGGAATATCATGAATCATAAACAATAAGGAAGCTCTTAAAGTGAGTTTAATTGAATGACCTTCTACTAAAGATTGAATTGCTTCAATTCCTTTCGACAATTAAAATATCTCATCATATAATGTCTCTAAATAATCATCAATTGTATATGAGGTCAGACATTTTTTCCTAGTATAATTAATGATAGAAATAAGAAAAATGGTTTAGTTTCTAACCATGGAGGAAATTTATAATTTCTTAAAAACATTGGCCAAGTTGACCATTTAGTACTTTGATATGAGAATATATTTTCCCCATCTAGAGCCAAACCCAAACTTATATTATGAGGATATTGAGAAAAATTAGTCCATCTATTATAAAATTCCATCCACTTCTGAGAATCAGGCACATGTCGTTGTTTTCCATCGGTCCTCTTATTTTGGGCATGGAATTGCATAAGTTTAGCAATGTATCTACACCTATACAATCATAGTAATTGTGGGATTATCAAAAAGTGGTGAAGAACCTTTCTAGGAACCACTGTTGATTTCAACCATGGTATGTACCTCACTTCATGAGATTTCAGAGATTCACTCTCACTTGTAAGATTATTATGAAATAATACACAACCATTCACACATGTGTGGATGTTTTCATACCCTAAGCCTATATTAGTCATTTTTTTCTTAAAATTGACTTTGTTTTATTAGAAATGTGGATTTAGGTGGTAACAACAAACTTAATAATTCCAATAAATGATCTACACTCTCATTTTTCCAACCAAACATCACTTGAAAGTTCAAAACTTTAAGGATTGTTTTCAAACGACTTAACTTGCAATTAACATACACGGCCTTTAAAGCATCCTCCATCGACTTGGCCCAATCAATGTTTAGACCCCCATTCAACATTATATCAACTTGAAACCCTCCGTCTAACATTTTTACATATTCATCTATGTTTGGTTCCACTTCATCTATGGTTTTTTTCTCTTCATCTCTCACACTCTGCAATTCTATCATATATTCATAATAATTGCAATCCCAAAGGCTTCTACCACTATGCCCATATCTTATCATATGTTGAAATTTTTTTATTTTTTTTTTCACCTTTCCACCAAGACAATCATTACATGGACATGAATCTTCATGAATATTTGTCCATTACATTCTCATTGACTACTATCTCATCATATGCATGGTATTCATCCATGCTGAACCTTCATTGTTGGTCCATCTTTAATGTTCTGCATTCTCGTATTAAGTTAGTTTATTATTTAAGGAAAAAAATAGAAATCAGAACACCAAGAATCCATTGCATCCCTACAAACACACCATTACTCTTCAATCCCCACTCTCCCCCAAATAAAAAAATACCTATTTGGGCATAACAAACCAAATCCTTATTAACAACTAAAGAGCTCAAGAAAAATGGAAAACAAGAATCCAAAGAGATAAGGTGAGTGCTAGATTTAACTAGTTTTGCCAAAGTTAATTCTAATTTTGTAAGTTGGAACAATTCAACAAGACCCATTCAACCCAATTCTTCTGCAAATTGTAGAGTTACAGAAGTATAATTGACCAAATATTTTCTTAGATGCATTATCTATCATTTTATAATTATTTGTAGAACTATTTCAATGACGATCCTCGATTTCCTTCACATTCTCTTAATTGTGATAGAGTTTGTTGTATCCCTAAACATGAATCTTGGAAATATATTGAACAAACAAGGTTGATTGGTGGTGTACATTATGTTTCTTCTTGGAAATAGATCTGAATTTTAAAGTTGGAATTCATAGGGGTCCATGGGTTGATACCCATAAGAAACCTTAAAGGGGGAGTGTTCCATAATGGAGTCTACTATGTGATTATATTAATGTCAAAGACATGAAGTGCCTTACCTCACTATTAGTTTTTGGAGTAAGACATGCAGAGAAATAGACCAAGGTGTGATTCATGGCTTCCATTCGGCTATTTGTTTGAGGGTGAAACATATTGGAATATTGGATCTTACACTCAAAATGATTCCATAGGAATTTCCAACATTGAATGAGAAAATGAGCATATATATTAAAGGTTATGGTGTGTGAAAAACAAAATGGTGCCAAAATATGTCTATAGATAGATGAATAATTTGTTATGTTGTAATTGTATCTTTGCAAGGGAGAAACAACACCATCTTGGAGAAACAATAAACAACTACAAAATCATAGTCATGTTTCTAGAATGTCATAGGATGTCCATACCATGGAAATGACTTCGCATGGTTGGAAAGGAATCAAGAGTGGATGATATAATCTAAGCTTGTGTTGGGTAGGTTTATTCTAACTACATAAGGCGCAATAACGAATAAAATTGTTAACCTATTGTTGCATGGGGGGTGAAAAAAATATTTCTATAGATGTTGGAGGTTTTTCTTAGTGCCAAAATTAGCCCCATAAAGATAAGAATGGGTCTCAAAAATAAAAATAGGTCGAGCATTGGAGGTGGGCACATAGAGTTACTAAATTTTATACAGCCAAACATCGTGGATCATATAATAAAAAAATGGTGTTTGGTTGATCATAGTAGGTTTTCGAGTCAATGTGTTATTTCCCTCACATGCTCTCAAATATTGAACACAATTACACCACTATTGAAACTCCAAAAGGATGAGCACAATTACACCACCACTGAAAGAGAATGATTGAACTGGTGTATGCACTAAGTGATAAAAATAGAATTGATGGTTATAGGGATTAAACAAATACAGTACTACGGTTCAAGTCAACAATCAAGTGGGTTACGCCATGTTTTCATTCAGATTTAGTTAATACCATTATGTGTTTCAATAACTACAGTAATCTAGCAGTAAATGCAACTAGAGAAGATGTGATTAGTAAAGGACCCATCACTAGTATCTAGAACAAAGATTGAAATGGACCCATCAGACACATAGGAATGAGAAACAATTATGGGGCCATATAGGAATGAGAAACAATTATGCGGCCATGACAACACTGAAGGGAGTTACATAATAGAACACATGCAATAAGTACAAGGGACCCCAACACAAACACACTAGGCTATGGTAGGAGGGGATGACCAAGATCTAAAGAAAACTCCAATTGTTTGGGTGGGTGAACCAGTAGACAGAGAAATTGAAGCAACAAATAGAGGACCACAAGAAATCAGAGGAAGAACAACTCACCACAAAGCATGAAAAGAAAATAACAAAAGAATATGACAAAGCATGTTGTAGAACTAAACATGAATCATGTAGATCTATTGGACAAAGGAGGTTGCTTGCTAGTATGTGTTGTTATACTACTTGGAAATAGGTGGAAAAAATAAAATTGGAACTTTATGGACATAACAAGGTTTCAAATTACCTTTGAATTCACTTCAGATGGCATCCCAAAATTTGACTTCACTGCATAGGGCCCCACTGACTTCATATTCATTGTAGAGGACCTAGAAAACTTTAAATTCCTTGCTCGCCTTTGCAAAAGTATACAAGTCCTCTCCAAACAAGTTTTATCATCCATGCATGAAAGTAGGTACTATACTTATATCATCTAAAACCCAAAATTCCTCATGCCATCAAATTGACATACAAACCCTCTATGGTCGGCTCCAATTCAAATTCATGCCATCAAATTCATAGAAAACCCCTCTCTCGTCGGTCGTGGCTCCAATTCATGACATAAAACCCCAATTAACAAACTCTCATTCTATTTGTAGAGGTTTATTATATAAATAATTATCCTCCCACTCCCTCAAATTATCTTCCATAGTGAAACAACTGCAATCCCCACTCACCTGAATCGTCTCCTAGAAACCAGTGAAAGACCCCACTCCCCCAAATGTTTTCCTAACTAGTGAATTAACAAGGTCTCTTTCTCGACTGGAGTACTCACCACTTAAAATTGTTCCCCAAAAATCATTAATACTACTCACTCCCCCATCAAATGACCTCTGTTGGGGTAAATTCTTCATTGTCTACTCCCCACTCCTGCGAATGATTTCCCAATACACTTCCCACTCCCTCCAATAATTTCTAAATATGCTGACCATGCGCGCAATACTATCCCAACAATATATGTCAAATGGATCTTTTTGATATCGTTGGAGATAATATTAGCCACTTAATTAATATCATATTGTCTATGATCTTATCATATTTTCATATGATAATTTTATATCATAATGTAAATTTGCAATATATAATATATAACCTTGGAAAAAAAACATTTACAATATACAAATTTTATAATAAATAGATGCATTTTAGTTTAATAAATATAGTTTCATCGCTTAGGAATATGCCATGGATTAAGCTGGATAGATGTTGTAGATTTCAGTCTAACTTATGTGTTATAGTCCCCTTCTCTTTTTTTTTTGAAGAATAGATTACCAAATGGTCTACTATAATAAGACCTTAATAGAAACCATAAGGTATATAACAAAAAATAATATATATATATATATATATATATATATATATATATATATATATATATATATATATATATATATATAATGTCTAAAGTACCAAATGTTAGTCTAGAGGAGTAATAGTCATTTATTTATTTCATTGACTAATTATTTAGTTGTGTTTTTTACCCAACAATAAAATCAATGATTTAGTTTAGCTATTTATAAATGTGTTGCACAAAAATTAGTAGAATTTAATCATTTTTAGTTGTCTTGACTAAAATTTTTAGTCACATAGTCATTTATTTGTCAAATTATACTAGTGTTAGCAACAGTTGAACTCGACATTGAAATACAATGGAATCTCTAGTGGAATCATAGTGGAGTTTGAATGTGTGGAGTCTCTACGAGAATCATAGTGGAGTTTGAATGTGTGGAGTCTCTACGAGAATCATAGTGGAGTTTGAATGTGTGGAGTCTCTACGAGAATCATAGTGGAGTCTCTAGGTGAATAATCGAATAGCCTGTGTCTAATCCTTGCCACCTTCAAGAACCATATCTAATCTTTATAAAACCTCATGGAAAATATTGAAACTTTGTTCCTCGACAACTATGCCAAAATGATGTTGTAACTTGAGATGGTTTTTGGATGCTTAGAAACCATGCGAAGAGATCTTGAAAACCAACTTAAGGGAACAAGTTGGCTCTTAGACCCGAGGGGGATCCCTCATCAGATTTAAAATTGTTGGTTTCCGATTATCACTAACCAACAGTGTTGAGGATAAAATAGAAAGAAATTAGAATTAAGAGACTATAAATCTCTCAGATCATAGCCTAATCCATTGGGCATGTAGTCTCATCCAACATAGAACAAAAGATGATAATAGAAAATGGAATAAAATGAGAAAAACATTAAATATCAGGCCCAACAAAGAGTAAGGAAGTTTCCCTTGGTCTCTCATGAAGAAATAATGAATTATTGAGAATTAGACAATGAATCTAGCAAAAGATAAATGCATGAGTTGGGCATATATTATGAATATGACACATAAGCGTTTAAATAAAATAATTTGTATATATATATATATATATATGTGTGTGTTTTTACAAATTAATAAAACATATAAGACAGTGATGGTGGTCTTACCAAATTCATGTGTGCAAATTATATCAATCTTACTACAAATTATAAAGTGAAATAAATAAAAAGAGAACTCAAGCAAGACCTGTTATGAACATATGATAGTCTTCTAGCATACCATTTAAGGTAATAGTCACTAGATCAGTATTGGAAACAGTTTCCCCTATATTTACTAGCTTGTCTTTCACCTTTTTAATGCGACCCAAAAATGAACTAACAGATTCGTTTACATCCATCTTAATGCCTAGCAATTTAGTTTTCAGGAACAAAATGCGATTTGTGTTGCAAGTTGCATACAATGCTTTAAGAGCTGTCCATGTTTCAGCAGAAGTTGTAGCGCCTCTAATATGTGGAATTATGCTATCTTTAACTGACATGCGCAACAATACCTTTGCCTTGTTTTCGCGTTTCTCCCAATCTTGGATCTGTGCTGCTGTCGCACCTGGAGCTGCATCAAGTTTTAGTTCAGTTCCATTCGCAATGTTCCAGACACCATAGCCCTCCATGAGGGTCTGTATCTTGAATTTCCAGTTAATGAAGTTCGAGCCATCTAACTTGTTGGCTTCGTTGAGGTAGGTCTCTGCCAGTGGATTTGCCATCGTTGCAAATATTCTCTGCAAGTGAATCACCAAGGATATGCAATTTTCTGTCGAGTTTTCTCCTGTGCTGAGGAGTACGTCGCTCTGCCTTCGGATCCACTGATCCAAATCTATCTCTGTTCTCAGCTTAAATCATGCATGCATCTTAATATTCAAAATATCCACTTTTAAAAAAAAACTTATAACTCCCTCTTTATATATAAAAAATAACCAACATATAACTCCACCTTTTTAAAGAAAAAAACTTATAACTCCACTTTTACCAAGATAAAATATATAACTCCACTTTATTTTCCTTATGAAACTATCATAAAGTTCCTTTAATAAACTTTATAACTCCACCTTTACCTCTTAAAAATTAAATCTCATATAAAGACTCATATATAAAAACTCCACGATTTGCTCACGGCATGCAAACTTACGCTCCAAACTCCATGCATGCAAGAATACTCACCCACACAGTAAAAATGAAAAACTTACGCTCGTAAAAAAAACTTCAGTGAATGCAAACTATATAAACTTTCAAGATTCAAGATTTGCTTTCCATGCATGCGTAAATACCATGGTTCTGGCACCTCACGCTAGAGTTGACTGCGGGGAGTTCGCACCTCACCCTTTACTTGGCTGCGAGGTGTTCGGACCTCACTCTTTACTTGGTTGTGGGGAGTTCGCACCTCACTCTTTACTTGGCTATGGGGAGTTCACAGCTCTCGAATACTCCGGTTGCGAGAATGTGAAGGATGTTCACACTTAAATGCACAGTAGGCTGTGAACTTCTTTGGTTCCGAGCATGCACGAAAGTTTAAGTAATATAGGTTCGCACCCTACCAGAGGAGAGACCTGCGATCCTCTAGAATTTACGTACCTCACTCCCGTGGCAATGATACCAAGATAAAATATACAAACCAAACACACGGTGAGGCTACGCTCACTTCTCTATTATTATTAAATGAAGTTACACAAAAGCTTAATTTGACTTCTAATATTCTATTTGTCACCAGTAGGTTTCCAAAAATTCTTATCTTCTCTTTTCTTAAACAATCTTTAATGACAGTAGCGCCAAGTAGTTCAAGATTGTGTTTTAACTGTTGGCAACCTTGGCTACCTTCCACTTCCTATGAATCAAAACACTAATTGCTTTCTTGTATAAAATGTACCAATCCCTGTATTCATCTTCTTTCAAGTCCCTCCATGCCAATGTCGTCCATTTATCCAAGGACTACCACCACCACCACATGTCATTGGGAGAAATTTTGAAAGAGAAGTTTTACTTCGACCTCGGACAAACAAACCAGAGTGACAAGATGGATGACGTCCAATCTACTGTGTAAACGTGAAGCCCTAATCTTCTTATGGAACGATGGAAATGCACATCCAAATCCATGAACCTTGCATATAAAATCTTCATTAGATACCTTCTTGATGTGGAATTTGGCTCGCTTATGAATGATGCAACAAGTAAACACAGACCTACAATTCTCAAAGACAAGGATTTTCCATCGACAGAAATATCTTCCCTAAACTGCCAATAAGTCATGTCCACCAAGACTTTGAGAGGAACAATGATATTTCCAATCTGAAGATCGAATTTTCGGGGTTTCGCGTGGTCAATCATGGTGTCAATTGAATTATCGTTCGAAAGATTGACTTCCCCAGGTTTTCTGCCTATCTTTTGGACAATGGAGCCCTTCAAATCAGAGACAACTTTGATGGTAGTCGGTTCTGCTGAAGCAAAATATCCGCTAATAACCACTAGATCGAAACAATTAAAGCCTTCAGAGCCATGGCGACACAATAGATCCATTGAAGATGAACCCAAAATCTAATTCCACGAACTTCTCATTGGGTGTAATGTCTTTTGGAGTTTCAGCAAAAGGAAATGCTTTCTTCTTAAAGAGAAGCACAGAAAAACAAAATGAAACCATTAAAACAAATCCCCAATAAAAGAATGTAGTAGTGAAGCATTCCAAAGCCGGCCCTGGAAATGGTTGAAGAATGATGCAAATAGATTCCAGGCTTCAATATATAAAATTTCCTCGAACTTCTTCGATTTATATCCATGGCTAACTTGGCCGAGGTAATTTCTATAAATGCAACATCAATACTATAGACAAAATAAAACTTGTGTGAACCATCACCATTTGTACTCATTAAACCTGATTAAAAATGCCAGGCCATCTATCATTCATGCATACATTGCATCGCAGGGGGTTGATATGTGGTTTTGAAAACCACCGGCGGAGGGTTTGTGCTCCATCCTTTGCTTGTCACATCACTCCCTTGAGAAACCACTATATGGACCACGGACCTCTTTGGGGGGTTCATGTTCATCCCGACCATTGGATCCCTCTTGATATGAAAACCACCTCTTTCTTTGGCACTAGGTTCTTAGCTTACGGACATATTGTTTGAAGGTATTTTGATTTATATTAAGGATGGAAATTTGGTAAGTTAAGGCAACCTAACATCATGAGACTATATGATATAAAGACTATGGATTAAGCCACACCCACGACATTATAACTCACATGAACTATAGGTAAAAATTATTATTATTATTTGACTCTTTAAATAAAAGACTATTCATAATAATAATAATTTTTTATTTTTTTTTAAACTTGACTACATATAGTTACGGGATTGATACAGAAGACACACAGACTCGCATTTGATTTTGGCAAAAGATCTATTATGTGGGATTTTAGTTATGAAAAAAAAGGATGGTAGATTAGGAAACTTGACTTAATGCGGAGGTCACGGACAAATCTACAAGACTTTGAGGTGATAGGAAATTGGCGGATTTTTGTAATTTTTGCAAGAAATTAGAAAATTTTAACAAAAATGTTCTATGTTACCACAAGTGGAATGAAATCTGATGTCACTAAAACAATTATACAAGTTGCTTGAAACATTCTTGAAAGGATCTTGTTGTTGATATTTGGTGTCTCGTTTATTCAAAGACTTATTGGAGAAATTGTGCTAGGAAAAGTGGCATGAGTAAATTCGTTTTACGTCATTATCTTAACATGACAACTTATTCAAATTCATAGTGTGAAGATAATTCATGCTCGAAAGTACAAAGAGTGGGTTGAATATGTGCATCCACATGACCTTGTTGCAACCATTTAGTGTGCATGCATAAGAAGTGGCATGCATTTGAGAAAATCATTGAAGAAATTTTGAGATTTATTGATCAAGGCTTATGAGCTTTAACCATTTTCATAACCAATGAATCTATATACTAGGAAAAGAGTGTTGTTCGAAACGTTGGTTTTAAAATTGATGAAGGAGTTTGTTACTCAAGTTATCCTTCACAAGAATTCTTGTCAATCACTAATTTACTTCTTTTGAGGATCCCAATATGTGCATAAATGCATTTCCAATTGAAATAATATAAGTATGCTTATTTAGATGGTGAATATCCATCTAACTATTGATTCAAAAATAGGTGATAATAGCACAACAACTGAGTGGTTTGGCCATTGTGACTTACTTGGATGCTTTTTTAGTTTCCTGAGAGAACATATTTGATAGTATTGTGATTATTTCAAAAAAAAAATCATTTTATAGAACTTGTCTAACTTAGATAGTGATGGATTGATTATAGTTTGGGAATGAGATAAAGTTTTTTTTCATTTATGACCTTGGTTCCAAGCCATCTAGAATGTGTGTTATCTCCTACAATATTTGAGGTGAAAATCTTGTCCATGTGAACTTGGAGTGGTGGTGTCTGTAGTGGATTCCTACATTTGGGAGGAAACCGCTCCTACAAAGTCATTGCATAGGGGAAAACATTCAGGGATGATAAATAAATTTATGTTTTGTAACTTTTCTCTCTAGGTTTTCTTACTAACTTTGTGTTCTAAATAATACTCCAAAATGAGGACAATTTCTTGGGTTGTGTACTTTGTTGTTACTTGTAAATTGCATGAATTATACCTCATTGGAATATAACTACACCTTGTGATGGTGTAGAAATTTATAAGTGAATTGTTTAGAGTGTTGGGGTAGGAGATGTAGTAGAAATTTCTTATCAATTAAATGTTCACATTTTCAAGGAAATATGAAATGAATTAAATGGGAAAATGTATAGGTGACTATATAAATTCCATAATGTTTGAACCTTATTGTTGAAAGAAGAGGAAATGAAAATCTCGTAGTACTCATAGTACTAATGATACTTGTTGAGTTATCTCGGGATGACAAACTTAACCAAGTAAATCCAAGCCCTAGATGGATAATTTGATTATAATTCTTGCATTAGATCTTTTGTTATATTCCAAGCTAGGGGCTTGATTGGGTTAATGAATAATGATAAGAATGTCCATGATGTTTATTGATTATATGCATTATGTGTTGAGAATTATGTTCATGAGGTTATCTTAAGAGCCTATGGTATTTACATATGACGATTCCATTATGTTGACAAAGGGATATGCCCTTGATAAAGATGTATTTTATAAGGACATGCATATGTGTTGATAAGGATGTGGTATTATGATGACATGCCAAAGTTATAATTTTTTCCTTGAGATGTTGATATAATAACTAATGCAATGACCACATGTTGTGAGGTGGTGATTGTGAGGTTATCCACCAGTGGGTCGAGAGGGCCATTATTGTGGGATGATAGGGCTAGTCTATTTGATAATCTCATGGGATCCCATAACCATGAATGACAATATTACAACATATTATGGGATGTGGATAAATCAATATACTACTTACACTAGTAATTCTTATGCCGTGTATTGTAGTTGTGATGTCGAAGTACTGAATAATGGCTGGAGAGTTTCTCATTGGTTGTGTTGTGGGATTGGAATTTGATGCATGGGGATGTACCTAGTTATTGCGGATGGAGTTTAGGACATCCTTTTGAGATTCCTGGTGTACGTGAGTATCGATCCATATTCTTTCTTAGTTAGATGAGTTCTCGATATTTGGATCTCCAAATAGACCAAAAGGCTTTAAGCATGGTTTTGAAAGTCGGGAAGGACTGCTAGAAACTACTGGTGTTTCCTCGATTTTGTGATGTGGACTTTCAATACCTATTGTAGTTACTTGGGTTCTTTTTAAAGTTTGTTGTGGAAGGTACAAGAGCTAACATAGGGTGTTGTGGAGGATGTGATGAGATAATTAAAATGGTATAAGAACCATAATGAAAACTAACTTCCGGATGAAGTTCCATGAAGAGAGGGTGTATGTCATGCCCCATATTGTCATTATTAAATATAAATAACAAAAATATTAGGAATATAATAATTGTCATAATAAAAACTCATAGGAATAAATAATCATAAGTAATTATATAATAATTATCCTAAATGGGGTCATAATAAGTATTTATTATGGATATTTGGGTAATCAAATAGAATGGTAAAATAAGTAATAGTAATTAATGGAGAAGCCCTATAATATAATAAATAATTAAATAATGGACCTTAAGGATTAAGGTCTCTACCATCGATGGACTCTATAAAAACAGGGAAAAGATTGAGAAAATGATATCTCCCTCTTTGGCACATCTCTGTTTGGATGGTCTCTAGAGAATACAAGGATTAAGATTGTTGGATGAGTAGTATATTGAGGACTCGGGGGTGACCTCGAGCCCTCAGTCTACTACTCATCCAACAATATTAAGACATGTTCTCTCTATAGACCATCCAAAGAAAGATTTTCTAAAGAGGGAGACGCCATTTTCTTATCCTTTTCCCTCTTTATATAGATTCCATCTGTGGTAAATAACTCAATCCCTAGGGTCCATTATTTAATTGTTTATTATACTTTAGGGTTTCTCTATTAATTGCGATTACTTGTTTTACCATTCTCCTTGATTACCAAAATATCCATAATAAATACTTATTATGACCCCTTTAGGATAATTATTATATGCTTATCTATTATTATTTATTCCTATAATTATTTAATATCACAATTATTATATTCCTGATATTATTTTTATCTATATTTAATAATAATATGGGGCATGACATACTCTCCCACTCAAAGAAACTTCATCTTGAAGTTAGTTTTGATTATGTTTCTTGTTTTTCATTGTCTCATTGTATCCTCCACAACACCCTGTGTAATCTCATATACCTTCCAAAATACCCTATGTTGGACTAGTATAAATCCACCCAAGTGACTACAATCAACATTGAAACACCACATCACAACACCACATCACAACCCCAAGGAAGCGTGAGTGATTTGGATTTATGAGCGAAACGAAATGAAACCATATATTTATAATATTAACAGAGAGATAGAGTGAATAATAACATATACACATTAAAACTTGACTTCTGTTAAATAAGAAATATGTTGAAAACTGTAAAATGAAAAATGAAAACAAGCTTGCTAGAATGGTGGTAGCTTATCCCTGAGAAGAGATGTGACGGTTACACTCATTTGTAAGAAGATGAGTACAATGAGGATCTGAAGGGATTTTTACACTAAATATGAATGAAAAAACCCTAGAAATCCAAAAGACCTAACCCTTCGGAGATGAAGTGTAACACCATGTTTCCCCCAGATTGTAAATATAACTGAACTAGCCAAGGACTATGGCAAAACTCATAAGTATGAATATGTGATGTAAATGATAAATTGAATATTATTGAATTTATTGCAGAACTGCTGAGAGGGGATGTGCG
>ML776552.1:1507327-1535627 GCA_009831015.1 Picea engelmannii | reverse complement strand
TCAATTTCCCGTCAGCCGTTGGATCTGGAGAAGCGGCGCAGGGGTTAAGCGTAGAGGTAGTCAAGCGAAGAAATGACCTGGACCGTCGGATCTTAGATCATAGTCCCGACGACCGTCGGATCCCGAGAAGATGCGCCGGAGTTCAACCCTAGTGTGCAGAGAAAGAATCCTAGCCGTTGAACACGGTAGGACACGTGTTGACGTCCTGGAAGGCATCGAGATTTCTTTCATCGGAGATTTGGGGAGTGTAGAACCTTTGCATTAGGAAATCGCGATCCGCGATTTCCCAAAGGGATCTGAGCCGTCCAACAGAAGGGACACGTGGCACAGTATCCCGAAGAGTCGGAGATTTTGGGAGTATAGAGCCATTACACATTGAAATCGCGATACGCGATTTCCCGATCAGATCTAGACCATCCATTGTTCGAGGACGCGTGTCAGAGGATCCCGTCGAGCCGTGGATCGGGAAATCGGGGTTCTCGAATGCATAGAACTCTTGCCATCAGGAATCGTGATCCGCGATTTCCCGATAGGATCTCAGCCGTCCAACAGCAGGGACACGGGGCAGAGGATCCCAGAGAGTCGGAGTTCGGCATATCGGGAATCGGCATATTGGGGATTTTAGGGACATGAAATACTTACCTTACAAAGACGCGATATGTGAAACCCCGACACCTTCATAGGCCGTTGATCCAAGGGACATGTGTCGAGCATCTGGAGAGACTCGGGGATCGGGATATCGCGAGTCCCGGGTATACGTATTTTGTTTCATCGCAAATGCCGAAACCCTGACAAGAATTTAAGACTGTGGTCTTGTGAACTTTGTGGTCGTATTGACCAGGACTTAGCCCGGAAAGCCAATACGCTAGGATCACCTCGGAGGATCGGGAGTTCCGAGTACGTGTTCACCGCGACACCGCAAACTCCGAAACCCCGACGAGAAGTTGTCGTATGGTCATATAGGAACCAGTCGTGTGAATCAAAGGCTTAGCCAAGTGGGGCTGAGGCAACCAAGGGGTGACTTGGAGATCGATGTTTGTAGTTGTCAAGATGTCGTGGGTATCAAAACCCCAATAGAAGGAACCCCGAATCCTGGTATAGAGTCAGGGATTGGCATTTCGCTAATACGGGTTTGTGGAGATTTCTCCTGTATGGGAGATTAATCCCAAAGATTTTAAAAATAACGATAGTGGGTGTGTTACATGAAGCACCAAAAGTCATATGGGCCCAATTGGGGTAAGTTAGTACATCCACTTCCGAGGGTCATAACGTTTGCATACGATCTTTGTTTAGGCTACACGGTAGCTTGTTGGAAAGGTATTGAAGAGGAGCTTCATTTAGGGGACCGAATACAAGTCTCTAGCTATATTTGAGGTGTTTGATCATGAAAAAAGAATCGTTTAGTCCCTCCAAATGGTGCCAGAAGTTCAGAAACTGAAAAAATGCTAAAAATAGTAAGTTGCAAAAAAACTATTTTGAGCAAGTTAGAAAATGTGGGTGGCCATAGATATCCTACTAGATTAATTATACCCCCTTTGAAATCAATTGTATCGATTGTTTTGAGCACCCCCATCAGATGAGGGAATTTTAGTTGAATTTGGCCCCGACTGAGCCATTGCCTTGGTGCAGGAGCTTCACTACTTTGACAACCCGATAAATATGGATCCTTTATTGGAGATATCCCTTGACCTATGTTTCCATGATATGATCATTGGATGCCTCTTCCATGCAGTGAGAGTTGAGCTCTGTTGGTGTCAACTTTTCTTCTATCTCTTAGGTGTCCAATAATGGTGGAAAATAAGGCCAAAGGAGGTCCACATTGAACAATAGGTACAATAAAAGGAAGGGGGAAGGTTGAGATCAAAATAATTGTCACCCATAGCCTTGGTTATGGTGCAGGGTCCATAATAGAGTGGAAAATACTTCTGATGAGGCCCTGCAAAGAGTTCTTTCTGCAAGTGTAACCAAACTTTATTTCCCACCTGAAACTGGTGTGTCGCCCAATGTTGATCATGGTTATACTTGTACTTGGCATTGGACTTCCATAAAATATCATGAACCTGTTGGTGGATGTGATGGATCCCCTCAATGAACCAGTTGGTTTTGTCAGCTCCAGTTGGGACATGTGACAAGTCTTCCTAGGTGTCCACAAGGGGTAGTGCAACATCCATGAGACCCAATGGTTGAAATCCCAACCCCACCTGAAAGGGGCTATCTTGCGACCCAACTATAGTGGGATTCCCAAATCATCTTGTCTTGCTTGCTTGATGGAACACAAAGATGTCCTAGATGGCACAACCTGTCCTAAAGATGGAAATTAATGACATTTGTCTTTTTACCCAACATATTGTAGGTGTTGGAAAAGTCAATATCTCTCTCATAGATGTGGGTCCACCTAGAGGTCTCATGGTTGCAATAACCGAGCATTGTGCTGAGTCTCGCGACTAGAGTGTTCAAAAGAACATGTATTCCAACAGAGGACGACCATCTTCACTAACCACTCACACAACTAGATCAAATATCAACACACCTATGTTTTGATGTCGTAAAACCCCTGTGGGGAAACATTCACGGCCCCAACCAATGCAGTCACTTGGAGCAGTTTATCAATCCAAAAGAAAAAGATTACAGAGAGATTTTACAAGATATTTTCTCACAATCGATCATCGGAAAATGACCCTCCATTCTCTTTAAATAGAGATCATGGACCAATCGAGTGTTAAGCCATGGATCAATCATCGTTAATATCAAGGATAATATGAATTGTTAGATCAATCTATGTCAGGAACATATTGTGACTTTTGGATTTCCTATCTACAAATGCATACTAATGCATACTCTAAAGAAACACACTTTTACCTAACAACACATTAGACCAAGTAGATCTTGACTAAATCCTAAGTGTATAAATATCTTAACATCCCCCCTTAAGAACAACTTGGGATATGATTGAAGGATTTACAATAGTGACACAATAGGAGAAGGAAGGAGGCATTACAGCCTATCTCCCCTTTATGACAACTTCCTAAACTCCTAACATAGATCAAATTTTGGAAAAATATGCTTATGTAAGAGACCTTGTGAAAATTTCTACAACTTGATCTTTTATAGGGAAAAAGAGAACTTCAATAACTTGATCATGAATAAGCTTTTTGATGAATTGCATGTGTATCTTGATTTGTTTTTTGTGCTAATGTTGAACTGGGTCTTTGGAAATCTTGATGCCACTTTGATTGTCGTACCAAAGGCTGGTAAGATGTTATTGCTGAAATCCAAACTATGAAAGAATATGTTGAAGGCATAAGGATTCCTTACTTGCATTACCATTGCTTGATACTTTTCTTATGCTGAAGAAAGTGAAATAGCATATTGTTTCTTACAGGCCCAAGTGACAGGTCCTAAACCAAGGTTGAAAACATATACTATAGTACACTTCCGATCATCAAGGTCACCGCCCCAATATGAATAAGTGAAACCAACCAATAAATGAGCCCCTACGAACTGTAATGTATCCCAAACTGAACTCTACCATGAACATAGAGAATTATCCTTTTAGCTTCTTTCTAATTCATTTTGTGGGGTGTTTTCATATACGAGGGAAAAATACCAACAACAAATGAAAGGGCAGGTTGGGTATGAGTCAAGTATAAGAGGCTACCCAGTAATTGATGGTACAAGGTGGCATCAACTTCAAGAGAAGTACAGGTGGAATCAATCTTGACTCCAGACTGGAAGGGAGAAGGGGATGGTTTACAACAGTCCATGTTAAAGTGATCAAGAAGGTGAAAATCATACTTATATTGGGAAAGAAAAATTTCTTCATTGGTTTGCAATACTTGGAGGCCAGGGAAATAGTGCAAAACTCCTAAGTCTTTCATTTTAAATTTCTTCTTAAGGATGGTTTTCACATGGTTTAAAAGTTTTGAGTCACTACCAGTAAGGATAAGGTCATCAACATAAACGAAAATGATTATGAGATGTCTTCCTACTTTCTTGGTATAGACATTAGGATAGGAATGAAATTTAGAGAATTCGGTGGAAATAAGAAAGCTATCCATTTTGGAATATCAAGCTCAAGGAGCTTTCTTAAGACCATAAAGATATTTCTTAACGGGACAAACATGGCTAGATTCATTCTGGACATAGCGAGGAGGTTTTTCCATGTATATTTCTTCTTGCAAATCTCTATGCAAGAAGGAGGATTTAACATCCATATGAAGGACCTCCAATTTATGTGAGGAACCGAGGGAAAGATCAAGGTGGATGAAATTCATTTTTTCTATAGGGGAAAAGGTTTAATTATAGTAAATTCCTTCAACTTGGTAAAACTCTTTGGAAACTAACCAAGCCTTGTGTCTTTCAACACTTCCATATGATCCATACTTAGTTCTATAGACCCATTTACATTTGAAAAGTTTTCATCATTTTGGAAGAGGTACAAGATCCAAAGTATTGTTTTCCATTAAAGAACGATTCTCTTCATTCATTGTTGAATGCCAACCTGGATGACCTGAAGCTTCTGCAAATGTCTCTGGATCATGAATCTTTGATACTTGAGCCAAAAGAGAATAATCTCATTGGAAATATGAACGTGTCCAACGTTGATATGAAGGATCACCGAAAATATCACCAACAACTTCTTCTGTTGAACGAACCCATATAGGAAGTGGTGGAGCTGGAGCTAGTGTTGGTTACGGTTCAAAGGAATCATCTAGAGAAAGGTGATCAGGCGGAGGTGGATTTTCATCCTTACTGTCATCATCTGAAGAAGAAACTAGAATAGAAGAAGGCACAATTGTTGAAGATGGATTGCAGGTCGAAGAAGGCACAAACCTCAAATTAGGGTTGCAGGCCAAAGAAGGCACAAATGTTGAATTAGGGTCACAGGCCAAGATATTTTCATCAAATTTAACATCTCTTCTAATAATAATTTCATTAAAATGTGGTTGGATAAATATTTAACCTTTGACATCTTCAGAATAACCAACAAATATACACTTCTCACTTTTAGGTTGCAATGCTTTCCTTTCTCATCAGGAATGAGAGCCCATGCTATACTACCAAATACACGAAATTGACTTACATTTCATTTAATTTTAGTCCAATCTTCTTCTAGTGTTATACTTTTAAGAGCCTTAGTGGGAGTGATATTTACAATGTAATTTGCACAATTGATGGCTTCCACCCAATACTTTAGACTTAATCCCTTAGATTGGATCATATAATTAGCCATTTCTTTTAATGTGTAGTTCTTTCTCTCAGAAACACCATTTTGTTGTGGTGTATATGGAACAATGTGTTTCATTTGGATGCCCTGTGTAGTTCAGTAACTTGTAAAATTATTGTTCACATATTATCCTCCATTATCTATTCTTAACCTTTGAATTTGATGTCGAGATTGCTTTTCTACAAGGGCCTTGTAGGCCAAAAAATTGTCAAAAACTTCCCTCTTAAGTTTTAGGAAGTAAACCCAAGTACGTATGGAAAATTCATCAATGAAATTTAAGAAATAATTGCACCTAGGAAAAGAAAGTGAAGAAATTCGACCATACAAATCACTGTGAACAAGCTGCAAAGGGCCCGAGGCATTCCAAGCGACACGTTTGTCAAAATTGTCCTGATGATGTTTATCGAGGACACAACCAACAAAAACACAATCTCTGCATGGAACAAGAGGAAGACCAGTCACCATATGTTGATTACATAGTTGTTGCAATGAGCGATAGTTTAGATGACCAAACCGCTCATGCCAATGTTTTCTCAAGACATCGTTATGAGAAAAAACAACTGATGAAAAAGATGATGACCCAAAGTTTTCAAACTTGTACAACCTGGTAATATCATCAACAATTCTAGTTGCAATAACATGCTTAGGATATTTAATATCCTTGATTACAACTTGGTGACGTGAAAACTCTACGGTTTTACCTTGACCTGAATGAGTGATTTGATATATTGATAGAAGTTTACAAGAAATACTTGGAACACATAATACATCATTGAAATGACCATTTTATACTTGAATTATTCCAGATCCTTTAACACTAAGAGATCTATCATCACCAACAAATATTTTATTGGTGTTACATTCATTTAGAGAAGAAAATATGTATGTATCCTTAGCCATATCATAAGATGCTCCAGAATCAATAAGCCACTCATTACAATAAGTATAAGTTGTATTGAAGGAGAAACAAGAAGAGGAAAGAGCATGTCCATTAGAAGAAGAAGAAGAAGTAGAATCAATATTGATGTTGTGATTCTTCATCATTGCTACTAAAGATGCCATCCTTTTGAAACATTTGGAGTCATTGTGACCATATTTATCACAAAAGTTGCAATGTGTGACAACCTTCTTATTTTTTATATTTTTCTCCTTTGTCACCATTAGGAGCGGAAGTTGTCTGAGTGGGTTTGGGACCCTTATGTTGCTTGTTTTTTTTTCGAGGATGTTGCTTCTTTGGATTCTTGGGTTTATATTTCCGATGGAATATTAAATATTTGTTGGAGGTACCTTCAATGTTGATCACTCCAAGTTATGCAAGCCCATATTTCTCTCTAACCAAAGCATGAGAGAATGAATCAAGAGTGGGTTTTTGATAAGTTGTCCCTGGAGCCTCTTTCATGGCATAAAAGGTAGATAGAAGCACATAATATGCACTACCTAGCTTAGAAAGAATAAGATCGATGCAACACTCTTCATCCATATTTATATTACATTTTTCACATAAAATTATGAGTGTTTTAAACTTAGATAGATATTCTTCAATGCAAAAAAAATCACTTGGACTTAAACTTAGTACTTGATTTTCTAAATGTTATGATTGAATACTATTTTGTTTTCCAAACACAAATTCAATATTTTCCCAAGTTTCATTGGGTTTATCAATATGTTGAAGGTGGAAACTTAAATTAGGAGAGATGGAGATTCTGATTAGTCCATGTGCTTCGTCATTCATATTAGCCCATTTGAATTTCTTATCATCATCAAAAGTTTTTGTGTTTGTTCCCAAGGTAATCTGGTACAAACATTTACTTCTTAATAAATCCTCCATATGGGATTTACATTAGAAGTAGTTGGTGCTGGTAAGAAAAAGATTACTTAAAGAATCCATATTAAATATGTATATAATATGGATTTAAAAACCAATACTGATGATATGGATGGAAATATATCAAAAATATTATTCGGTTTAAAAAAAATGGCATTGAAAACGGACTTCAGATGTGAAAGTTATGCCATTTAAAAAAAAAAAAGAATAAATGATAACCAAAAGACCACGTGATGGTGTAATTTTCTTTATGAAGTAAAGTGGGGTTCACTTTTACAATGAACTTAATTTATAAAAAAAAATTTGTATGTAAAATAATTAACTCTAAAATATTAAAGCTACTTATAGTGATTCACTTTTATACTTGAAGTGAAATACACTTTACAATGGGGCATGAACTTCAAAAAAAAAGTAACAAAAAAAGAGACTTGAACTCAAGACCTCTTACTCAATAAGGAAAATTTTAACCAAATGGGATAACAAAACATATTGTATTGTTTAGAAAGAGGATTGGGGGTGTTGTTGTTGTTGTTGTTGTTGTTGTGCAAAATGACCTTGGATAGCTTGCTAAAAAAAAAAAACCTTTTCACACAAGAAAAAAAAATCACTTTTCGATGACAAGGGTTAGATCTTTGTTAGCTTACCTGGAAAATGCACATTTTCCTATTTGCTTCTGATTTTATGATATTTCATAGGGTGTGGGAAAAATATCATATGTATATCTAAAAGAGTAGGAACATGGAGACAAACAATATAAAACTAAAATAATACTCTGCAAAAAAATTAAAAATGACATATTTAGGATTTATACATCTGGATCTAGCTGAAATGGTCGTATCTTGGGAAAACATAAACCTTTTCGAGTGAAACGAAAAGAATTCCTAAATTAAACAAGTTCTTTAGACATAATGGAACAATCCTCTCAGCCCATAAATGTACATAAATGTAATAAAACAGAGATGAGACAACTCAGCTTAACAATCGTGATCTACAACAAGAGCAGGTCTTGAAACAGGCTCTGATACCATGATCGAAAAAACAAATATTCCAACATAGGACAAACACCTTTGGTAACCACTGACACAATTCGATCAAATATCAACACACCAATATTTTGACGTGGTAAAACCCCTATGGGGAAACATCCATGGCCCCAATGAACGTGACCACTTGGAGTAGTTTATTAATGCAAATAAAAAGATTACAGAGAGAGTTTATAAGAGATTTTATCACAATCGATCATCGAAAAATGACCCTCCATGCTCTTTAAATAGAGATCATGGACAAATTGGGTGTTAATCCATAGATCAATGGTCATTAATATGAACGAGAATATGAACCGTCGAATCACTATATGTTAGGAACATATTGTGACCGTCAGATTTCCTGACTAATAATGCAGAATAAAGAAACACACTAAGAAACACACTTTTACCTAACATTAAATTAGACCAAGTAGATATTAACTAACTCCTAAGTGTCTAGATATCCTAACATAGACGTCATTTGAGGAAATCAATGACTCATTTGGTACTTATTGTTTCATTCTTGATGTTGAGGTGGAACTGTTGCAAATATGTGGACCACTTCCGATAGCAGTCCCTCTATAAAATTTTTTCTGTCTCCATGAACTATAGCAACCTGTGATCAATGTGGATGATTGTCTTCTTCCCGAGAATGTAATTCCTCCACCGACGATAGGCTTGTACAATGGAGTACATTTATTTTTCTTAAGTACGGTACCTACAAACGCGATATGATAGTGTCTCACTATGATATTCCACGAGGTGGTCGTGTTGAGTGATGATTATGCCCACAACATATTATATAGCATTTGTATCGATCTCAAAGGCTTGTTGCAGGCTAGGTAATGAAAGCATTGGGGCATGTCACAATCATTTCTTCATATCATCGAACGCTTATGTTGGTATATGCCCCACATAAATGTTTCCTTACCACCACCCCGTGTATTTGGTTGAGGGTCCATGCAATATTGGAGAATCCCAACACGAACCAAAAATAGAAATTGGCAACGCCTAAGAAGCTTCGAAGCTCAGTGAGCGTGTTTAGGTATGGCCAGTCACAGAAGACTTGGATCTTGGTTAGACCACCATGCACACCATGTGTATCAAAAATTTATCCTAGGTATTGGACCCTCTCCATGTTGAAGGATCAGTTTTACAGGTTGGAATATATCTTGTGCTACCACAGAGTGTGCAGAACCTATTGAATATGATGCATGTGTTCTACCCAACTCTTGTTGTAGACAAGGATTTCATATAGATACACCACCACAAAATAATTAGTGAAAGGCCACAATATATCATCCTTCATGCTAATGAAATTTGTTGGGGCATTTTTCAAACAAAAGGGCATGACCATCCATTCAAAAATACCTTCTTTTGACTTGAATGTAGTTTTCCATACATTTGTCTATTCTATTGTGACTTGATGGTATCCAGACTTCAAATCAATCTTATTGAAGTATTTTCCTCCCTTGATCTGATCAAGGAGATCATTGATTCGAGGAATCGATTACTATTTCTATACTATGATTTCATTTAGGGCTCAGTAATCAATGCATAGTCACCAAGTCTCGTCTTTCCTTTGCACCAGCATGATTGGGATTCCAGAAGGTGATGAGATGGGTTGTATGTGCCCCTTATGGAGAAGTTATTGGATCTGATGATTGATCTCCTCATTTCCTAGAAGAGAGGGGAAATACACTCTACCATTGGGTAGAGGTGTGCCAAGGGTTATATCGATGGGATGCTTGACCTTACAATGCAGAAGTACCTTAGTAGTTGATGAGAAGATTTCTTTGTATTATTCAATGACCTTATCCACTTGCTTCTGCTATGTGAAGAGGTTGGTTGTCGAGGCCATGGATGTGGCTAAAACCTTTCACTCACTTTGAGACAGAATCATGAAGAAGACAAAATTCCTGGTCTAAGAAATAACATTTCTGCATTTCTTGGAAAATATCAAGGAAATAGCACTATGTGGGACTACTTCGGGTATCCTACACAATTTTGTATTCAAAGTAATAATAAAACTATGAGGCCTAGACTCATATACATCATGACGTTTCCACAAATAAGTTTGGCCCAAAAGAACATCACAAAATTCAAGGGGAGAAACATAACACAATACATCATCTTTGAATGGCTTGATGTCATATGATAGACGACATTGTTGGCTAATGTGAAGATCACTTCCTTGACAAAGCCACTCGATGGTGTAGGTATGTCGGTGTGTCCTTTTCAGCATGGATAGTCACTCGATGACCTCTATTGAGATGAGGTTCTTATAACTATCACCATAAAAGATCAAGTGAAATAGAGTTCCTTTTACCCACATATGTTCATGAAAGAGGCACTCTCCTTTCTCTGGCTCATTAGGTTCACCAAGATGGATCTTGATGGTAGAAACTATGGCACTAGGTTCCACTTCAATGATCCATCTCCCCTTTTCTATTTCTGACTCAAAGTTGAAACCCGCATCGGATTCAAAGGATTTTACCTCAACCACCAATGACTACTTTGAGTGGCAATCAATAGTGTTATGTGAGGGGCTCTTATGGGCATCTTACCACTTCCTAGTATCTTTGTTTGTCTTCCCAATATTCTTCTTTGCTTGCAGCTTGGACTTCTTTTCATAAGGTTTTCCATCTTTTCTCTTTCCTTCATTCTATGTGTTACAGATGCGCTTTCCCTGCTTCTATTGTGAGGGGTTTCCAGACCCAAAATATTGTGTCTTTTGTTTCATTTTCTTCTAATTTATAGGCTGCACCTAAGGATGAGATGTCCAAAAAATCTATTTCTATCTGGATGTATATATGTATAATTTTTCGGTATTAGCACAAAATGTCGCTTGGAATATTTGATAGCCAACTTGGTGCGCAAGGTATGGAAGACATTAGTGAACTCTGACATTTGTTTTTCTCTTTCCTGCCGCAGTCTAGTCCATATTGTATACAAGTCGTCATAACTTCCAAAAGGGTAGTATTGTTCCTTAATACAATCCTTGAAGGAAACCCAAGTGGGTGAAACTTCAAATAATGTGTATCCATCTATTTCCTTTTTCTCACAGAAAGTCTCCCACCAATTTTTGACATGAGGGACGACCCTGAGGAGTGAAAATGTAATATTTTCTCTATCGAAAAAGTTGTGGACATAAAAATACCCTTCTAGAAGGTTTAACCATTTATCTACGAAATTCTCATCTATTTGACCTTCAAATATAGGAATATAAAATTTGATCTATACATTGAAGGGGGTGTTCCTCTGCTTGAGGTGGATGCATTGCTTGTCGGTACCCATCAAAGGATTTATGCAAAGTTTTCCATCATCTCATTCCTTTGTCCCTTAAGGGATTCCTCAAGCAACATTTAGAAAGGATCCCATGTTCTGTTGTCTTTATTTTTTTTGGCCATGGACGGTTTCTTGGGAATGCAAGAGAATTTTTCGTCAAGAGAAACAAGATTGATATCCAACTCTCTATACCTTGACCGTGTTAGGGACATGCATTAAGAAAAACGAGAAGTAGGTGACCTCTTTAATACCATCGATCCTTATTTATCAGAGAAATGAAATGAAACCACATATTTATAATATTAACATAGAGACAGAGTGGAAAATAATAGATATATAGTAAAACGTCACTTCTATTAAATAATTAATATGTTGAAAATTGTAAAATGCAGACTGAAAACAAGCTTGATATAATGGTGGCAGCTTATCTCTAAGAAGAGATGTGATGGATACACTCATTCAAAAGAATACAAGTACAATGATAATTTGAATGAATTTTAACAATAAACATGAATTCCAAAACCCTAGATATCCAAAAACCTAACCCTATAAGATGAAGCACCAAAATTCATGTGGGCCCTGTTGGGGTAAGTTAGTACATCAACTTCTCGGGGTTGTAACTTTTGCATGCGATCTTCGTTTAGGTTGCGATATCTCATTGGAAAGGTATTGACAAGGCGATTCATTTATGGGGATCAATTAGAGCCTTTGACTATTATTGGGGTCCCTAATTATGAAAAAATGTTGTTCAGGCCCTTAAAATGGCCCTAGAAGTTCACGAACGAAAACAAATACTAAAAATAGTAAGTTGCCAAAAAATTGTTTTGAGCCAATTGGAAAAGGTGGGTGGCCATCGTGATACTCCTAGGTCAGTGAGTACTCTCTATTTATCATTCCAAATTTCCATAGAAAGGCTCAAATCCTACCGGTCTATCAGAATCCCCATGGCTCAAGACCTCATCCTCCCAAGAGGGAATATAGATCACTAGTCATGCACACAAAGAATCATGAAAGGTTTCCCTAAAGTCCCTCCCCAACAACAAAGTACATCCCCATTCATCAAATTCTAATCCTGCGATATCATTGGCGAGAAATTCTTTATCCAATAATAACAACTTCGACATCACAACTCCAATACAAGGCATACAAATTGGTTGATGAGTAGTATATTTAAGGCTCGAGGGTGACCTACTATTGAAGTTAAGTAGCAATGTCTATGGTTGGGTGGTGAGTCATCTCCCATTTTTTTCTTGCATTTCCAAATTGAGGTAAAGGTATAGCTACACTCCTAAGGTCACCAACCTTACATGTATGTGGTTTCTTCACCACATTTAAGTTCTTCAACATTACTCTTGTAACCTTTATAAATATATGAAGTTTTACTATGCGTGATATCAATGTTTATATGACTTAATTATTTTCCTTAGAGTATTTATGTATTTATCTTTGTCCATTAGATTGGGGCATTAAACCTTAGTCATTATAATCCTTGCACACTAGGGATTGTATTATGGCCTAATATGACCCATACATGAAAAATAATGTCTTTTCCCTAAAGTTTGATTCTTTATGGATTATTCATGATGAAAATGGGCCTATAATATCAAATAGACTCACAAAGGGAACATGGAAAGTATCATTTAGTTAAGGAAATCTTATGATTAATTGTGGAAAAAAGATGATAGTTGTATATTAGTTATTTGATAAGAGATATGTATTAATAAAATTGTTTTTATTACACGACTACAAAAAATATGAGAATGAATATGTAAGGTAATAGATATATTATATTATCATAAATAGAAATATTGCAGTAAATATCAGCAGAGCAACGAAATATAGAGAATCATAACACCAAAAATGATCCATTTATTAATGAAATCCAAGTTCACTTGCTTCTTCGAGGGGGAAACCTCCAAGAGAGAAGACCTATATTACAATTATTCTCAAAACAAGTCTTTCTCATACCTTATACTCCTATTTATACTACTATCGTCCAAAGAAAATTCTAAAGGAAGATATTTCTAGAAGCAGAAGCTTTTATTAAGTATTCTTACATTAGACTTGTTCTCATTATTAAATAGGAATTATTAATTGTTGTAGACATTTATTACATAGGAAATATATTATTCTACCTACGTGAAGGTTTAGGGAGGTTAGGTCCCTAACATTCCCCCCCCTCAACCCTTCAAAAACAACCTTGTCCTTATGGCTAGACATGAGGAAATTGTTGTAGAATGGTAGCCAACTCCGAGGTGGAATCTTTGGGAGTTGTATCCTTCCACTCAAATAAGACTTCCTTGGTCGTGCACTAAAGGATATGTGTCTATCATTGGTGCAAGAGTACTTATATGTGAAACCAAATGTAAACTTATTCATCTAACTCGGGGAGACTACTTTGTTTCTAACACTTAGTTCTAGACAATTACTTTCTTTAAGCATGAGACATGAAGAAAATGATGGATCTTAGAATGAATAGGCAGAGCTATCTAGTAGGCCATGGGTCCCACACTCTTGAGAATGGTATAAGGACCATAAATCTTAGGTCCAAGTTTCTGGTAGTTTTCTACTTTTAGTGAAGTATACTTATAAGGTTGTTGATGAAGAAACACCTACTCCCCTTTATAAAAATGACGTTTAGAACGCCCCTAATATGCTTGTTCCTTCATGTGATTTTGAGTCATGGTCGAATTTTCTTTGAGGATAAAAGAATCACCACTTTGACTGTAGTATTGTTTTCAACCTATTGAACCTTGGAGACATCTGACATGTAGGGGAGAACCAAATATTTCATTTTCCGATAGACTGCTTCAAAAGGATTCATGTAAGTGGTAGTATGGTAAGATGTGTTGTACCACCATTTAGATAGGGGTAACCACTAAGGCCACTGATTTTTTCTATTGGATGAAAAACCCCACAAATATGTTTCCACACACTTGTTGACATGTTCAGGTTTTCCATCAATGTGCAGATGATAGGTTATGTTTAGATGAAATTCTATTTCCATGGAGCTTGAACACTTATTTCAAAAATATGTTGGTTAAAGTTGGGTCTCAGTCAGACAAAATAGAATGACGCATGATATGGACTTTGAATATATTATGTATAAATATTTGAGCCATTGTAGATGTGGTGAATGGGTACTAATGAGCACATAAAAGAACATATTTGGAAAGAGGATCTACTACCACCATGATGTCTGACTTATTACCCGATTTAGTTAAGCAAACAATGAAATCCAAAGAAATATCCCTCCAAATAGTAGATGGAATTGGGAGTTGTTGAAGTGTTCCTGAAGCTATGACTATTTCACCCTTATTATTTTGATAGGTATGAATTTCAACAACAAAGGTGAGGATGTCTTATTTCATATTGTCCTAGAAAAAGGAACTTTTGACCCATTCATAGTTTTTGGTAAACCCCAAATGCCCAGATACAAGTGAAGCATGAGACTCCGAGAGAAAAATCGATTTAAGGTTTGATTGTTTTCTTAAGTACAAAAGAAATTTATAGAAAATATATTCATTGTTCCAAGCATACCCTAGTGAATCTTTAGGATCCTATTACAATTTTTTGATAAGGGAATAAATTTTCGGGTCTTTCAACCATTCTTGGCGAACAACCTAAATCCAATCTACTACAATGAATGAGAGGGAAAATGGGGACCCCTCATCTTCATATTTCCTTGAAAGTGCATCAACAACCACTTTTTATTTTACCTTATTGTAGATTATCTCATAATCATATCCAAACAACTTGGTCACCCATTTTTGTTGCTCCACAAAGGAAATTATTTTCTCCAAAAAATACTTGAGGCTACGATGATCAATTTTAATTTGCAAGCATTTCCCCAATATATATGTCAACTAAATGAATAATAATCAACATTTCCTTTTCAAAGGTGGATTGGCACAAATGTCACTTAGATAGTTGTTTTCTACTTAAAGCCAAAGGGCGACCATCTTGCATGAGGATTTCCCCAATTTATTTCCCTAACGCATCACATTTCGAGACAAAAGTATTGGTGAAGTTTGGTAGTGTTAGGACATGAGTTGTGCAGATAGAATCTTTCAAGGCTTGGGAGGATTGATCAACTATCGAAGTCCAACTAAAAAAATTCTTTTTAAGGAGAGCAGTGAGAGGAGTTATCTATAATTGTAAAGAAAGTTCCAATAATATCTCATTAAACCCAAGAAACCACGTATGTGTTTAATAGTTTTACGGCAAGGCCAATCCTTCATAGGTTCTATTTTTTTAGGATCCATGTATATACCATCCTTGTCAACAATATGACGTAGTCCAATTTAGAGGCACAAAAAGAACATTTAGAGTGTTTGAGAAAAGGTTTGTTCTTAGATAGGAGATGGCTAACTTCAACCATGTGGGTGAGATGGGATTGCCAATTTTTACTATAGATGAGAATATCATCAAATAAAAATAAGAAAAAATGGAGGAAAGGTCAAAATACATGATTCATGAAGCTTTGAAAATTGGAGGGGAAATTACCCAGGTCAAAGGGCATGACCAAGAACTCATAGTGACCCTCATGAGTTTGAATGGTAGTCTTGGGGATGTCTTTATCTTTCAAACATATCTAGTAGTATCCAGAATGGATATCAAGTTTGGTAAAGTATTGAGCACCACTCAATTCATCCAAAAGTTCATAGATGACATGAATGGTAAATTTTTCTTTGATTGTGAGTTTGTTGAGGGTCCAAAAATCATGACACATGCGCCAAGTGTATTTTTACTAGAGTACCATGACTAGCGGAGAAGAATAAGGACTAGTACTAGCACAAATAACACATGCTTCTAGATATTATTGAATTTTTTTCTCAATTTCATTTTTTTCATAAAATGGATGACGATAAGGGTGAACATTGGGAGGAAAATTATGTGGGACTAGAGGAATAGAATGATCATGGATTCCATGAGAAGGGGGACGTCCATGGGTAGTGTTAAAAATAATATCTTGGTGTCAAGATAGTATATATTGAAGGTCACGGTGCACATAGGGAGACTCAACCTCATTAATGGAATGGATTTGGGCAATAATTCCATAATGACCTTTTTTTAGTATCTTTTTAATTCAATGAGAACTAATCATCTAAGGTGAGCCTATTATCATTTCTTGAAAATTATACTATTGTCCTTCCTATTGGAATTGCATGGTTAGGTCCTGAAAATACATGAGGATGGGGACAAGAGTGCATAACCTTTCAATACCACTTACAATGTCACAACCACCCATGTCAATAGATAATATATGATATTTCAGATGGTACTGACCAATTTGTATGTGAACATTTTCACAAGGCCCGCCATATTTCATGGAACCACCATTGGAAATCATAATTTGAAAACTGTTGATGGAACGAATATGAAAATTGGTTTCCTATTCAATGCAACGATGAATAAAATTATGGGTGTTGCCACTATCAATTAGGATTATGAATTTCATAATCTTAATGCATTCAATTATCTCGAGCATTTGGGGAGAAGAGAAGCTAGTGAGGTGTTATAACCCTAATTTGCACCACACATGCTTACCTGGCATCAGGCCAACTCATGTCTCTTCATTGCCAAAGCCATGCTGAATAAAACCTTGAAAAACCTCTCAAATTAAGTAACATGCGCCCTAACCCATTACTAGGCATGTTGGAACGTTGGCAGGACTTCTACTGCACGCGTTGGAACGTTGGCTGGCCCACTATAGCCCGCGTTTACCTAACAAAGTGAAAAAATAGGAAAGTTGCCGACGGGACAAAAATCTTTGGGTCAATTAACTAGAACTCCCAGCCATGCATGGCCGAGAGTTCGTCCAAAACCCTAGCTCCTTCTAGCCTATAAAAGAAGGGGTAGGGGTACTGTTTGGAAGAGGAAAAAGATAGCAAAGAAACTCTTCCCAATTGTCGAATCCATTTGTCCCAACCCTTTAGCCTTTCCTCAAGCTTAAGGAGAATTAAAGCAAAGCAGTTGGAGGATAAAGAAGAGGAGGAGCCCAGGATCAGGATCGAGGAACGGTGGCTGGTCTCTATCATTATTGTAAGTTGAATCATCTTGAGATTAATAAAAGGAATACTTTTCCCGTCCTAATGCACGAGTGATATATATTTTATTTGATTTATGCTTAATCTCTAACCCTTAGGTAGAAGAATAGCATGCATGTGTAGTGTTTTGTCTTGATTGCAGGATTGTCTTTGGAAGGAGTAGCGAGAGCAAGCGGATAAAGCACAACGGAGGATCTACATCAAACGTCGATAGAAAAAGGTTAGTAGGTCTTTTCCATGTTTGTGTGTGAAAAAGGGGTTTGAGTATTGGGGTGATAGGTTACAAGTATTTTCTTTGAGGTCATGATCTGCGTACAAGTTCAGCCCTAGCTTGTTAGTCTGTAGGGTATTATTTCCCAACAACAGAATTGGCGACTCCACTGGGGATATTACTCTTAGGGTTTCCGGATTTCATTGAGGTTTTTGGGTAGTTCAAAGAATTATATTTTATGCTTCTTTGTTTGTCTGTTTTCTGTTAGGTCAGAGCTAGCAGGGAACCTGGTTATTAATACTAGCTTTTCCTTGACTATGCTTGACATTTATTATCGGGACACACAGAGGTACACGCGGCCTGCAGAAGGCCTGCATGTGTGTAACCCACACCGTAACCTTATACAACCCACATTTGAACGCTTGTTGTAGTGGTTTCAGTAGCGTGTAAGAATCATAAAGCTTAAGAGGCAGTCTCCTCTTCCCTGTTAGAATTTTACATTCTTAGGGGGCTTTCTGGATCCTGTCTGGGTCTCGCTGGTTCACTGTCTTGTCTTAGTTTGCTTTATTGCATTTTTTTTCTTTTTGCAATTATTTTTTGTTTTTTTGTTGAAGAAGAAGCATCCAAGCCTTTAAGAGACCTTGGTTGTCAATACCAGAGGCCTTTTTCAGGTCTGGGCTTCCTGTGTTTTGTTTTTTCTTAGCTTGTAAACAGACTTGCAGCCTGTTCAAGTTCAGCCCGCGGGTAGCCGCGTGCTGTTATAGCTCAGCACATGTTTGCACGCGTGATGTTTCAGTGAAAATCGCGGGCTTGATTGGTTTCTTTTCAGCCTGGGTGGGGCAGTCATCCCCTCCTGTGGTGAGAAGTTTTCCTCTCAGGGGTTTGAGTCTGGGGCTGCATAGTCAGCAGGTTAGGGCCTCTTATCCTCAGCCTGTGTTTTTCTTAGTTGATGTTTTAATAGAAAAGACAAAAGAAAAAATGTTGTTTTATGGTTTTTAGACAAGTGTTAGAATCGGTGCGTTCTTGATTACCTTTGTGCATCATTTCTCTGGTTCTTTGCGATCTGCGCTTAAGCCAGAATTTTATTTTGTTTTCTTGGTTTTGTGCTTGTTGGCATTTTCCCTTTATTGCTTCATTTTGCAATTAAATAAAAAAAATTCTCTTGGTCATTTTTTTCTTGGTTTGAAGATTGTGTTGTTGCATCAGTAGCTAGGAAGAAGCCTTTTTCATAAGTTTTGCAGTGCATTTAGCGCATAAGTAGCTCACGGATTGAGCAAAATTCCTTGATGTTTTTCTACGTGAAATCTTAGAAAATTCAAAAATAAAAGAAGCCTTTCTTGTTGGAAAGTTGTTGGTTTTTGCATTTTCGTAAAAGTTTTTGTTTCCAGGCATTTCTTGTTCATTTTGCTTTGAGTCTTTACACAACATCAGTTTCATCTTCATACCTTGTGACGTAAAAAATCCCATTAAAAGCAACGCTAATTAAAAACTATTAGACTTTTGTTTGTAGGGTTCATGCACTACCTCAGGACTAGGGCCTTGGAATAGGTTGGAGAGTAAATTCTCCAAGGCCACTCAAACCAAACATTGGAGTCTGTCATAGGGAGTGTAGAAGTCCAGTTATGGAAAGTTATCCGGGACCCCCCTCTAACAGAGGGTCTAAACACAAGGTCGCGTAAGGAAAGGTAGCGGAGATAACCCCTCCAAAGTCGGACCGAGCGTAGTGGAGAACACATATCGAGGATTTGTTGAGGGATTCCGTCGTTTTCATTTGCCACGGAGCTTCGTGGATCTCGAATCCGTTCAAGGTACTCAGTTGTCTTCAGGACCATTTTCTCTCGATACCCTCGATAGGTTTCGGGCTTGATACCCTGCTCATTGTGGTCTACCCGACTATCGACTGTACCCACCTGGTGACTGTTCACGTGCTGGCAAACTAGTTGCCAATATTTTCTAGGGACATACACAACTGACTGCGGGGGTATACCGCGGTACCTAGGACAGACATTGGGCCACGCTTTGTAGAGTATACCCAGAGGGTGCTTCCGTATTCGAGTTGCACTTGCACCGATAAGTTGCTCTAGTGTTGGTTGTTGTAACTGTCCTTCCAAATAGTTAGTGTTTGCTTGTCTTATCTCATAGGGGCTTCTTTTAGTATGTGTTACTATTTGTCCTTGTAGAATACCTTAGCGTGTCGTGAATCTTCTCACACAGTGGAGGATTCTGAGCTTCGTCGGTCACGAAGGCTTCTGGGCCTGCCACCGGTTATACTGTAGCCACTACCGCCACCATTGAGGCGAAGGCTAGACCAACAAGGGTCTTTCGAAGCAACCGGGTTACAAACCATTGAACCCGAACAACTCCCAGAAGAATCAACCGCCAATCTTGGTACGGTTGAAACCCAAAACACTGATACTTGGCCGCAAGTTATTATGCCAATTCAATTTTACGAACGCCTATCAGTGCCTCAGACATATATGGCAACAAACGTTGTTACTTCCTCTGGGAATTCTTCCATTCCCATCACCGTTGCTACCACAGGAGAAGATTTTCCTAACTTGCCTCTGTCGGCGGTCCGGGCCACCATGGTCTCGTCCGCAACTACGTCGCACAGTGGATCGACCCCATCTATCGCAACGGCCTCACCTCCCTTCACACCTAGTGAGATCGGCCCTCCATTTTCATACGGGATTCCTAGTTCAGGTACAAGTCCTGCACTCACTCACTCCACTTTACAGACTTTGGGTTTGGGGGCAGGGAGCTCTAACGCTCCTCTGCAAGGTCAACTTGGGGGCATTCCTCTCCCTTTCAACGCTTTTCCTTACGCTGGCGGTCATATCACTCCTTCGTCCCCTTCGCTTGGTGGTCTGAATCAGCAGTCCACTGGGTAGCCTACACACACAAGTTTCTTTGGAGCCGGGAGTCAAGGAACACCTGCGCAAAATTAGTCGGTAGGTTTGTCACCGTTTTTTTGGAACGGGACATTTGGTAATAACACTTTTGCATCTACTGCTTTCCTATCTGGGGGCACACCCATTTCTGGATAGTCTACTCCGGCACAGGGTACTATTGTTGCGTCGGGGGCAGATATACCAGGACCTTGGAACTCATGACAAGGATCTGTTCCTTCCTCTAGAATGTCGTTCTGGGGTAATTCCTTCCACAGTCAATGGAACCCCGGGCAGAATTCTATGCCTCTCCCATCAGGACTGACATGGAGTAATCCTTCCCAAAGTCCGTCAAACACGATGAATTCCCAACATCCTATGTCCTTTATGGGGAATCAGCCAATGAAGTCTCCTCAGATTCAAAACTCTTATGCTGGTCAGGGCCATGGTTCCTACCAGAACCCGGGCCAGCAGCCAAACTTTTCCTGGCAACCTGGTGCCAGTTAAACTCCAGGACCCTTTTATCCAGGCTATCAGCAGCAACCAAAACTACCATTCTTGGCGATGTTACACTTGCCAGATTTGACAAGGTTGTTAAATGATCTTATCTTTCACGATCTGCATTGGCCTCCTATGCCAACGAAGTTGCCTTCGGACATTCCAAAGTTCGAGGCCAAGCCTAACGAATATCCAGGTGATCACGTGACTACTTTCCACCTTTGGTGTTCATCTAACTCACTGAAATATGACTCCATCCAATTGCGATTGTTTCAACACACTCTTATTGGGAGTGCCGCGAAATGGTACATAGAGCTTGATCGTTCACGATATTCTTCTTTTGGCGAACTGGCGATGGCTTTCCTTAACCATTTTCAGTTACCTGTGAGATACGACACCGGCACAGAGTTGCTAGCCAATTCGAGCAGACGATAGCGGACCACATCTCTGATCATATGCGAGAGTGGCAATGCCGAAAGAGTCTAATCAAAGTACCAGTTCCACCAGCATTCCTACTTGAGTGGTTCCTTAAGTCTTTAGTACCGCAATTATCCAAAGACGTCGCAACTTTGGGGGTTTTCTCCGAAGAAGATGCCATCATGAGGGCTCAACAGTTTGAGCTTATCTATTCTCAGTCTGGTCTATTGTACAACATCCTATCGGATGCACCACGATCGATACTGGATAAAACTAGATAGAGAGTCAAACCACATGCCGACGGTATCATTGGTTCGGCACAATCTAAGCCCGTTGAGCAATTGACAAAGAAATTGCAACAGTTATCTATACAACACTTAGCGGCCAGCCAGACTACTGCTTTGGCTGCTCCTCCTACCCAAACGTCAGACGTACTCTCTGTATAGACGACTAACCCAAAGGCCACCCAGCAGCCTGAAGGGAAGAAAAAAAAATGCAAGAAGGGTAAGGGGGATAAGAAACCCACTGATAATGCTGGTGAGGGCACCACGGAAAAGCGGAAGGCAAGGTATCCGTGCAAATTATGTGCGGAATACCACCCGACCCATCTATGTCCTCGAATTTCGGAGGCCTGGAATTTTGTCACATAGCAACAACAGGCTGTGTTGACTAATCCCTTTCAGCATGTGCAAAATTTAACTCAAGCCTCTACAAGTGGCGAAGGGGGCAGCCAAGAAAACTGCCCCCCCCCCAAACAATTCCTCTTCTGTGAACGTATATATGGTTAAAAGTGATGCTTTAATAATGACTAGAGCACACGACTATAATAAACCAAGCACCTCTGAGAAGGGAAAATAAGTCGAGATCCCATCTCTTCCTCTACAGATCGAGAAGACATTGGGTGAAACAATGACACGCATTCCAAAAGGTGTGTTTAAGCGAGCTTCTCACAATCCAAACGCAAGGGCTACCCAGAATTACTCTGTGGTGGAATATTTATCCCAAACTCCTTGTGCTATGTCTGCTTTGGAGGTACTCCAAAGTTGCCCCGCTCAGAGAAAAGCCTTGTTGACTACTTTAGGCTCTACTGAGACTTGTAACCCGGGCACCATCATGTTAGATACGATTGACTTGAAACCTCGTCTGCCTTACCACGTCGTGTTTCAGATAGTAGGGGCTCATCCCACAAAAACTTTTACATGGAATATCTTCCGCACGGTGGTCGATGAGGGCGCTTCGACTTGCGTTATGTCGTTATCATGCTGCAAATCCATTGGCCAGCCTGAGTTGTCTCTGTCACCTACTCTCCTCACTGTGTTCGACGATCATTCTTTCTGACCACATGGCATCATTCCTTCTTTCCCTGTGCAGTTAGGGAGGAAGACTGTGTGCGTCGAAGTAGAGGTAGTCGATGCCCCCATCGATTACAATATCTTGTTAGGTTGTAGTTGGACTTATGCTATGCAAGTGGTGGTCGCTACAGTTTTCTGAGTCTTATTGTTTCCACATGAAGGTCGGATAGTGACCATTGATCAATTGTCCTTCTCTCGACCCGACCCAGCCTTGGGGGCATCCACGGTTCCCATGATAGATAATCCTCAAGCTGGTGTCGTTAACATAGGAGTTGGTTTGTGTCCATCTTTAATGGGTACTTTTGATTACCCACCTCCTCATGGCGATGTCAAGTTTATATCGACTCACCACAAAGCCGAGATTTTTCACATTTCGTCGTTCTGCATGACTTACTTTCAGGATCCATGGATTCTTCCTTCCCCATCAGCTACGATGGATGAGATAGGGCTCTCCAGCATGTCCATGCCCTTGTCGGCTATTGAAGTAGCGTACTCCTTAGTCTAGCAAGCTTTAGCCACTCCTGATCCGACTCCCGCACAAGAGTTGGATCCACCTCTAGAGCCTATCTGGGCTCAGGGTTCTCTTGCCAACATCGATTCGTTAGATTTAGTCTTGCCTTCAGACGAAGCAGTAATCGAAGCAATGACTATTCCAGACAAACCTTGGGAATATCTTCATCACAGGTCATATTTCGTCCCAGATTTAAGCCGAATCGAGGCCGGAGAATTCACTATCACCATGACGGGAGATCAGCCATGTCCCATTAACCTCTTAGCTACACAGGAAATTTATGTCGAGGGCAATATGGTGACTATCGCTGAAACTATACCTATTACCATCTCCCGAAACCCTGGCATCATGGAGAATGTCTTCGTCGGAGTGGATTTCTCCCCTGAAGAGATTCAGATTTACACGGACCTTTTCAAAGAATTTCACGACGTTTTTGCCTGGTCTTACGAAGCGATACCCGACATCGACCCACAAAGTGTCGATCATGGGCTACCTTTGTTGTTTTTCAAGCTCGCTTTGAGACCCAAAGGAAACATTCAGCGAGACTGTATTTATTCTTTTCGATCTTTTCCGGATTAACTGAGAAAAGTAACCATTGTGGAGTCTTCTTTATGCCCTTTTCAGACTCCTTAAAGATGAAAATATTGTCGAGTGACCTTGTCTCTTCACACTCGTTAAATTGGTCTAGAAGAACGTTCCTTAAACGGGTCTCCTTTTAAGCCCTTTTTAGACCCTCTAAACATGAAAAGATATCTGAGCGATCTTGTGACCCTTCACGCTCGTTAAACTAAAATTTGAAGTCACGTCTGTCCGATGGTAGTTTACCCCTTTTTCGGTCCAAACGGTCAACTGTACAAACAAAGGAATACTCTATTGAATTTTCATTCTTTAGAAGAGTATCCTCAGGTATAATTTTATTCCTTTTTCGGGCCTAAGGGACTAAATTTATGAAAAAGAAACCCCCCCAGAGTCCATAGTTAAGCTCTTTTCAGACTCCGTAAAATTGAAAAGATTGTCGAGTGACCTTATTCTTTCACACTCATTAAAACGGTCCAGAAGAAAATTCCCGACGGAGTCCATAGTTAAGATTTTTTTAGACTCCTTAAAAGTGAAAAAATAGCAGAGTGATCATGTCCTTTTCACACTCGTTAAAATGGTTTTGAATTGACGTCTCGTCGGTGCTAGTTTACCCCTTTTTCGAACCGACTAGGCTATTGTCGAAAAAGGTACCCCAATGGAGTTTCCTTTTATTCTTTTTCAGACTCTCTAAACATGAAAAATCATCGAGCTTCCCTTCTCTGGGCTCATTAAACTTACATCGAAGGACATTACCATTGTGTGTTCTATCAACCACATCTGCATCCTTTACCCTTCAACCTAGTAATAGTTTGCCTTTGCGTCTTAACACCTTTGGCCACTGGAGAATTTTTCTCGAGTATCATTTCCTTAGAACATTAGTCTTGTCCTTGTGCCTTGAACTTGTATGTTTGTTGTACTCGTTCCTCCATTGTAACATAATATTCCTTTATTCTTTTTTCTAAATCATCAAAAAGAACAAAAAAATCAAATATACCCCAAAAAGAGGATGGGAAAGGTATTTTCTTTATTGGCATCATCATGAGACGCCCTTGGATAAAGCACATATGTCTGTTTGATTAATCAGACTATGGGATGTAGTACGACCTTAGGAAGCTTTGCTCACTATATTGAGTTGTGTCCTCCACCGTTTGGTTACTCTTCCAAACATATGGAGAGTTTGTGTTGCCTCCTGCTTTGTAGACTTATGATTAACAGATATGTTGCCTGAGTCTTATAACTTGTCATGCTATTGTCCAAGGATAGTTTGTCACCAAGCCTGAGTCGGCCCCTCTGCAATATGTCTCTTGTCCACATACCTGGCCACCCTGAACGTCCAATCAAGTCTTTGTTCGAAATCACTGAAGCCTTCAGTTCGATCATCAAGATTATCAAGTCCATAACTGACGAGCCGTCGAAGACCTCTGGGTAGTGCAGTCGTACACTCATATTACACTCCTACCCAAGTTTTAGAAGATTTTGAAGTTGTTGCTCGAGCTCTGAAGTACAACCATCAGGCCAAATCAACTTCTGGGAGATGGATACTTTATATGTATATCTTTCTAATTTCGAGATGTAGCTCCGCTGTGTATTGTTCGCGGCTACTCTTCATAGTTTTTGGACATGGATCTACAGTGTATTTGATTGGTAGCCATGGTTCTATTTTATCCCAAGCATGGGTATGCCTACCTCGGTGAGACATTTGATATTTTTTGCAGACAACACCTCCTGATTCCTGATTCCTGGGCTCACTCATTCAACATATCAGTACAGATTGGTAAAGAATTGGTAATGTATTTCGGCCATCAAATGCTCTTCTGACCTCACACATTAGGGGGCATCTGTTATAACCCTAAATTGCACCACACATGCTTACCTGGCATCAGGCCAACTCATGTCTCTTCATTGCCAAAGCCATGTTGAATAAAACCTTGAAAAACCTCTCAAATTAAGTAACCCGCACCCTAACCCATTACTGGGCACCTTGGAACACTGGTAGGCCTTCTACTGCATGCGTTGGAATGCTAGCTGGCCCACTACAACCCACGTTTACCTAACAAAGCACAAAAACATGAAAGTTGCCGACGGGATGAAAAGCTTTAGGTCAGTTAACTGGAACTCCCAGCCATGCATGGCTGAGAGTTCGTCCAAAACCCTAGCTCCTTCTATCCTATAAAAGAAGGGGTAGGGGTACTATTTGGAAGATGTAAAAGATAGCAAAGAAACTCTGCCCAATTGTCGAATCCATTTGTCCCAACCCTTTAGCCTTTCCTCAAGATTAAGGAGAATTAAAGAAAAGCAGTTGGAGGACAAAGAAGAGGAGGAGCCCAGGATCAGGATCGAGGAACGGTGGCCAGTCTCTATCATTATTGTAAGTTGATTCATCTTGAGATTAATAAAAAGAATACTTTTCCCGTCCCAATGCACGAGTGATATATATTTTATTTTATTTATGCTTAATATCTAACCCTTAGGTAGAAGAATAGCATTCATGCGTAGTGTTTTGTCTTGATTGTAGGATTGTCTTTGGAAGGAGCAGCAAGAGCAAGCAGATAAAGTGCAACGGAGGATCTACATCAAACGTCGATAGAAAAAGGTTAGTAGGTCTTTTTCATGTTTGTGTGTGAAAAAGGGGTTTGAGTATTGGGGTGATAGGTTACAAGTATTTTCTTTGAGGTCATGATCTGCGTACAAGTTCAGCCCTAGATTGTTAGTCCGTAGGGTATTATTTCCCAACAACATGAGGTCATGCAGGTAAATTAGTGGTTCAACATATATTGGATCGGAGGGTGGAGTATAATCATGTACTTAGGGTAGCTCTTACAAAATATAAACTTCATCCTCCTCATCAACAAACTCCTCAAAAATTTCCATAAAAAGATTATTTTCATTACACTCATGCCCTGGAAAATATTTTTCATCACAATTATAGAAAAGACCATTGAGTTTGTGTTCAATCATTTCTTCTCGAGTTAATTTATTTATCTTGAGAGGGATGGCATGAGGAGAAGGATTTGTAGTTTTATGGTGAGGAATAAAATAGGGTTTTTGGTTCTGGAAAAAGAAAACTTGTCAGTCTACCTTGGCACATTTAATATCTTCCACCCAAGTATCAGGGAGAACCATGAGGACCAGATCTTCGATTTCATCATTTGATCCTTTTATAAAGAATTCCATGAAGAAGGCATCAAACAGTCACTTCATTCTAAAATTGAAATGGTCAAAGGAGAAGATAAATTCTTCCTTTGTTCTTGACTATTTTATCTTGTTCAAATGGCCCAAATGGTGGGTGTCGATGTCAAAGCATTCATAAATTTCAACCACAAACAGTGTCCAAGAAATATACCCTTGGTGTGCATTTTTATGCCACTTCCACCATTGCCAGCGTACAATATCTAGATAGAGGACACCATAATGAGGTTTTACCAATTCATCAGTGATGGCATGCAATGAGAAATAATGTTCCATTTGTGTGACTCAACCCATGGCATAAGATCCATCAAAAAAATTCACCTTGACTCTGGGAAGACGTAGTTTCTGATGAGTTTAACAGGAATGAAGGTCTTGGTAATGGGAAGAGTGAACATCCTCATGGTGGTAAGGGTGTTATTGGACGAAAGTCATTCTATGGACTCTTGCACACCTCACAGATCATGTTTTAGGGTATAAGTACAGTATTTGAGAGTAGTATTACCATATCTGAGGATATCAATGTTGGAAGTGACTTCTTGGATGCGATTCTTGTTTTTTTCATTGTGAGTGAGAAATTTGTTGAGTTCTTGATTGCGGGTGAGAACCACTTAGGAAAAAACAAAAAATGGGTAGGTGGGTCCAAACACAAAAAATGTTACAAATGAGAATTATCATGGTGAATAAAGTTATCAAATTAAGGAAACTGTGACCTCAAATCGAGAACTCTTTCCCAAAAACCCCAATTGTTTCATTAAAAACATGAAAATCAACCCCCAAATAAAAAAGTGGTGCTACTAGTAGCACCATTTTTCAAACAGGGTCAAAATTACAACATTTTTCAAGCATGACCTTCAAAACCCATACAATAACTCAGAAAAACCTTAAAATTGACAACTAAATATAAAAATGATGTTACATAAAGAAAAATAATAATTTAAAACGTTAAAATTATAGATAATTTCAAATCTTTTGAAAACATAATTTTAGCAGCTTGTACCGTTAAAACCAAAACCTCAAAATCAACCATCAAATTGAAAAGTGTTTCTACTAGTAGCACCCATTCTGAAATTGGGGTGCTAAAATGAAACATTTGTTTAAAGTGGTAAAATACATCATCATTACTATAAACAAAATCATAAAATAAAACCTTAACTGTTTACTTTTTAAATCTTAGTCTATCACTAGAAGCACAAGATTATACATAATGCCATGCAAACAATACATATAAAAATATATATTC
>ML776552.1:1465643-1506306 GCA_009831015.1 Picea engelmannii | reverse complement strand
TTTTTTATTATTTTTTAATTTCAATTCTTTTGTTTTTCTTAGTTTTTCTTAGTTTTTAATTGATCAAAAAAAAATTGAATTAGATTTTTATGCTAAATATTGAAAAATATTGTTATTTAAGGATAATTGTTTTTGTGTATTGAAGAAAAGGTAAAACAAATTATTAAAAATGATATTTTACACTATATTTAAAAAGTATAGAACCATAAATTAATTAAAGAGACGAAATTATATGAATATTCTTAACTTCAAAATTGTAAATGGTAAAATATATTTTTAAGATTGAAAGAAGCACGAAAAAATGACTAAAAACACAATTAAAAAAACAAAATTAAAAATAAACGAGAATAGATGAAAAAATAATTATTTAAAAAAAATGTGGAAACATTATGGATTAGAAAAATTAAAATATCAAAAAACCACTTAAAAAGGGAGGGGCAGTGCTACGGATAACACCAATTTAAAAAACAGGGTAAAAAATGTGAGCCCCCCCCCCAAATGAGAACTTTGTAGAGTTCTCATTAAGTTGGTAACTATGTTGGTGTATAGCAAAAAGAGAGGAAGCTAATGACATAGGTGGAAAATAAGGGTGGATGGGTCCATGGAAAAAAATACTTAAAAGTGATAGGTATGACTGTGAGTAGGGTGAAGTGATTGATCTGATGGGATAGGTGGAAAACAAGGCTGTCAAGAAGGGTGGGTGGGTCCATGTAAAAAAAGGCTTACAAGTGACTACTACTACTGTGATCAAGGAAAAGAGAGGAATCCAATGTGATGGGTCTCAAATAAGGCTCCCGACAACACCACTATACTCTTTTTATTTCTTTTACTCCTGCAGAGTTATACTCCAGCCTAAAGAATACTAAAGTAATGGAATTCCCATAGTGTTAAGAGAAAATGTTATATAGGTATTTCACAACTAGAATGAAGGAAGAAGGGTTGCAAGACAATATATCTCTTATGTTCCTTTTTTGTTAACTTTTGTTCCTAAGGGTTAGGATTTTTATGGTTTCTACAAATAGGGGTTTTCCTTTTGTCATAACTCTCTCATATATGTGTAGGGTCGAGCAATAGTACTCATCCCAATATATCAGAAAACCAACTAAGGAGGCTCAATTGTACCATTAGATATACTACTCGATTACCCAGGTACTAGAGAGTATCTTCCTGAGTGTTGTTCTTGGTTTCGCTATAGAATTCAGGTGGTTGATTGACTAATATAAAGATAGTTTAAGAAGACCTAGGGGACTCTCGATATACTTGAAAGTACAGGCGAGTGATGCAGTACTACTTGAAAGGTACCAACATGGGTTACAGAGGTTTCCAACAAGGTGAAACACTTTTTTCAAGTAACCCTATGAAACCATTTGTATTTCCTGCATGTAGTCTTCCCCAATACAATTTTATCCATTGAACGACATATCTTTGTGCTTTAAATACATCGATAGTATATGTCTCTACCCTACAATAAAATTCCCATAGTTTCCGTAGAGAAATGTGCTATGATACCCCTTGCAAGTTACCATATATATTATAATAAGAAAAAAAAGAAATATTGCAACAAATACCAGTGGAACAACAAAATATAGAGAATCACAACACAAAAAACGATACATTTATTGATAGACATCCAAGTTCACTTGCCTATTCTAGGGGGAAACATCTATTAGAGAAGAGATCTATTATAATTATTCTGAAGACAAGTCTTTATCATACCTTATACTCCTATTTATACTACTTCTATATTCCAAAGAACAATCTAGAGGGAGATCTTTCTAGAAGTAGAATCTTCTATTATGTCTTCTTACACTAGAATTTTTCTCAATATTAAATATTTCTTATTAACTAATGTTGGCCTTTATTATATGGAAAATATATCACTATACCTACCTCATGGGTTAGGGAGTTTAGGTCCCTAACATAATATTAGTAATTGTAGAATTTATATAGAACACTAATGTCATAGGATATATTTACATTATATAAAATTAAAATTTTCAGGGAAAGTATAATATGTCGATGTTATCTAATGAATTTATGTCAAATTTTATTTTTTCCTAAAAGACATGGTGGAGGTTAGGATTGCATAAACCAATTAATTAAATTCATTATTTCCAAATGAATTGTCATTGTGTTTCATTTTGACACTATTTTTAAATAGTTTACAAAGACTCATCTTTGTTGAAATTGCATGCATTTATAGATCTATTTGTATGGATTCAAAATATGTATTTTTATATAAATTTTATTATTTGATGAATTGTATGCATTTGTAAAAAGATTTTTATTAATTCCAAATATATATAAAAAACAATACTTAAATTTTATTGTTTCCTAATTTTAAAATGAATGTCTATGTTTTTGCAATAGAATTTTAACACAATCATTTTTAAAAATTTGACATTTTCATATAAAAAACAAAAAAAAAAATCGATTCTATTAACACCGTCATTAATTTTTTTTGGCTATTTATACAAAGTGAGGTGAATTTTATAGTATACTATGACACTTGATATAAGTCATCCCAATATAATATTTGAAAAAAAAATAAGAACATCCCAATACAGAAGATATTTGTACCATCACTACTCATCAATATAACAATTATAAATCTAATTATGAACATTTATTATAATTCTCTCAATAAAAAAATGAGAAAATAACATTTCATAAAAGTAATTTTTCTTTGTAAATATGTTGAATCAACATATTGTATCTTGCTGAAAATTAAACAATTCATCCTGAAGATGAATTTAACATTATATGGCATTAACGGTTAAAAGTTTTTGAAATTACAATCGTAAACAATTTCATAAAACTAAATTTAAACATTATATGGAAAATCTAAATTCTCATGAGTGATACATCTTAAATTTAATTTAAAAATACAGAAATCATTACAGTACTTATTATACATTTTATAAATCAAACAATAACAACATCAACATGAATTGAAAAACCACAATACACATGTGTGGTATTGATGCAAGAGCATATTGCTCTCGTTTAAAGTTCTAGAGTTTTGATCAAACCATGAGGTCTTGATGATTGACCAATGAGGGGTTTGATTGCAAAACCATTGTAAAAACAATGTAAATATCCATAGTTTCTAAGCATGGAATTAGAAAGTTCTAGAAGGGGAGGTGTTAGTAGAATGCTAGATTAGTGCAACTAAATCTTTATTTGTTGGAAATTTCGATGGAGTCATTTGAAAAAGAGATGGAGGTTAGGTTCTATTCTTAGAAACAGTTAGCAAGAATTTAGCAATTTTTTAGTGCATTGGTGATGCAGGAGCATCGCCAACACATCAAGCGAGCCAACGTGGAAGCGGAGGACAACTGGATAAGCCAACACAAATTTTGAAAATACTTTGGAATTGTTGCGCAAGTCTTTTATGAAGCCATTTATGAAGGTGCACTTGTATATTGTAATGGACCTTGAGCGGATAGATCTTGTCCTTAATAGATAGTCGGCATTTAATATAGTTAATGATGGTAGATAGGAATTTAATTCTAGATTTGATAGATTTAGAGCGCAAGAGGGAAACGGGATATAGAAACCCTCATTGTATTATTGTAAAAAAAAAACATGAGCATAGAGCAGGAGAAAAAAAAGAGAGAGCAAATAGATAATTGTATGAAGAAGACCCATGTACAGACATTTGAATTATTAGAAGAAATATTTGATTCAAATTCATGGTTATGTGTCTATTCTTTGTGTATTGATGTTATGCTCATGAATGTTTGCTTCCTGTCATACATTTTCTTTTATATGTTGTGTATGTGATTTCATGTGTGAATTGAAGTTTGGAAGAAAGAGTGAATGAGTTTCAATTGTTTCTCTAATTGAGCCAGAGGTTTCCTAGAAGGAGTGCAGTTGAATTTGTCCGCAAGGAGTGCATCGACAGAAGGGTTCAGTTAGAGATAGCTTTTGTTTCTCATTTTCTTGAAGGTGTAGTTGGGCATAGAAGAGTCATGCAAGGAGTGCGCAAGCCAGGAAGAAGTTTCAGAGTTGCGATTCTGAGTGAAGTGCTTAAAAGACCATTGTTGCAGGAGTGTGCAGAGTCGAACCTTCAACACTTAGACGTTGTTGAAGATTTGCCGCAAGGAGTGCGTGCAAGAGTTTCCTGAAGGGACTCGAAAGTTGTGAAAAGAAAAAATATCAGGAAGGATAGGCCTTTGAATTCACTAAAGGTTAAGTGCAGGGAAGTTGCCATGGAAATTCTGAGAGAAGCATCGCAGGTTGGCGAGCGAGCGAACAAAGTCTCGTGGGAGAGACACTTCTTCATTTCGCAGAGTCATCGAAGGAAGAAGGGATGGACGAGATCTTTGGAGGAGATTTCACGAAGTTTCATGGGTCGTTGGATCTCACGGAGGTGCGAGGTGGTTACAGTATAAGTGTGAAGGAGGTTCAACGCTCAGGTGGGAGCAGAGCCATTGATCGAGGCTAGTCAGGGACGTTGGATTCATCGCGAGATCGCCTATCGGGGTTTCGCGAGAAAAGGGTCGAGGATTTGGCCACGGGAATCACGATATTGTGATAAGCGATATCCCGACGGTTTTATAAGTAGTGTGGGGCCATGGGCGTTAGTACAGTACAGGTGGCATAAGTCATCGAGATCTCACTGCGAGAAGTCTCGAAACTTAGGCGTTAGGATTCACGATCCCGCGAAGTCCGAAGTCCTGACGGGAAGACGTGACCGTGGAAAATTCAACTCGCGATCATATCAGAATTTTGGTACATCGGGACTCAGGAGTTGGAGAACCGAGTGTTTGGTGTAGCAATTAGCGAAGTTGCAATAAAGCAGAAGTCCCGATAAAGTGAGGGGAAGTCAGCGTTGGCTGACACATCGGGTCTCAGGGATTTGAGAGCCCAAAGATAGACAGTGAACTTGCAAAGCCGCGAGTTCTGATTTCCCGATAAGATTAAGAGAGGGAAGTCGCATGAGAGAATCTATGGGGTGCAGATTTCCCGATAGGGAAATAGAAGAACCTTGGAGTTCTTTGGGCCGAAAATAAAAAATCTCCTGTGTGAGCGGATGTGCCAGTGAGGGTGTGGCTGCATCAGGTTTGGTATCAGAGCGGGAAATATTTCTTTTCTTTTTGTAGTAGAGAAGAAAGAATTTTTCCATGCCGCCAAGAAGAGAAAGACATTCATCTGATCCATAGGATAGGGAGGTGCGAAGAAGAGGCAGGTAGGTAGTCAATCTAGAAATGGAGAGACAGATGAGAGATCTTTGAGCAAGACTTGAGGAGATGGAGATAGCTCAAAGACGCAAAGCTAGTGCAGGGGATCTTAGTGATTCCGAGAGCGAGATAGAAGCTGAACGGGAGGAGGAAGTTGCAGCCGAGGATGCAATGAATGAGAGTCTAGTTAAATCTATTTCCAGAATGGGTGCAAAGGCCAAGATGGACATTCCAATCTATGAGGGAAATCTGGATGCAGAGGAGCTACTAGATTGGATTAGAGCTCTCGAAACCTACTTCGACTATGAGGATATCGAAGATGATGAGAAGTTTAGGCATGTTGTCACAAGATTGAAGGGACATGCAGCATTATGGTGGGACGAGCTTCAAGCAGATAGACGTTGCAAAGGAAAGAAAATGATTAAAAGTTGGGATCGAATGATTACAAAGATGAATGCAAAGTTCATCCCAAAAGACTATCAAATCACTCTGTTCAGGAGAATGCAGAACCTGAGACAGAAGTTGATGACAGTGAAAGAATACACTGAAGAATTCTATCGACTGAACATCAGAGCAGGTCATCGGGAGAGCGATGATGAGAAGGTTGTCAGATATCTAAATGGTATGAGATATGACATTCAAGATGAATTAATCATGGTCACCATTAGGACTATGGAGGATTCTTATCAGATGGATTTGAAAGCAGAAGAGAAGCTGAGTCATGAGCAATTTCAACGAGGGCAAGGCAGGAGTCAGCCCAGAGGCAAGTCAGTTGCCCAGGACAAATACCAGAAGCCCAAAGAGGAATGGAAGAAACCTCAGGGTAAAGTTGAGAGGGGTGGAACCTCACAGCGAGGGCCACAATTTGAACAGAGAGGGAAGCATATAGAACAGAGGGGAGATTATGCTGATGCAAACACTTTTCCTCATACCAAAGGTATAGGAAGAGGCCGAGGTGGAGTTATCACATGCTTCACGTGTGGAAAAAATGGGCACAAGTCTTATGAGTGTCCAGAGAAAAAGAAGGACATTGGAGAAGATCACATCACAGAAGCGTAGAGGTGAGATGTTGAGGCCGAAGATGTAGAAGGTGGAAGATCGCTTATGATGTGAAAAGTCCTTTTGACACCCGAGAAGGAGGTGGAAAATTTAGTCTAAAGGACCAGACTATTCAGGACAGCTTGCAAGACCAAGGACAGGGTGTGCAAGGTCATTGTTGACAATGGTAGCATGGATAATCTCGTTTCTATAGAGATGGTAGAGAAGCTGGAGCTGGAGATGACTGATCATCCAAGCCCATACAAAGTTTCGTGGCTACAAAAAGAACACCAGGTAAATATTACTAAACAATGCTTGGTTGAATTCAAAATAGGGGGATATAATGATAAGATTTTGTGTGATGTTATTCCCATGGATGTATGTCATTTATTGCTGGGTAGACCATGGAAATATGACAAAAATGTGATTCATGATGGGAGAATGAACACATATACCCTGGAGAAGAATGGGAGAACCCATATGTTGCTTCCGATAAAGGATAAGGAAGTTAAGCCATAAGTAAGAAACAGAGTACTTCTCATGAGTGGGAAGGAGCTTCTTATGGAGGTGAAGAAGAAAGAAGATCCACAATTCTTTGTGGTCAGGAAGCCGAGAATTGTTCTGATTAGCACGAGAGTGGACGATCTACCAGATGAAATTCAGGAACTACTGGAAGAGTTCGATGATATCATAGTGGACGAATTACCTCGTTCGTTGCCATCGATGAGGAGTGTGAGTCACCATATAGATCTCATACCAGGAGCTAGTTTGCCAAATAAAGCTACGTATAGGTTGATGCCGCAAGAGAATGAGGAGGTCAAGAAGCAGGTCCAGGAGCTATTGGACACAGGGTTAGTCAGAGAAATCTTGAGTCCATGTGTTGTTCCAACATTGCTGAGTCCGAAGAAGGATGGAGGCTGGAGGAAGTGTACCGAATCAAGGGAGATCAACAAGATAACCATTAGATACAGGTTTCCACTTCCGAGAATGGATGATTTGATGGATTGCCTGAGTGGGGAAAAATATTTTTCAAAGATTGACTTGAAAAGTGGATACCACCAAATTCGCATGAGAGAAGGCGATGAGTGGCATAAAACCTTCAAAACCAACGAAGGACTGTATGAATGGTTATTCATGCCGTTTGGTTTGACGAATGCACCTAGTACCTTCATGAGGTTGATGAATGAAGTCTTGAGGGAATTCATCGGAAATTTTGTCATTGTGTATTTGGATGACATATTGATTTTCAGTAAATCAGTGGTTGAACATCTGAAGCATTTGGATATAGTGATGAAGAAGCTACAACAAGAGAAGTTGTTGATCAACATGAGGAAATATTCATTCATTAAGACAAAACTCATTTATTTGGGTTTTGTTATTTCAGCAAATGAGTTGAGAATGGATCCGGATAAGGTGGAGGTAATTAAAAATTGGCCATCACCGAGAAATATTTTCGAGGTGAGAAGTTTTCATGGCTTAGCTAGTTTCTACCGGAAGTTCATCAGAAATTTCAGTGGAATTAGCGCAACGATGATGGATACAGTGAAGAAGCGGCATAAATCTTTTCACTGGACAACCGAGGCTGAGAGGAGCTTCAATCTGTTGAAGCGAAAGATAATGGAACAACCAGTGTTGGTGTTGTCGGATTTCTTAAAAACCTTTCAGGTGAAATGTGATGCAAGTGGGTTTGCCATAGGAGCAGTCTTAAGTCAAGAGGACATGCCAGTTGCATATTTTAGTGAGAAGCTGGATGAAGTGAAACTGAAATACTCCACGTATGATAAGGAATTCTATGCCATCATACAGGCATTGAAGAAGTGGAGGCATTACTTAATCCCAAAAGAATTTGTATTGTACAGTGATAATCATGCATTACAGTTTGTGACTCAATAGGAGAAGTTGAATCAGAAACATGCAAAATGGGTAGAGTTTATGCAGAATTTCACATTCGTGATTAAACATATTTCAGGTACTGCTAAAAAAGTGGCTACTGCTTTGAGAAGGAAGTGTTTGTTGCTGCAGGAATTCCAAGTCAAAACCTTGGGTTTTGAAAATCTCAGGGACATGTATGTAGGTGATGCAGATTTTGCAGAAGCATATGAAGCAGCTGAGAATCTAGTTCTCAGGGATAGGAGCCATTGGATAGATTATATGATCCAGGAGGGATTGTTGTTCAGAGGAAATCAGTTGTGTATTCCGAAATGCTCCATGAGGGAGAACTTGTTAAAGGAGAAGCACAACGGATGCTTAGCAGGACATTTTGGCCATGAAAAAATGTTCATGAAGCTGAATGAGTCATATTTTTGGCTAGGGATGTGAACATATGTCAAGCAATTTGTTGACAGGTGTATAATTTTCCAGCATTCGAAGGGGAGAAAATAGAATGAGGGTTTTTATCATCCATTTCCCATACCAGAGAGGCCATGGGAGACGATTAGCATGGATTTTGTATTGGGTTTTCCGAGGACACAAAGGGGTATTGATTCCATCTTTATAGTAGTGGATAGGTTTTCAAAGATGGCACATTTTATTCCATGCCAGAAAACCAGGGATGTGACTCATATCACAAATCTGTTCTTCAAAGAGGTCATTCGACTTCATGGATTGCGGAAAATTATTGTTTCAGACAGAGACACCAAATTCATAAGAAATTTTTGGAGGATACTATGGAAGAAGCTAGGAACTAACTTGGCGTTTAGTTGTACTTATCATCTTCAGATGGATGGACAAATGGAAGTGGTCAAAAAATGTCCAGGAGACTTGCTGAGAAGCTTGGTGATAGAGCACCATAGCAGCTGGGATAGCGTATTGCCACAGGCAGAGTTTGCATACAATGATTCAATGAATCAGAGCACAGGGAAAATTCCATTTCAGATTGTGTATGGAGTGCAGCCGAGGGGCGTTTCTGAACTGCGAGATTCAAAACAGACTGCTACTAGCAGTGCTAGTGCAGAAGAATTCGCTGAGGCGATAAATGAACTTCACAATCAGGTGAAGCAGCGACTGCAAGATTCAAGTCAGGAATACAAGCGCAGAGAAGATCAACATTGGAGACACTTTAGTTTGAATTTGGTGATCTAGTTCTGGCGCACTTAAGGAAAGAAAGGTTCCCAAGGGGAACATACAATAAGTTGAAAATGAATAAAATCGGACCATGCCAGGTTTTGAGAAAATACAGAGAGAATGCATATGAAATTGAGTTACCGGATGGCATCAGAATCTCTCCGATATTCAATATCTCATATTTATACCCATACAGGGATGGAGAAGTAGAAACTAGAGCCGAGGAACAACCAATGATCCAGTGGATGAAACAATTTCCAGTAACAGAGAAGCCGCAGATGGAATGCATACTGGACAAGAGAGTGGTTAAGAAGACTAGAAGAAAAGAATACTTCGAATATCTGGTCAAGTGGAAGAATCACCCAGTGGAAGATGCTAGCTAGGAGAGCAATGCAGAAATACAGAAGCATGGACAAACCGTGCAGGAGCTCATGGACAGGAGCCCATGAAAGTTTTCAGTGAGGGAGTATGATGCAGGAGCATCGCCAGCACATCAAGCGAGCCAATGTGGAAGAGGAGGACAGTTGGATAAGCCAACACAAATTTTGAAAATACTTTGGAATTGTTGCACAAGTCTTTTATGAAGCCATTTATGAAGGAGCACTTGTATATTGTAATGGACCTTGAGCGGATAGCTCTCGTCCTTAATATATAGCTGGCATTTAATATAGTTAATGCTGGTAGATAAGAATTTAATTCCAGATTTGATAGCTTTAGAGCGCAAGAGGGAAACGGGATATAGGCACGCTCATTGTATTATTGTAAAAAAAAACCTGAGCATAGAGCAGGAGAAAAAAAAGAGAGAGCAAGCAGAGAATTGTATGAAGAACACCCATGTACAGACATTTGAATTAATAGAAGAAAGCTTTGATTCAAATTCATGGTTATGTGTCTATTCTCTGTGTATTGATGTTATGCTCATGAATGTTTTCTTCCTGTCATACATTTGATTTTATATGTTGTGTATGTGATTTCATGTGTGAATTGAAGTCTGGAAGAAAGAGTGAATGAGTTTCAATTGTTTCTCTAATTGAGCCAGAGGTTTCCTACAAGGAGTGCAATTGAATTTGTCTGCAAGGAGTGCGTCGACAGAAGGGTTCAATTAGAGATAGCTTTTGTTTCTCATTTTCTTGAAGGTGCAGTTGAGCATAGAAGAGTCATGCAAGGAGTGCGCTGGCCAGGAAGAAGTCTCAGAGTTGCGATTCTGAGTGAAGTGCTTAAAAGACTGTTGTTGTAGGAGTGCACAGAGTCGAAGCTTCAACACTTAGACGTTGTTGAAGATTTTCCGCAAGGAGTGCATGCAAGAGTTTCCTGAAGGGACTTGAAAGTTGTGACAAGAAAAAATCTTAGGAAGGATAGGCCTTTGAATTCACTAAAGGTTAAGTGCAGGAAATATGTCGTGGAAATTATGAGAGAAGCGTCGCAGGTTGGCGAGCGAGTGAACAAAGTCTCGTGGGAGAGACACTTCTTCATTTCGTAGAGTCATCGAAGGAAGAAGGGATAGACAAGATCTTTGGAGGAGATTTCATGAAGTTTCGTGGGCCGTTGGATCTCATGGAGGTGCGAGGTGGTTACAGTATAAGTGTGAAGGAGGTTCGATGCTCAGGTGGGAGCAGAGCCATTGATCCAAGCCAGTCAGTGTCATTGGATTCATCGTGAGATCTCCTATCGAGATTTTGCGAGAAAAGGGTCGAGGATTTGGCCACGGGAATCGCGATATTGTGATAAGCGATATCCCGACGGTTTTATAAGTAGTGTGGGGCCACAGGCATTAGTGGAGTACAGGTGGCATAAGTCATTGGGATCTCACTGCGAGAAGTCCCAAAACTTAGGCATTAGGATTCATGATCCCGTGAAGTCCGAAGTCTCGACGGGAAGACGTGATCGTGGAAAAGTCAACTCGCAAGCATATCGGAATTTCAGTACATCGAGACTCGGGAGTTGGAGAATCGATGGTTTGGTGTAGCGAGTAGCGAAGTCACGATAGATAAGAAGTCTCGATAAAGTGAGGGGAAGTCAGCGTTGACTGACACATCGGGTCTCGTGGATTCGAGAGCCCAGAGATAGACAGTGGACTTGCAAAGCCGTGAGTTCTGATTTCTCGTTAAGATTAAGAGAGGGAAGTCACGTGAGAGAATATGTGGGGTGAAGATTTCCTGATAGGAAAATAGAAGAACCTTGGAGTTCTTCGGGCTAAAAAGAAAGAAGATACTATGTGAGCGGACGTGCCAGTGAGGGTGTGTTTGCGTCAGTTGGAAATAACACGTGCTAGGTTTATATTGTAAGCGATAAGGAAAGAGTTGGGGGGTTCGATTTTTCAGTAGAGAGGTGGCCAAATGAATGTCGAATCAGGAAAAAGAAGAATATATTAGGTTTTTTGTGTATGTACAATTGCATTTTATTAATGAGAAGAAGATTTATTATCGTTGTGTGTTGATCTTTTCCATTTATTTGCATGTTGGATTCTGATGTATGCTTAATTTGATAAATAGGTTAGATCTGTAGAACCCTGGGGAAGAACAATCTATGCATTTTATGGATTATTGAGAAGAAGGAGAAATAGTTGATTTCATTGAGGGAAGAGGAATTAGTAGAATATCTTTGTGTGAGATCCCAGTTCGAATGAAATGGAGAAAGAACTCTTGATGAGAATCAATCTTGAAATCAGGTTAAGAATTTATTACAAAGTATGATGATGGCAACAATGTCAGAGCAGTTCGTTATATTTCATATTGAAGTAAGATGGCTCAGTTGCAAGATATGATGGTGGAGCGATAATTCCCATGCATAGGCCAACAGATAGATGGTGAGTATTAATTAGAAGAATTGATTGTATGGAAGTGAAGTCGAGAACCCTACACAAGAATGAAATAATTAATCCTTGTTGTAAGAAGGGTTTAATGATCTATTCAGTAGATGGAGTCAATAAATGGAAGCTGCAACTTAGATGGTTGTCCCCAAGTTAGATTCTGGTAATATTATGGTATTTCAGTAACCAATATTCCCTTCATGTAGCTGAGTTATATTTCTACTGCAGTATATTGTAATTTATGTAATCCACAATAGTGTTCTATAGAATCGTGGTTGAGTGAGTTGATGGAATTGTTGTTTCCTTTTACGATTTATTAAATCTTGAGGGAGAGGAGAAATATCTGTATTTGGAAACAAAGTATGACTAAATCCTATAGTAGACCAAACTCATGTATTTACTATTAGATGTAGTGTTGAAGATGGGTCTAGGAATGCGTTGAGATTATCAATGCCAAACGAATTCATCGTGGTGCGTTATTGCAGCAAAGATTCGATATATGAAGAATCCAAGACCAATTCATGTCAGGTTAAACATTGGATGTTGACTTGTGGAAACGTTGGAATGAGGAGTACATAGGGTCTAGTACAAATTTGAAATAACACTATCATTTTTAGTTTAAACAAGGGTATGAGTTCATGAAAAAAGTATTCTTTGCAGCATATTTAGGTTTCTTATAACGATTCAAAGATTCCCATAACATGAATGTATTCCTACATAATTATTGGATTGTTGTAGCGCATATGCTAATATAGAAAAGTTGTAGATCAGAGGACTGAGATAGAAAAGAGTTCAAGAAGGACCTATGTGTGAACCTTGTATCTATTACAAACTTAGAACATGACTATGGTGCAAACATATATATGGTTTGGGAAAATCATTGAAAGAACAAGAGTATGGTAGGCTCTAGTTTGGGCCTGCTATTAGCTATACTGTTTATAGTGACCCAGTCTGATTGAAAACGTATTGGAGTGGTTTTTACGGAAAAATGCACCAAGGAACTATTTAATTGAGAAAGTACCTATGAAAATTTCCACAATTAATTTTTTTCAAGGACAATCACTCTTTGATGCCTCTCATAATTTAGTGCATGGACTTGATCCTCTTCCACTTCCTCAATGCTCTGCCTCATATCTCCTTCTTTGTGGATCTCCTAACTTTCTTCAAGATAACATCCTCATAATTATTGTAGCCATAATATGAACTATCATCAATTCATTTGTACATTTCATACCTACACCTCTTTTTTTTCTCCTCGAGGGGGATCATAGCATAACTCTTTGAGGATGCGGAGAAATTTCATAGCATTGAAGTATCTATAACTAGGTCCATCTCTTGTGGTACAGAGCACATCATATTTCCACGTCTGTCATATTGGCCCCTACTTTGGCATAATTAGGACTGCCAGGATCTACGATCAAAGCTTCCTAGTGCTCTTTTTCCTTATTCAGTGAAAAAGGACCCTAGTGTGTATCTTAATTATAACATCATGTCGATAATAAAAAGGAAGAACCCTAGCGCACCAAAGCCCCCCTCGTGATGAAGAACCAGGACCCGTATTTGTATGTCGCGCGCTCTGTCGTCAGAGCACTGCCACCAGCCTTGCAGCTCTGCAGTTCTGCGCCTCACGATATTCTTGCTCCACTCATAATGAGCACAGAAGAGGGGGGGAAACCCCTCTCATACAGTGACATGGCCGCAAACGACAGATCTGGCACCCGTGCTAAGCAGCCCGCCTTTGAACCACCGGTGCATCCGAGGGAGTAGCTCTTTACCCAGGAACAAAGTCTTGACAAGGAAATGGAGCTCAATCCCAGAACATCCCATCCGCAAGCTTCTAAAAACTGGCTGCCAGGTAAGTGTATTCCACAAATGGAAAAACCCCCTCTCTATCACATCAAATCGACAAGGGTGGGGGAACACACCCAGTTTATGATGGACCATGCACTAATAGGTAAATTTCTGGGTCTATGGCCTACCGAGAGAGATCTCACTCGCTGGATAAAGGACTGGTGGAACCCTAAAGGAGATTATGAGGTACAACTTAGCTCTAAAGGCTTTTTCACAATTATACTGTACAACCTAGAAGATAAGGACAAAATATTTGATAACGGACCATACTTCTACAATTCAGCAGGCCTATTTCTAAGGTTCTGGACTGACAAATTCAGTCCAGAGAAAGAGGACTTCTCAAGAGCCCCGGTATGGATTCGGTTGTACTCCCTGCCCTAGGAATTTTGGCTGGAAGAAATACTAATGGGTATAGGAAATACGGTGGGACAATATGTCAAAGCCTCAGAAGCCACGAAAATAAGGAAATACACCTCATATGCACGTATCTGCATTTACATGGACATCTCAAAAGCTCTACCGGGATCCATCACACTGGAATACCAGGACGAGGACTAGAATCAGATAATTGATTATGAACACATACCTTTTAGATGTAGAAAGTGCCACGAGCACGACCAATTGTTCATGGATTGCCCCTTGAACGCCTCAGGTCCTAAACCAGCTGAAGTCAAGCAGAAGGATGGCTTTACCAATGTCACAGGAAGGCAAAAGAACACGCAAAAGAAACAAAACCAAAGCTCAGTCCCGAAGGCCTCTTCAAAGAACTCCTTTGAGACCCTCAATCAATTACAAAAAGAAGCGGAATCACAGAACCCCCTCCAAGCAGCAATGCAAGCGAAAGGGAAAATCCTTGAATTACCACACACAACTCATCCAAAGGCAACCACTCAGTCAACACAATCCGGCAGGGATGAATACACCAATATGCTTATTGATGGAATGGCTCTGGTAGAAATAGACCTAGAAAAATTGGAGGAGGCCCTCAACCAAAAGGATCTACAACATATTCCGGTAGAACAACTTAGGAAAGTCCACAAAGTGTTTACTGACTCCACGACAGGATCCACAACAAGTTTGGGCATCTCGTCAGATCCCAACCACAAGCCCAAAAAACCCACCAAGGAAAGCAAGAGGCAAGGTCGCAAACCAGCCCAACAACTCATTAGGGAGGTAGGGCACTTAATGATCAACTCAGGCCATATACAGAGGTTATCAGAGGGATGTCTAACCCCCCCCCCCCACCATCCTCATGATGAAGACTATTTCCTGGAACATTAGAGGTCTTAAAGGAAGATCCAAGCAGCGGATCCTCCGAGAATGTATTAAGACAGAGAATCTGGATATCTTACTATTGCAAGAAACCAAGTGCGTAGGAAGGGAGGCGGAAAATATTTTTAGGAGAAGCTGGAGAGATGGGGAATTCCTCTTTCAGGATTCTGTGGGCGCGGCTGGCGGACTGGCTATCCTCTGGAACCCGCAAACAGTCACTCTATTTCACCCCTTCTCCACAAAAGACACCCTAACAGCTCACTTTAGAGTCACAGCCTCTTCCAAGGAAGGGGCCATCACAAATGTATATGGTCCACAATCTATCCAAGACAAGGAGAGATTTATACAAAACCTCCATTATGTTCAAACCATACTACACACATCGCACTGGATCATTAGAGGCGACTTCAATATGATCCTAACTCTGGAGGAGAAAGCCGGAGGAACTAAACGGCTGGAGCAGGATAGTGGTAAGTTCAAAACCCTAATAGAGCAATTACATATGATCGACATAGAAACCCGAAATAGAATTTTTACCTGGTCCAATAAAAGAATAGGGCATCGGCATGTGACCTATAGACTGGATCACTTTCTAGTAACAGAAGCACTCCTTGAAAGCGACCAGGCAATGGAAGCAAATACCTTACCAAAATCAGGGTCGGATCACTGGCCCATAGTATTTTGTCTGGACCCGGGATACCACACTAGGCCCAAACCCTTCCGTTTTGAAATTTTTTTTCTTACTCATCTAGACTTTAACCAACTAGCACACACTTGGTGGGCCCAAGAAGAAATTGATCATGGCACTCACATGTACAAGTTCCAACAGCGCCTCAAGAACTTCAAAATTCACCTAAAAAAGTGGAACAAGTCCACCTTTGGAAACATCCTTCTCAGAAAAAGGGAAATAGAGGGTCGTCTCGAAGAACTTCAACGAATATTCATAACAGGGATTCGAACCCAGAACTTGGAAAAGGAAGAGGAAGGACTAATGACGGATTTAGAAGCCTGCAGAGAATAGGAAGAGATCCTCTGGAGGCAAAAATCCAGAGTCCAGTGGCTCAAAGAAGGGGAACGCAATACAAAATTCTTCCATAGGGCGGTGACGCATCGCAGATACATCAATCGCATCACCCAGCTGGAGGATGAGCAAGGAACCCCGATAAGAGAACATGACCAAATAGCAGATGCACTCACCTCCTTCTACTGAGATCTCCTTACAGAGACCAACACAAACAGGGAAGAAGCCATCCAAAAAGTCACTCGGAACATACACAAGCTGATCATCTCTGAGCATAATACAACACTGACAAGGCCTATTACTCAGTCTGAAGTGGACTCTGCAGTAAAGGACATGCCTCCGGGCAAGGCACCAGGCCCTGATGGATTCACAACGAACTTCTTCCACTTCTGCTGGGACATGATCAAGGAAGATGTCTGGATGGCAGTTGAAGAATACAGAACATCTGGTCAAGTTCTCTCCACTTTAAATGCGACTTTCATCACTCTCATTCCCAAGGAAGAATGAGCCACGAACCCAAAGCAGTTCAGACCAATTTCCCTTTGCAATGTCATTTATAAAATAATCACAAAGGTTATTGCTAATCGCCTCAAGCCGATCCTGTCGACCATCATATCTAGTGAGCAATATGGCTATGTGGAGGGCAGACAAATTATGGATAGTGTCATACTGGCCAATGAGGTCATCCACTCCTTAAAGACAAGCAAAATACTAGGTATGCATTTCAAACTTGACCTCTCAAAATATTTTGACAGATTAAGTTGGCAATACCTCCGTTCGGTTCTGGAATCCTTCGGCTTCTCCAACCACTGGGTAGATTGGATTCTTAAACTCACCTCTTCTTCCTTCTTCTCAATCCTTGTTAATGGTACTCCTGCCCGACCTTTTCACTCCACTAGGGGTATCAGGCAAGGAGATCCCCTTTCTCCTTTTCTCTTTTTTATTATGGCGGAGGGCTTAGGTCGCTATCTCAAAGCGACAGTCCTGGAAGGCTCACTCACTGGACTGCCGCTCCACAACCTGCACCCAGCACCCTCACACAGCCAATTTGTGGATGATACACTCCTCATGAATACCCCCACGGTCAGAGAAGCCACCAAGATTAATTCTATCCTTTCTGACTTCTCGGATGCTTTTGGAATGATGCTTAACCTGGACAAATCCAAGCTCTATTTCTTTAATACACCAGCCACTGTCCAAGCTCACCTCTCAGGACTTCTTAGCATCGCCAAAAACTCCCTCCCTTCCACTTATTTAGGCATCCCCTTAACCGGAGAATCTGCGAAATCCATCTCTTGGGACAGCATGCTACTTTCCATTTCCAACAGGCTGAACAATTGGACCTTTCGACCTCTAAACATTGCTGCCAGACTAGTCCTGCTCAAGTCTGTTCTCCAAGCTCTTCCCACTTATCTTTTTACAGATTTGGTTGCACCTACCTCGGTCATCAAGGCTATCAGAAGCCTACAACGCAAATTCTTGTGGAAGGGAAGCCAGAACAATAGGAAATGGGCTCTAGTTGGATGGGACAAACTTTGCAAACCCAAAAAACAAGGAGGGCTGGGAATCCGAGACCCAGGGATGATGAACCAAGTCATGGGAGCCAAGATGTGGTGGATATGGTTGCAACACCCGCAAGAACTATGGGTGAAGATGTGGAAGCAAAAGTATGCCTCGAACGTTCAATCCAACCAATTAATAAGATTCAATGAACAGATGCAAGGTTCCAACATTTGGAACACAGCCTGGAGAAATCGCCCCCTGATACAGCAGCACGCCTTCTGGGAGATAAGGAATGGCTAAAGTGAAATCTTTTGGCAGGACTCTTGGCAACAGCTACCCCCTCTTGATGACATGGAAAGCCTCCACACTGTCAAACAAAAGTTACATCAAGGCAGCTTCACAAAGGTCAAAGACTTTTGGATCCCAACTCAACAAAGGCAACCCTGGACAAAATGGAAAACTAGCAGAACAGAGCTACAGATTATGGAGGAGATTGACCTTTTACCGTGGCAGGAATGCATGCAAAACCGGAAAATCCCAAGTAAAGAAGGACCGGATGTTCTCAGATGGGGACACTCCACCTCTGGCATTTTCTCGGTCAAAGAGGCTTACCATTTTCAAGGAATTCCTACAAGCCAGATCCCTGAAACAATCTGGAGCAGAGTCTGGCAGCCTTTTCTCAGGCCCAAGGTCTCATTTTTCCTATGGCTTACAACTCAAAACCATATCCTCACCTGGGACAACCTCCTTAAGAGAGGTTTCACAGGCCCATCAAGGTGCACCCTCTGTCAGCAAAACGAGGAAACCCTGGAACACCTCCTCAACAACTCCCACTACAGTCAACAGATTTGGGACTGGGGAGCCCAAGCCATGCGACGATCCCAGCGACATCGAGGTAGCATACGGGACACTATAGCAAACTGGGAAACAATATCCTTTCACAATCCAATTCTCGAGCGCATCTGGAAATTGCTCGTGGGATTCACGCTATGGTCAATCTGGAAAGAAAGAAATAAGAGAATTTTCAACTCCAGATAGTCCTCCCCCACCACTACTTGGGAAAGGGTTAAACGACTCATCCGTGAAACCATTCACAACAAGTCCTGGCTACACGAAGACACGCAATACAAGCCCAAGGAAAAGATCATTATGGAAGGCTGGAACATGCATCTACGCATACAGCCACAGGGGAGGCCCAAAAATGGGAAAGACAACAGCTCCACGAAGTGGAACCCACCCCGCCTGGATTGCTTCAAGCTCAAATTTGATGGGGCCTCCAGGGGAAACCCTGGACCTGCCGGCTTTGTAGCCGTCCTTCGGGACCACATGGGCAAGATTGTTCATATGATCGTTGGCTTTTTGGGTGAAAATACAAACAACGTGGCAGTGCTCACAAGTCTAGTAAGAGGCCTCCAAATAGTTCTTCATCATCAGTATCATCGGCTGGTCATTGAAGGAGACTTCCAAGTAATAATCCAGCTCATCTCCAAAATCCTTCACGGCAAGGCCCCTTGGCGGATCTCCCCTAGTTGGAGACTCTCCGGTCTTTTGGAGGATTTTGGCGATCTTATCAACTCCAATCTCACCATAATCCCTTCTCATGTTAAACGAGAAGCCAACAGGGTTGCGGATCACCTGGAAAATACAGGGATTGATGCCAAGGCTGAACTCATACATTGGCAGGCCCAAGTTTTTGAAGAAACAGACCTCTCCAGGCATTGCAGAGACCTTGCCTATAGAGACTTCCTAGACCCGGATGGGGTGACACGTAGGGATAGGGGTTCAGCTGGAGGCGCACTCGGCCCAGGGATAAATTTCGATGGCCGCCACCCACAAGTATGTATTAACGATGGGTGACAGACATCGCTGCAGTTGCAGGACGGAGGGACCTTTCCCTCGAGCGATTATTTATGACCTCTGCCTTCCTAGGATGGCAAAGGTTAAATGTGAAAGGATGACTTCGGCTCTGGATTATTTAGCTTTCAATTTTCCTGGGCAGAGCGAGACTGCACCTGCCTCAGCTTTGTTTATTGCTTGGACGCACTTGTGCGGTCTAGCCTTGACCATGCCTTGGCATTGTGCAACCTCCCTGCATTTCTTTCTGACTTCAGTGAGACAGAGCTCGCATGCCCGTGCTTCACACCTGCGATTTCTCTCACCCTAGTTCATATGCCTTCACTTACATCTTCTCTGCTCCATCACCATGGTTCGCAAGAGAGGCAAGCCTCGTCGTGGCGCGACATGGGAGGCACAGAAGGCGCAGAGGCGTCATAAGGAGGAATTGGAACGCGCCTTGAATCTAGCGACTTCCATTCTCAGGAAGGAATCCAGGGGAAAGAAATTGGCACGGCTTGCCATTGTCGCTGAGCCTGGAGTTGGTTGCAGTCGAGACGTCAAGGAAAATGCATCGGGAGCCATGAAGGAAGCTGGTTTTGAGGAGGCGTTTCCCCCCTGTATAGTGGAGGAAGAACCGATCTCGGAGGACCTGCTGGTTATTGGGGAGACCCGCACGGAGACCCATTGGGAGAAATGTAGACCCACTCCAACACTGGTAGACGACAACCCCGGCTTTATTGTAGAGGAGATACCATGGCCTAGTGATGACAATTGAATCTGCCATAATTCAAAGGCAGACAAAGCAGGCACGAAGGGAGAAGAGGTAGAAGTGGAGCAAGGGAGTTTCGATGAGGGTTCTGGAGCGGCGATGGAAGTGGGTGGCAACATGCATGGTTCACTCATCCGGGAGGAGCACCTAGCACTAATGTTCGACCTTCGTGGACACCTGTCTGACCTGGAGCATTGGGCCCTCCTTATGGGCGAACGCATGGACATGTTCCTTGACGCTTTTTCCAACGTGCCAGCCAAGTGAAAATGCCCCCTCTGCGCGCAAGCTTTTGTCATTCTGGCTGGGACCACGCGGTAGAATGGTGAGGATGACAAGTCACCAGGCACCTAGGTTTTTCATGTTCTCTTGGCTCTTAGTTTTACTTTGTTGTTGTTTTATGTGAACTTAGTCTATAGACATCTGTCTTGGTTTCCTCCGGGCAGGACAGATGCCAATCAATTTTTATGTTCTATAATGTTATTTGCTACTTGCCCTCTTTATCTGCTGGTTTCCAAAAATCGACAACATTTTGGGTATTACCAGACCTACTCTTATGTATACTCTGTAAAAGTTTTGTCTATCTAATATAGCAGGTTCCACCTTTTTTATTTAAAAAAAAAAAAATATAACATCATGTCAATATAAAGAATGACCTGAGCTCCATGTTGTATATTGAATATAAATAAGAAGAACATTTGGAAAAACAATTGATGATTCATAAGCTTTGTCAACATGCCTTATTGTTAAATATTAAGGATTTCATTGGCCTTTTCTTCCTCCTGCATGAGATCCTCACCCATGTACTTACTAAGAATCTCATCATGTTTCTTATTATCCACAACCATGCACTCAATCATTTTTCATCCAGAAGGGGCACATGGACATCAAACTTGCCTTCTCTCTATTGTTGGTTTCCCTTGTATTACTCTATATTTTCATCCACCACATCCTCATATTCCTTGAATAGAATTAACTTAATGGAAATTAAATCATCGTTCTTGATCATCAACCTATCCTCCCTCTAGATAGACTCAATCATCTTCGACTCCATCAATGCTCTAGCCCGAATCTTCTCCATCATGGGTCACTCAAATTTCTCCAAGATACCTTTCTCTTCATCCTTGTCTCCATAATAAATGGATTCAATTATATTGAAAATAGCATACCTAGACCTCATCTTCTTCGCCTCAGGGGGCTTATCAAATATCTCTTTGATACCAGGGATGAACTTTCTAGCTGCACTTGTAGAATTGAGTATTGGAAGATTGGATGTTACAATCTTCCAATAACCATTTGTACAAGTGTGGATGGGAAAATTATCCTCAGAATCAAAGGGATATTCGATAAGCTCCGCGGGGAGAAGAAAAGGAGGTCTATGTATGTGATCTACAAGTGAATTAATTACATTTTTTATGGAAACCGGGATGACGAGAATGGTATATTGAAACAATTTGAGCGGCCCACAAAGGAGGAGATGTGGGGAATAACATTGAGGGAGTGGAAAAGGAACAAGTTTATCTAGAGGTAGGCCAATTTGGTTATCAAGAAATGGGGGTCACTTCCATTAATATTATCCTATTCACGGAAGATGAGGATGGGGTGGAATAAATGGGAGAGAAAGGCAAGGGAAACCAACAATAGAGAGATCGAGAGTTTGTTTCCCATGTTCCATGCCTGGAAAAGAAACTGATTGAGTGCATTATTGTTGAGAAGCAGAAACATGATGATATTATTATTAAGTACATGCCTGAGGATCTGATGGAGGAGCAAGATGAGGCCAACGAAATTCATAATATTTAATAATAAGGTATGTTGAAAAAGCTTAAGGATCATCGACTCTTTTTACAAATTTTATTCTCAAATTATGTTAAATACACAATATGGATCGTAGGTAATTATTTATATTGACACAATTTTATAATTAAGATATCAACCAGGGTCTTTTCTTGCTAATCAAGGAAAGTGGCACTAGAAAGCTCTGATCGTAGATCTTGGAAATCCTAATTATTCTATGGTATAGGCCAAGATGACTGACTTGGAAGGGAACAAATTTTATGTTCTCTATTCCATAGGGAAGAACCTTGGTTACAAATACTTTGAGGAAACAAAATTCCTCCCCATCCTTATAGAGATATTTGATAATCCCATTGAGGCAAGAGAGAGGACATGTAGGTATGAAATCTACAAGTGAATTGACACCAATTAATATTATGTCTACATGAATGACAATTATTTATCTCAGATAAAGTTGATAGGCTGACGAAAGAGGACATGCAAGGAAGAGCACTGAGTATGTGGAAGGGGATCGATTCCATCTGTTAAATTATGAGAGATACTAAAGAGTGACCTATGTTTTTTCCTCCACAAAATTTAATTGTGTAGGTTTGAATATAAAGTTTTTGAATCAAATTATTTTTCTTCTGGAAGTTAAGGGAAATCCTCACGATAGCATAGGATTCAATTCAAGTTAGGGGAAATACTAGCAGTAAAATCAAAACATGGAATTAATATGTACAAGAAGAAAGAAGGAATAAAATCATAAATCAAATTCATGAAAAGGAAAATTAAACTAAGGGATCTAAAACTAAGCTATCAGTCATCGAAAGAGAAATAAAACTGGATGAACAATAAGAATAAAACCTAGCAGCAAGAAATACATCTGTTGCAGCTACAAGGAGAGTGTTTTTAGTGAAAAATTAAAAACTAATATAAGGGAAGTAATCAATCAATAAATGGTAATCGTTCGATATCAAGACCAACAGAAAAACTCCCATAGTTTTTTATATGAAAAAAAAACAAAAACAAATCAGATTACAGGAATTGATGATCCAGTGTAAAATATTTGTGACACAATTCTCCAATCCAATTCGTTCATTGAGGGAAACAAAACAATCTCCTCAGAACCTATAAAAATTGGTTATTGTAGATTCTAATACAAAAAAAATTCCAAAAGTAAATTTCATGTGATATTCCATAACCCAAATGCTCTTAGGATTTATTGACATAAGCAATTTCTTTGCAATTTTAAAAAGCATTGAATTTTCCAATGACATAAATCACATTTCATATTTCTCATTGAAGATCCATTTTATCTTTTCTATAAAAGATCATCAATAACCCCAAACATCCCAATAATTCAATATAATAAAGAAAAGAGGAAAATCACACTTATGGAGGTCATCAAGATAGTCATTAAAATGACTTTACTCAACAACTATATCAGAAAAAAAATATGGGAGTAGATGAATGAGAATATATTTATGATCATTTGTTGAGTTGGTGACACAAATGTTCCAAAGAAATTTGAGTAGACAATTTTATATTAACACTTCCCCAAGTTTCTCACATTTCAATAGAAAATATTCTAAGTTGTTGGTTGCATAAACCATTTTCTTGACCTGCATACAAAAGAGAACATTGTGAGTAGCCCTTAGGAAATTCGGGAAGAAGTAATCCTCTCGAATGACTGACTTATGAAAATGAAATTAATTCAAATAAAAAAAGTAAGGACCAGAATAAAAACTAATGCTAGGAAAAATATGCAAAGATAAAATAAACTTAAACTAAGTTGGTTGTCATAAAACTTTGTTTGAAGGCCAATGGAGTTATAAATTATTCATTAGTTTTACATTTAATCAAATATCATAGCCTTCTCACTAAGATATGATCAGTATGTGATTTCCCTAAAACCTCCCTTTACCAAATGACTTTAGTGTCATTATTGTTGTGATATTTGGATCTCTTGACACAATGTGTTGTTCCTGAAATCATAGTCAATCAAATAAAGAAAATAAGACCATACGAATTCAATCCCATCCATATTTTGATGATATCAATCCACCAAAAAAATTAGTTTTAAGAAATAAGATTGAAAACTTAATGGATTGTTAGTGCTAAGATCGATTCTTTGGTCAATAATTGAATTAAGGAATAAAATGATGTGTTCCCAAAAACAATTCTGGAAAAGATATCTGAAAAAAAGATTAAAATTACCATGTCGTCCATAATATCAAAAATATGTTTCGAGGAAACCTAAAAGATTATATATTGATGATGTATAAGAGAGGAAGCTTGGGTGAATAAAACTATAACGTAAAATTAAAACTTGTACTTAAAATACCGATTGAAAAAAGTATAGGGAAATGGCAGCCAATGCCTAAAAATTAAAACTAAAAGTGCTAACTGAAAATAACTAAAACAAAATAAAAATAAGCTAAGATTATTATGCAAAAAGTCTATGCAGAAAATTCATGTTGGTTGGAGGTGACCAAAGAAAAGAGTGGATGAGAAAGAAAAATTTTGTATAACTCCAAACCCGAGGAAGAATAAGGTACAACCATGGATACACAATCAAGCTCCTGATCAAAAGAAAGAAATATCCATCTTCTCCTTTCTTTATATTCTTATACACCACTTCTCATAGCTTTATTCTTGAATCTTAGAGTTGGGAACAAGGTTGAGTTGTTGATTGTTTTTCTTATATTCTTCTAAGATCTTTTCTTATATGATCATGGAGTATTTCCAGCCACATTCATGGGTGTCAATTTTTTTGTAATGAAGAACATCTTTCACGAATAAAAATCCACAGAGAATTGTTTTGAGGTTGATATTAAATATATCTTGTAAATTTGAGTTTTAAGTATGAGATATATGAGGTTGACCTATCAAATTCTCTTTTGATCTTGATAGCAATACTCTTTTAAAATTCTTTGAGATGATCAAATTATTCTCTCCTATTTTTCATGAAGAAGACATGGATGTATTTATATATGATTAATAAGATTGTGTGTGATGTTGATCAAAATTTAATTATGATGTTGAAGCCCTCCCTCAATATTTTATTATTATAAAAGGAATTCTTCTGCACATAAAGATCATATGCGGTTATTGAAGAACCATTTTTTATTTCAATCCAATCAATAAAGATTTGGGGTTTGATGTCTAGCACTCTCCATACTCCAAGATGTTCAAAGATATATATTTTAGAGAAAGAGGAGAACCACCTCTCTAAAAATTAAGGGGGACTAATGTCCTCATGAGGATGTCATTTCGGTCATGATGAATTCAAACGTCAACAATGATCATGCATAAAAATCTATGATTTGGAAATTGCCCAACACAGAAAAATCCGAGAATGAAATGATGTAATTTTTCCCCACATCAAAATTAAATTCAAAATTTATCCAAGGAAAAATTTAGTGGAAAATACTTCTATTCCTTTCCACCATTTCCCAAAATTTATTTATTTATCAACCAACAATAAATAAAATATAATGCAAACAAAAAAATAATTAAAACGTAGAAAGCAAATCTAAACTATGCAAATGAAAGACAATAATTTATTCTACCCTACTCTTATCCTAAACTACTAATGGCTTAAAAATGATCTATGTAAAGTCATAATGTCAATGTATCCATCGAAGTAATCCGAAGCCTGTAGACATATGTTCAGGATGAAAGATTAGAAATTGAACTTGGAATAAAAATAGAGTAAATATAGGAAAAATTAATGCACAATAAAATCTATTTACCATATTAAATATATTACAATGATAATTCATGGGAAAATGTTCCAAGTAATATCTCTCCAACCATGCTTTAATTCTATTGCAAAATATTGCACGTCTACCATAGAATTGATGGATAGAGTTTGATGGAAAGTAGTATGTCGAATGAGAATTATTCTAGAGTTTATATAAAGTGTGCTCGCTAAGAGAGTTTTCATTCTAATAAATTTATTTATTCCTGAAGAAAAACTAAACGAATAAGGGCCTACCATAACCATTGACAAGTAGCAAAGTGCCTCATTATCTTGGCAAGCCTCCCTAGACTCACACTTCAAGTAACCAACTACTTGAGATAGACTAGTGAGATCGTATGATATGTATGGGTTAGGACCAAATATGGTGTGAGAGATAATTTTGAAACAATGGGGAGATACAAAACTATTAAGAATATTTAACAAAGGGCCACTTGAACAAGGAGATTCACTATTTATATAAAATGAAGAAGAAAAATAAGAAGACATCATTTGATACACATTTGCTATGGAATTCTCTTCATCCCATGAAAAAGGTTGATAACGCTTGGTCATAATTAGTTCATGGGAAGAGGCCTTATCCTCTCTATATTACAAATGTGCATAACCACCATCAAGTACTTCAACAAGGTTCATCCCTGTTGAGTCTATTTGATTCATATGGTGGGTGGTTTCCTGCAAAATTAATCCATTAAAAAAATCAGGATATAAAAAGAAATAAGTGGAAGGATTTAGAGAATGAAGATATTCTCTAGAACAAGAGGGATTCTCAGAAAGTGACTCCCTGAATGGTAGCTCCTCCTCTTTAAAACTAATGCAAACCCCCCTTGGGGATATCGTGACCTCTCAGTCTAGGATCCATTTACACAGGAGATAAAGTAGCTATGAGGTCCCCATAGAACCCTTAGAATCCTTTACCACAGTTGTCTCTTATTTTACTACACGAAAATTCATATTCATGAGGGTCTCCTTACTCCAGCGGAGTATTCACATGACCTTCGGCCAAAAACTAAGGATTAATATTTTGAAGGAGGAAACTTCAGTGGACCAAAGCTTCAGGATTTGGGAATTTCCCCCTCAACACACTACTAATCTCTCGAACAATGAATTGGCGAACTCTCGAACTAGAAGTATCTGAAGCTTCGGGCTTCGAAATATCTGTCAACACAACAGTTCAAATCCAACAAACATGGAATTGGAAAAATCTTGGAGGGTCCACGGAACAATGGTCCACACTTATCCAACAATCAATGGCTAGGATCCACTCCAGAACTCGAGGCTTCACGACCATTAGCTCCTAATCACCACTAGAATCCTGAATCGTTGAATGTCAGACTTCCAAAGAATGGAGATCCAGGGTTCACGTTCACTCAACAATAAATGACCAAGATTGACTTCGGGATTCAGGACTTCGGGCCTTTTCACACCAAAACAATTTTCACCCATGATCCTTCAGATCACTATAATTTTGAATACACTATAATATGTGGACACGTGTCCACGAAAACCAATGGTCTAGATTTTCTCTGGACTTCGGGACTTCGGGAAATTATTCACCATCCAAAACAGCAACTAACTTTTCTCGAAGTTTCGAATCGTCAAACCACTTAGGGACCTAATGGCTCATGCTTCTCCCTATGATCTACATTCACTCCGGGGGTTTGGGACTTTCTCCTCCTTTACAAAAAAAACTCAAAAAATATCGAAGAAGGAAAGTCCAAAGGAACTAAGGGTTTAACTTCCTCGCTTCTTACCTGGATCCAATGAATATCAGGGAGTTTTTATTCTCCCAAACAGAACCCATCTGTTCACCTTGAAATAAAGAAATTTATCTTTCTCAATATTTTTCACTTGATAGACTTAGACTATGGCGCACGCCTTGCACTTCCCGCCTGAGATTTTTCATTCTTCAAAGACTTGAACCTTGTCACATGATTTGTGCTTCCCTCCTCAGTTTGGGACTTAAATAAATCTCATGCGCACTCCTTATGTTATCACTCCTATGAGACCTCTCAACACTTAATGAAGTGCATGGATGATTTTAGAGGCTAAATTTCACTCATGGGCTAATTTTCCATGGTTTTTCCAAAAATGAGATTCGCTATTTTAAAAATGATTCGCCCAAATTCTATAGGATAAAATTATTTTACCTTAAAAATCACCAAAATTTTATAAAAACTATATAAAATCCTTATAAATTTGAATATTTTTACAAAAATATCGCCCAACATTTATAGTTGGCATATGAAGGATTAGTAAGATTCGCCAAGGTTTCTACATTTAAAAAAAAAAAAACCATCCTTAAAATCATCCCTAACGAAGTGTGACGTTGTGCACTCCTTACACTGGTCTCCCCACTGATATTTTATACTCCTATGAGTATAGGCACACTCCTTGCACTCGATCTGTGTAATCTTACACAATCTCTCCTGAGCTTTTGAACCTATAATGGTTTGGCCTCCACACTCCTTGCATGGGTATTGTGAACCCCTTGCACTGATATTTCAGGAGAGAAACAATTGAAACTTACAAAAAAATTAAGGATTCATTCAACAATCCATTTAGATGCAAACGCACATAAAACACCGACATAAATAACATAGCCTTTACCGAGTTAATCAAATACAAGCAAGCTCAGAACTTGAAAGAAATTCCCTCTTCTTCTATATTCCTTTAGAAAATATTTACAAGGATTTCAATAGCTCTCAACATCTTTCAACTTCTTCTTTCAATAACGACAACAACAAAAACAACAACAACCTTTCCTGGGCACATATTACATTGATTTATACATGAGGCTGTTTCTCAGGATTTTCCTCAATCCTATATTATTGATTTCATATCACAACCAAAGCATCCTACCACTAGGATTATTACAATAAATGAGATATTACAATCTAGATATGAGTCAGTGCTCAAAGTGTGTACATCCTATAAACATTTAAGGAAAATACAATCCCCTGGAGCACATGCAATGGCTCAAGCTTCAAGACCTCATGGGATCTTTAATTACAATTCTTTCAAAAATTAAATTGATCCTCCCTCCTTATAATCCAAATAATTTGAGTGCACTACATTGGATGTTGAGTCATCTTCCACCCTATGTAATGTACCCCAAATTTATCAACAACAAAAAAAAAATTGTTAGTTTCATTAAAACTGCTTGACTCTTCACTATTTGTTCCACATAACTTTATTATCGTCACTTATCAAATATAAATCATGCATTGTTTATAGTATATATTTAGATATGATAGTATACATACCATAACAATGATACTATTCCTATCATTAAACATCTATGTAAGTTGTTTACCAAAGATCCCAACTTAGATCTAAATCTCAACACATTCAACTTTGTATCCATTATGTGAAATCTTAACACTTACCCCTATATGACCCCATATATGGAGTCCTTAACATATACCATTATGAATATGTATATAATTAGTGGATTTAGCATACGAAATAATCCTTAATTGTTATATATATACTTCATACCCATATATACTTCACCACATGGAATCCTTAACAAATACCAACATATATGTATATATTTGATTTTACATATAACACAAATATTACCTATGCTATATACATATCATACTTGTTATACACAGATGTCGTATATCATAGGTACTTTATAACATTTCCCTATTCCTAGAATTATAATGGAAATCCACCCAAATGTAATTTATGTCATAGCATAATGAAAGGTTATTAAGTGAACAAGTGATAACGCTACCAAGGGTAGTTATAAGGTTGTCCTTCCAATGAAGATGTGACAATTCCTATAACCTAATTCCCATGGTTCTACACTTACGTCACACATAAATCCTATACCTAACAATGTGAAACCCCACTTGACTTGGTGACATGGGCCATTATTGAAGAGGCCCTGGACTGATGTTAATGGTGGGTTTCTTTTCGAAATGCACACATTTAACACTGGTTATATCCATTAATATAAGGTTTGTGATGTACTTCTTGAGCTAGAAAATTTAGGCGATCGCGCCCAATGTGGGCACAACATCATCAAACCTTCACATGGTAATTGTACTGCGTAGTCCCATCACCCATTACTCCTCACTTGCAATTGTTTTGAGGTCACCACCATAATCATTTTCCCCCTTTGGCTCCATGTTCACTAAAACAATCGTACTCTTTCGGTGTATGCATCTCAGCCTTTAACCTTGGAACGTTCTTCTCTGAGTGGGTGGCTGATAATTTGGAACAAACTTGGCCTGGTAATAATGGAGGTCATAGACCAATATGGTCTTCTCTCTATACAAGGTAACCCAAAACTCATTTTTTTGTTTTCCTTTATTATTTCGTAACAAATTTCTGGATAACTTGTTTGGCAATCATATTTGCATTTCTCCGTTGTACCTATTTCTTTCTAGGCTCTTCTGTTTTGAGGGTTTTGAGATTGGTTTAGAGTACACTTAGGTTAGGCTAGAACCCTTCGAATATTCAAGGTTTAAGTTTTATTTTAATTTTGTTTAATCTTTGTACAAATCCCCAACATCCACGCTCTGTCTGATATATTTCATCATGATGAAAATCATGGCAAGTTCTGAAATACTCCAGTGTTAGCATTCCAAGTAGAATAACAGTTTTCTAAATCCTATCAGAGTTACCCTTTGAGTATTATGTTACCGCATTGTGAACTATAGTTTTGTGCGAATAGATATGTTGACATATATATAGGTTAAACTTTCCAAGGTATTTGTGGATTCAATCTGTTTACTTCCTTTACCATTCTGTACAAATTCATGAACCCATTTAAATGAAATCATGGTAATGGCCCTCTATCTATAATTTACATTCGGTGTTTATAAAAATATTATGCAATGGTGATTTAAATCCTCCAGTTCATGATTTACCGTCTGTATTTTTATAAGTAAAGATCCATATGCATATCACTATGTCGTAACATCGACCCTCTATTTTATTGATTACATTAGTATTTTGTATAAATAATTACTTGCATATATCTAGATCTCAAACTTTTGTACTTGAATTTCTCTTTGTGCTTTATATGGAAACCCATAATTTAATTTCATTTATACAGAGAAGTATGGTAGATGCTTTTCGTATATTTTCTAAACCCTCGGAATTGAAAATGATTTACCTCTGTGGAAGGATTGTTATTTCTCTATGTACAAAAATTCAAAATTTAATTCTCTCGTTCATGTAAAAAGGTTACTTACCCATCATGGGGATTTCTTAACTGAGCCTTTGTGATTTTCGTCTTAAATATTTTGCGTTCCAAATAATTATACAACATTACATAAATCAAAATCCTACATTCTATACATACACAAGGGGATCGTTTTAACCTTATGGGATGCACAACTATACTATGTGTGTTTATTTTAACACTATTTAAGTTATAATTTATGTGTATACTAGGCATTGTTTTACCCTCTATTGGGTTTCACAACTGTGCTCTGTGTATTTTGTTTTATCCTTGTGTAACTTATTTCTAATAATATGTGTGTGCATGTATTATTTATAGTGGAAATCAATTAATGATGGCGCCCTGTCTTGTTTTGTGAGGGTACCCATCAGCAGGTTTTCATTCCACTCCTCCCCCTTTGGGTTGAGGATAGGTCGTTGTACAAGAGCGAGTGGAAAACTGATTCTATGTCGACTCAAGATAAGTACTATTTCATCTCAGTTAATACAAGTAATTTCATTTTTAAAAATATAGTAAGGTTTACTAAGACCTACCCTTTATTTTTGTAGGTTTATATAGTTCAAGGGAATGGATCAAGGGGAGCCTTCTTACTCGAAAAGGTATTTGATTTATGATCTTGGTGCTTAGACACAACTTCTTATATTCTCTCTACCATTGGTAAAGGGGTATTTACCCTAGGGTACTCCATTGCAATCACTTTGAACCATGGTTTCATGCTTATACAGGTTGTTTGTAATTTACCTTCAAAAGAATATACAAGTTGTTTGTAAATTACTTTTCAAATGAATATACAGGTTGTTGAAAACTATTTTGAACAATAATTAGTTAAGGTACAATTACTGTAGCATGCATTTGTAGAATATTAAGTCATTTTTTATCTGCAGTTGAATACATCAGGAATATGTAATTTTAATAGAAGAGGATTGTTATTTGCTTCATCAATTTTTATGGTACCTGTACATAACCTGAAATGGTACTCTGCATATATATTTATATCCATCTCAATGGTTATTATGAACATCGCAATAGTCCTATTTTTCTTTTAATATTGAGTACACACACACACACACACACACACACACACACACACACAATTATCTTATGTAGAAGCATAACCTTTATGGTTACCAGAAACCTAAAATAGTTCTCTCATTTATTTATGCATGATTATACACATATATATATCACTATATATACATGTATAACCCAGTTTCATTAGCAATTAGAACTTACAGTAGTTTTACTATTTCTTCTAAGTGAGCACATATAACATGTATAAATAATTATCACATAAACCATATCATTCTTGGCATATAATAATCAACAAAGTATTTAAGAAGAGGACAAGTAAAGGTACATATCTGAATATGATGTTGGGACACAAATGGAACAACCAAGTTCCACCCAACCATAGAACATAAGAGCCAAGTTTGTTTTCTCCGTTCACCCCCTAGCCTGACCATGAATCGATAAGGGAGAATTTAAATGAACCTCCTTTGCTACAACTCTTTCCACAGATCATAAACTCCCTTGGCTCACACTAAACAATGTTCATAACAACAAGTAGTTTTCTTTCTCCTATATACTAAGCAACGTCATGCCTCCTCCATATTTATTATTTATATGGATCTTATGCCTAAGTATTTCCTTCCCTCCTTGGGAATTTTTGAAGCTTTACAAATCCTTGATTTTCAGAGGATACTAGTGGTCAAATACCTCATTTTCCACTTGTAAAAATAACCCCCGAGGAAACTCAAATATGTTCCCCACTCATGGGGTCATCGTCAATTGTTTTCAACCTGGTTGTTCCATTTGTCTTCCAACATTAAAGATATAAAAGGTTTGTATTTTACATGTGTCACAATCAAGAAGTTAGTTGGGAAAATAAAATCCTTTCCCAATAGTCATAAATAAATAATTACGATAATCAAATTCCAAATTCAGATTTTCCATATATGGCAAATAATTTCCAAATTCAAATTTGCCAAAAAACAAAAAATTATTCCCAAGTACACCTAGATTTTAATAATTAGTTATTTTTGGGGATATTACATCCTCTCCCCCTTAAGTACAACACTGTCCTCAGTGTTCATTCCTCTCTCGGAATAGGGTTTGATAATATTTCTGCAAATCTTCCTCCAATTCCGAAGTGGCCTCCTCAGGACTAAAGTGCTTCCATTTCAGTTTTAAATTTGTAGGAAGTGCAATTTGATATGCCTCAGGTCTAGTTCGAGCTAAGATATTGAAGGGACTGCAAAACCTGGGTGCCAACTTTCAACAATTTCCTAGATTTAGGAAGCTTCTCCTTTCTTTGACCTTTAAGTATACATGATCCCCAACCTGAAATTCCTAGTGTCTCCTCTTTAAATATGCGTAGAATTTTTGTTTGTCTTGTTCCTTTTTTAAATTCAGTTGTACCTTTCTTACCATTTTCTCCATTTCCTGGAGCATTTCTGGTTCCATCATAACTCTTTCAACAGGATTATCCTAGCTAATAGGAGTTGTATATTTTCTTCCATACAATGCTTCGAAGGGACTCGTCTTAGATGATGCCTGATATCCATTATTGTATGCAAATTCCACTAAGTGTAGGTATTCCTCCCACTTAGTTGGTTTCATTATTATGTACATTTGCAACATGTCTTCCACAATCTGATTTGTTCGTTCAATTTTCCCATCCATCTGTGGATGGTAGCTTGTGCTGAAATTCAAGTTAGTATCCAACCCTGCAAACAATTCCTTCCAAAATGTTGACGTAAATTTGACATCTCTATCCAAAATCACCATTTTAGGAATTCCATGCAATCTAAATATTTCCTTCATAAATATTTCAGTGATGTGAATTTCTTTATAAGTAGATTTCACAGGTATAAAATGTGCATACTTTCTAAGTTTATACATAACTACCATAATCGAGTCATTTTTCTTTTGAGTTTTAGGAAAACATGTGATGAAGTCAAGTGATATAATATCCCACTTCCATTATGGTATAGGCAGAGGGTGTAGCAATATAGTTGGATGTTGATGTTCAACCTTCACCTATTGACAATCTAAGCATTTAGATAAGTATTCAACTATCTCACCTTTCATGTTAATCCAATAAATTATTTTTCTCAAAGTTGTTTCCATTTTTTGGTATCCTGAATGACAATAATATGGTTTTTTGTGCAATTCATCCAGAATTTTTAACTCTAAATCAATAGAATTTGGTATGTACAACCCATTTTTGAACCTTAGAAGTCCATTTTTATCCAAACTCGGATCTGTTTTGTCAAAAAAAAAATCATTTCCTTGCAATTCTGCTACTGTTTTGATGTATTTTTCATCATTACAACTTGCAAATTTTATTCTTTGTTCAATGTCATTTTTGTTCTTTTCTAATACTTATCTCAAAAAGTTTGTTAGTCCTTCATCTTAGGGAATCTACAAATTTGTTTTCTTTTCCCTTGATGTGTCTTACATCAAAATCAAATTCACTCAAGAAGGTCAGCCACCTTGCTTTCCTTGTGTTAAGATCTGGTTGACTGAATAATAATTTCACACCATTGTTATTGGTTAGAAACATAAATCCCCTCCCCCCCCCCATTAAATAATGTTGCCATATTTTTAGGACATGAATTACAGCTCCTAATTCCAAGTCACGTGTGACATAGTTCCGTTCATGTTCCTTTAGTTTATGTGATTTGTAACATATGCCGTGCCCCTCTTGAGTTAAGACACCTCCCAAACCTTCTTTGCTTGCATCCATGAAAACTGTAAAGTCTTTATCCGGGTCTTCTACCCTTAAAATAGGTGTTGTAGTTAACAGTTCCTTTAGCTTATTAAAGTTGTCCTGACATTTTTGTGACCAGGTAAACCTTATTCCCTTTTTCTGTAGAGATGTAATTGGATATGCGATCTTAGAGAATCCTTCGATAAATCTGCGGTAGTAACTAATAATTCCCATAAATTATTTGATGTCAGATACATCCTTAGGGATAGGCCATACCATAATGGATCTTATCTTCTCTGGATCGACTGCAATACCTTCTTCGCATATCACATGTCCTAGGTATTGTATTCTTCTTTGATAGAAGTCACATTTGTCAAATTTTGCATACAACTTGTGTTTCCTTAAGTTATGCAATACTATTTTCATATGTTCTTCTTCCATTTTCGAGTAAAGTAAAATGTCATCGATAAATACCAAAACAAATTTATCCAAATACTGACTGAATATACTATTCATCAGACATATAAAGGTTGTTGGTGCATTAGTAAGACCAAATGAAATTACAAGAAACTCATAGTGTTTGTATCTCGTTCTAAAAGATGTTATATTTATATCTTCATCCTTTATTCTGACTTGGTGATAACCAAACCTTAAATCTAACTTAGAGAACATCTTTGCTCCTGCCACTTGGTCAAACAGGTAGTTAATTTTGGGTAGAGGATACTTATTCTTAATCGTCATCTTGTTTAATTGTCGATAATCAATAAATAATCATAAAGTTCCATATTTATTTTTAAGGAAAATGATCGGTGCTCCCCAAGGTGAGACACTTGGTTTGATATATTCTTTATCCAACAATTCTTGTAGTTGAATTTTCATCTCTGTTAATTCAGGTAAACTCATCCTATAGGGTGCCTTAGATATTGGGGTAGATCCAGGTAGTAGATTGATAGAGAAATCTATCTCTCTTCTTGGAGGAAGTTCTGGTATTTCATCCACAAATACAACTCTAAACCCATGTAAGACTGTAAATTATTCTAGACTGGGTTCCTCTTCTTTTCCTAACAGATCAGTTACTTGAATAACATAAATTTGGAAACCTGTATTCATGCATTTCTTAAACTGCATGGCTGAAATCATCCTAACTTAGGTTTAGAGATATATTTGTGGATGAAATAAGAACTCTGGAATTTAACTTTCCATGTTTAACTTCCTAACTTCATCTTGAAATCTTTGTAAGTAAGTAACTTTTCATAACAATTCAAAATTACTTTATGTTTCTCTAACCAACCCATCCCAATGATTATATCGTAAGATCCCAAAGGTAAAACATTCATATTTGACTTTGTACTTTGGCCATCTAAATTGAGTTCACATTCAGAAATGAAATATGTTACTTTTATCTTAGTCTTTGTTGCTAACTATACTAACCAGGACTTAGCATGATTTACTCTCTGGAGCTTGTTTAATTCAACTAAACCAGGAGTAACATAAGTCATACTATCTCCTCGGTCAATTAAAATAAAAATGTGATTATCATGAATTTTAACTTCAAGATCCATGATAGTGGATTGATGATTAGCCTGTCTGTGATCTACAACTAAATTAATTTTGTGCATGCTTCTGCCCACATCTCCTAATGTAGAGGTTTCTTGCAAGTTATGGATTGGGCTCCTTGTTGCAGAAGTTAAATGTGGAAAGTTCTTCCTCAACTGAGGTTCTCCACACTCCCAAAACTTTAATGGTTCCCTGGGGCTGTCCCCAACTTTCATGGCTCCTATATTAATTGGTCTACCTCCCCCTTGGGCATTCTGGTTTCTAGAATAAAAATATTTCTTTTTGAATTTCTTTGCCATATTCCGGAGAGGGCCTAGTTGGAATCATTTCTTTCGTTGGTTCATTATGTCTTGTTTCTTATCCTTCCATGCCTTTGCAATTTCAAACTTTTGTTTGTACTGATCATAGCACATTCGAGCCTTTCTAAACACTTGGCTTAATTTTTTGGGATTGTCAAATTCAATTATATCCTTGTATGACTATGGCAGACAACTTAAGAATCCTTGTATTTTTACTTTTTCTTCCTTGATCTATGGCACAAATCTCAATAATTCAAGAAATTTATTTATCATATCGTCCATGGTCATTTGTCCACGTCGTAGCTCATAAAATTCCTTAGTCTTTATTTCGTAATAAATTTTTGATAAATACTATTTCTTGAAGTATTTATTGAGATCTGACCATTCCATATGTTTCTCTTTTAATCCCTTGGCCAATTTCAGGTCTTTCCACCAGATACTAGCTTTTCCTTTCAGGTTATCAATGGCCATTCTCACTTTCATGTTACTAGAACAATTATAAATATGGAAGTATTTATTTATATCTAGTAACCATGCTTCAACCTCTTCACCTGTCCTTGATTCTCTATCAAAGGTGGATGGTTTTAGCTTCTTGAATTCACCTCTTAGGTGATCCACCTATTTTCTTTTTCTTCCTGTGGTTTTTTTGTTTCGTGTTGCTTGTGTGCCTTCAGAAGAACTCTTTTTGTTTTATGTTTCAGGACCAGAATTTTTAGAGGTTGTTTTGTTGAATTCTTCATCCTTTGCATTGTCACTTGGACTCTTCTTTGTTACTGTTATGCACAACAATATTTCACTTATTTCTTGTTGGTCTTCCTCTTCTTTTTTCATTATTTTATTATCTGATTTGAATATTTGTAGTTCCACAATAAGGTTCCTCATTGTTTCCAGAACCTAGGTGGTTGAACTTCCTTCATTGTTTTGTCCAAGTTCTTTATGAGGTCCTTGATTTGGATTCTATTCAAGTCTGATCTCCTCTTCATTATGTGCTTCCATTATCACAACAGGCCAAACAATTTTATATTTGTAACAATAAACATATTTGTTCTCTTTTTCTTTTAACAGAAATATAATGAACTAAACTAATTTGGGATTCCCCTGAGGTCCAAGTGTTGTAACCTTTAGCTCTAATACCATATGTAATGTACCCCAAATTTATCAAAAAAAACAAAAAAATGGTTAGGTGCATTAAAACTTCTTGACTCTTCACTATTTGTTCCACATAACTTTATTATCATCACTTATCAAATATAAAGCATGCATTGTTTATTGTATCTATTTAGAGACTATAGTATGCATACCATAACAGTCATACTATTCCTATCATTAAACATCTATGTACATTGTTTACCAAAGAACCCAACTTAGAACTAAATCTCAACACATTCAACTTTGTATCCATTATGTGAAATCTTAACACTTACCCATATATGACCCCATATATGGAGTCCTTAACATATGATATTATGCTTATGTATATAATTATTGGATTTAGCATACAAAATAATCCTTACTCATTATATATATACTTCATACCCATATATATAGTAGTCCATATGGACTATTACACATTAGCACTATTCTTAAAATCAAATTGATATAAGTTGGTATTCACCGCATGGAATCCATAACAAATACCAACATATATGTATATATTTGATTTTACATATAACTCAAATCTTACCTATGCTATACACATATCATACTTGTTATACACAAATGTTGTATATAATAGGTACTTTACAACATTTCCCTATTCCTAGAATTAGTATGGAAATCCACCGAAATGCAATTTATACCATAGCGTAACGAAAGCTTATTAATTTAACAGGTGATAACATTACCAAGGGTAGTTACGACGCTTTCCTTCCAATGAAGAAGTGACAGTTCCTACACCCTAATTCCCATGGTTCTGCATTTATGCCAGACATCATCCCTATACCTAACAATGTGAAACCCAAATCGACTTGCTGACATGGCCCAACATTGAATACGTCCTGGAATCATGTTAATGACCGGTGTATTTTTGACCTGCAGGAATTTAATACTTGTTATATCCATTAATGGAAGGTTTGTTGACGCAATCTGCCCCTCACCGAGCAAGCTGCTCCCACCAGGACCCTCTCGACACACGGGCCCGAAGAGTCAAAGTACTCTTCCTCCCTACTCGGGAGTCCACTACCCACAGTAGGCTCCTTCAGCTATCTCCCTCTTCGAAAATCGGGAGTTCGCGGTTCACGCAAACACAATTCACATACAAAACAAAACCCTGATCCCCGATGGTCAACGGTCAACAACTTATATTCAGGAATTTCCCTATCGGGAAATCGGAGTATGCGATGTCATGAACCCTTGACACCACAAAGTCCCGAACCCCGAACTCCGATAGCACGTGCAGACTTGGACCTCTCACCTTCGAACTCCGGTGTATTGCCACCTGTCTCCCACTTTGTCTTGGGGACCCTCCTTGCCACGTCCTCTTCGGGATTTCGCGGATCGCGAATCCGTGGTAAAAGTTTCTTTTGGTGTCGAAAACCCCGAAATACCGAACCTCGATATCCAGGATCTGATGCCACCTGTCCCTCCAATGATCGATGGCTCCCGTTAATTCGGGAAATCGCAACTCGCGATTTCACGGGACATAAAAATCTTACCTCGCCATTCCCCGAACGCCGAAACCCCGATCTCTCCGGATTCGTGCCACCTGTCCCTCCGATGATCGACGGTTCCCGTTGATTCGGGAAATCGCCGGTCGCGATTTCAAAGAGTATGAGACTCTTGCCTCTGGAAACGCCGAATGTCGAATCCCGATCCTCAGGGATCTCACGCCACGTGTCCCTGTCCTGATCGACAGCTCTGGTCAACTCGGGGAATCACCGGTCGCGATTTCAAAAGGGGTTGAACCCTTGCCTCCGGGAATGCCGAACGCCGAAACCCGACCCACAGGGATCCTGCGCCACGTGTCTCTTCTCCGGTCAATGGCTCAGATTTGATTCGGTGAATCATGACTCGGGATTTCACGAGGTGCAAAACCTCTTACCTTATCAATCCCCGAATGCCGAAACTCCAAAGCCCGATGGGCTTTGATTCTTCTCCACCTGTGCTCTCGGGTTATCTTCTGTGCGTCTTCCCCACGATCTGACGATCCTCGGGATTCCGCAGAACTTCACGGGAATTTAACTCTGTAGATTCTTTTTCCTGTGTGAACTCCACTGGAGTCACTTCCACAGCGAAACAAAAGAGCTATCTCTCCTGAGCTTTGTCCTTCTGACTCCTTCAGAGATTTCTCGAACGCGCTCCCTGCGTTCGGTCTTCAACCACTTCCAACAGTGAAGAAGTCTTCTGGGTCCTGTGCACTCACGCTCGCAACAGTCTCGACCTTTTCCTTCTCAGACTTGCTACTGAGACTCCCATCCAACCTGCACTCACCTGCATGGCTTGAACAATCCCAATTTACCCTGGGCAAATGAGAACAAAGGTTCAGCTACTTAGCCTCCTCGACGCACTCTATGTGGAGGAATTCAATTGCACCCTATGCAGGAATCTCCTGGCTCAAGTAGAGAAACAATTGAAACTCATTCTCTCAGGTTTCTAACCTGATATACAATCACATAAGCAGCATATAGGAGATAAGCATAAAAAGAAGCAAGTGTGCAAAAGCATAATATCAACAACACAAAGAGACTGAACACATCCATGGAATTGAATAAAAAGCTTTCCTATTAATTCAATGTATGTACATGGAGTTTCTTCACAAGCTCTCTGCTCTATTCTTCTTCCCTCTCTCTTGCTAATGATAAATGAATGTTATGTTCCAATGATACAAGGGAGGGTGTCTATACTCCGTTTTCCCTCTCGAAATCCAAACTGTCTAATCTAGACTTAATTTATTTATCTACTTGCATTAAATTTAAGTAAATGCCTCAGCTACCTAAGGACGAGAGCTTATCTGCTCAAGGTCCGTTACATGTACAAATGCGCTTCATCACATCAACGTTTAATGTT
>ML776552.1:1399352-1462273 GCA_009831015.1 Picea engelmannii | reverse complement strand
TATTCACCCATTTTGAAATTTACCAGGCATTGTTTTGTAACACATACCTGATGTCCTTTCTGCAGCCACGTCACTTTGTATGGACTCGGGTGTTTGTTCGTTTTCAATTCCAGCTTCTCCACCATCTCGGTCGAAACTAGATTATCTGTGCTCCCACTGTCCACTATAACCTTGCATTTCCAGCCCTGGGTCTTGCAAGTCGTCCGGAGCAGTCTGCATATCTGCGCTGTGTCCTCCATCTCCTTCTCAGGTTTCAAGAGAACTTTATGCACTGTTAGTGACTTCCCACTTCCAGCATCTTCATCTTCAACATCACGCCTCTGCACCTCAACAACATGAGCGTTTCCTCTATCTATCTTTCTCTCTGGACAGTCCACGGCCTTATGTCCATCTTTACCACATGTAAAACACGTGATAACTCCTCCTTGGCCTCTTCCTCTACCTCAGGTACGAGGAAAAGTGTTGGCATCAGCGTAATCTCCTTGCTGACCTATTTGTTGTCTCCTTGGCTCAAAATTTTTCTGCCTCTGATGTGAGGTTCCACCTCTTTCATATTTTCCTTGAGGATTTTTCCAATCCTCCTTGGAATTTTGTGTTCTTTCTTGGGAAACTGCTTTGCCTTTAGGCTGGCTTCTGCCTCGCCCTCGCTGTCCCTGCCTGTGGTTCAGCTTTTCTTCAGCTTTCAAAGCCATCTGGTATGCATCCTCAACTGTGCGGACAATAACCATGCTCAACTCGTCCTGAATATCATACCTGAGACCATTCAGATATCTCGCCACCTTTTCGTCATCACTCTCCCGATGACCAGCTCGAATGTTGAGCTTGTAGAACTCCTCGGTGTACTCCTTCACCGTCATCAACTTCTGCCTCAGGTTCTGCATGTGCCTGAACAGAGTGATCTGGTAGTCCCTCGGAATAAACTTCGCCTTCATCTTGGCGATCATCCGATCCCAGCTCTTGATCTTTTGTTTTCCTTTGGAACGTCTGTCTCCTTGCAGCTCGTCCCACCATAAGGCTGCGTGTCCCTTCAGCGTGGTGACAGCATGCCTCACCTTCTTATCCTCTTCGATGTCTTCGTAGTCAAAGTAGGTGTCGAGTGCTCGGATCCAATCCAATAGCTCCTCTACATTTAGATTTCCCTCATAGACGGGAATATCCATCTTTGTCTTCGAGCTCATCCTCGAAATGGCTTTTATCAACCTCTCTATCGAGGCATCTTCTGCGGTGACCTCTTCTTGGTCGTGTCCAGCTTCCTCTTCAACCTCAGGATCACTGAACTCTGCTGTACCAGCTCCACGCCTCTGGGTTGCCTCCATATCTTCGAGTCTCTCCCTGAGATCTCGTATTTGTCGTTCCATCTCTGGATTCCCTCCTGGATTTCCTGCTTGCCTACCTCTTCTTCGCGCGTCCCTGTCCTCACGATCAGGACACTGCCTTTCTCTCCTAGGCGGCATTATGTCTCTCCTCTCTGCTACCTAAACAAAGAGAATTCCAACTCAGCTCTGATACCACCTGACGCAATCTGCCCCTCACCGAGCAAGCTGCTCCCACTAGGACCTTCTCGACACACGGGCCCGAAGAGTCAAAGTACTCTTCCTCCCTACTCAGGAGTCCACTACCCACAGTAGGCTCCTTCACCTATCTCCCTCTTCGGAAATCGGGAGATCGCGACTCGGGAGTTCGCGGTTCACGCGAACACAATTCACATACAAAACAAAACCCCGATCCCCGAATGGTCAACGATCAACAACTTCTATTCAGGAATTTCCCTATCGGGAAATCGGAGTATGCGATGTCATGAACCCTTGACACCACAAAGTCCTAAACCCCAAACTCCGATAGCACGTGCAGACTTGGACCTCTCACCTTCGAACTCCGGTGTATTTCCACCTGTCTCCCACTTTGTCTTGGGGACCCACCTTGCCACGTCCTCTTCGGGATTTCACGGATCGCGAATCCATGGTACAAGTTTCTTTTGGTGTCGAAAACCCCGAAATGTCGAACCCCAATATCCGGGATCTGATGCCACCTGTCCCTCCGATGATCGATGGCTCCCGTTAATTCGGGAAATCGCAACTCGCGATTTCACGGGACATAAAACTCTTACCTCACCATTCCCCGAACGTCGAAACCCTGATCTCTCCGGATTCGTGCCACCTGTCCCTCCGATGATCAACGACTCCCGTTGATTTAGGAAATCGTCGGTTGCGATTTCAAAGAGTATGAGACTCTTGCCTCTGGAAACGCCGAATGCCGAATCCCGATCCTCAGGGATCTCACGCCACGTGTCCCTGTCCTGATCGACGGCTTTGGTCAACTCGGGGAATCGCCGGTCGCGATTTCAAAAGGGGTTGAACCCTTGCCTCCGGGAACGCCGAACGCCGAAACCCGACCCACAGGGATCCTGCGCCACGTGTCTCTTCTCCGGTCAACGGCTCAGATTTGATTCGGTGAATCGTGACTCGGTATTTCACAAGGTGCAAAACCTCTTACCTTATCAATCCCCGAATGCCGAAACTCCGAATCCCGATGGGCTTTGATTCTTCTCCACCTGTGCTCTCGGGTTATCTTCTGTGCGTCTTCCCCACGATCTGACGGTCCTCGGGATTTCGCGGAACTTCACGGGGATTTAACTCCGTAGATTCTTTTTCCTGTGTGAACTCCACTGGAGTCACTTCCACAGCGAAACAAAAGAGCTATCTCTCCTGAGCTTTGTCCTTCTGACTCCTTCAGAGATTTCTCGAACGCGCTCCCTGCGTTCGGTCTTCAACCACTTCCAACAGTGAAGAAGTCTTCCAGGTCCTGTGCACTCACGCTCTCAACAGTCTCGACCTTTTCCTTCTCAGACTTGCTACTGAGACTCCCATCCAACCTGCACTCACCTGCACGGCTTGAACAATCCCAATTTACCCTGGGAAAACGAGAACAAAGGTTTAACTACTTAGCCTCCTCGACGCACTCTATGCGGAGGAATTCAACTGCACTCTATGCAGGAATCTCCTGGCTCAAGTAGAGAAACAATTGAAACTCATTCTCTCAGGTTTCTAACCTGATATGCAATCACATAAGCAGCATATAGGAGATAAGCATAAAAAGAAGCAAGTGTGCAAAAGCATAATATCAACAACACAAAGAGACTGAACACATCCATGGAATTGAATAAAAATCTTTCCTATTAATTCAATGTCTGTACATGGAGTTTCTTCACAAGCTCTCTGCTTTGTTCTTCTTCCCTCTCTCCTACTAATGCTGAATGAATTTTATGTTCCAATGATACAAGGGAGGGTGTCTATACTCCGTTTTCCCTCTCGAAATCCAAACTGTCTAATCTAGACTTAATTTATTTATCTACTTGCATTAAATTTAAGTAAATGCCTCAGCTACCTTAGGACGAGAGCTTATCTTCTCAAGGTCCGTTACATGTACAAATGCGCTTCATCACATCAACGTTTAATTTTTGGCGCAACCATATTATAATGTCCCAAAATTTGAATGCTGCCGCTGTCCAGCTGTTCCTTTGCCTCCACGCACTGGCTCTCTTGATAGGTGAGCGATGCTCCTGCATCATTTGTGACGTAATTCTTGAGCTGGACAATTTAGGGGACTATGCCTAATGTGGGCACGCCATCTTCAAACCTTCACATGGTAACTATATTTTGTATTCCCATCACCCATTACTCCCCACTTGCAATTGTTTCAAGGTCACCACCGTAATCATCTTCCCCCTTTGTCTCCATGTTCACGAAAAAACTCCTACTCCTGCGATGTATGCATCTCAGTGTTTAACCTTGGAACGTTCTTCTCTGAGTGGGTGGCTGGTAATTTGGAATGAACTTTGCCTGGTAATAATGGAGGTCGTATACTAGTTTGTTCTTCTCTCTGTACAAGGTAACCCACAACTCTTTTTTTTGTTTTCCTTTATTATTCTGTAACAAATTTGTGGATAACTTGTTTGGTAATCTTATTTTCATTTCTCCGATGTAACTGTTTCTTTTCGGGCTCTTCGGGTTTCAAGTTTTTGGGACTGGTTTACAATACACTTCGGTGAGGCTGGAGCCCTTTGAATCTTCAAGTTTTAAGTTTTCTTTTAATTCCGTCTAATCTCTCTACAAAGCCCCAACATCCACGCCCTGTGTGATATATTTGACCACTTTGAAAATCATGCGAAGTTCTGAAATACTCCATTGTTAACATTCCAAGTGAGCATAAACACATTTTTCTAAATCCTATTAAAGTTACCCTCTAAGTATTATGTTACCTCATTGTGAACTATAGTTATGTGTGAATAGATAGATAGACATATATATAGGTTAAACTTTCCAAGGGATTTGTGGATTCAATCTATTTACTTCCTTTACCATTATGTACAAGTTTGTGAACCCATTTACATGAAAGCATGGTAACCACCCTCTATCTATAATTTACATTCGGTGTGTGTAAAAATCTTATGCAATGGAGATTTAAATCCTCTTGTTCACGATTTACCTTTTGTAATTTTATAAGTAAAGATCCATATGCATATCTCCATGTCGTAACATCGACCCTCTATTTTATTGATTACATTCTTATTTTGTATAAATAATTACTTGCATATATCTAAATCTCAAACTTCTGTACTTGAATTTATCTGTGTGCTTTCTACAGCAACCCATAATTTACTTTCATTTATACAGAGAGATATGGTATTTTCTTTTTGTATTTTGTCTAAACCCTCAGAATTGAAAACGAATTACCTCTATGGAAGGATTGTTATTTCATTGTGTACAAAAATTCAAAATTTAATTCTCTTGTTGATGTAAAAAGGTTACTAAACCATCATGGAGATTTCTTAACTGAGCCTGTGTGATTTTCGTCTTAAATATTTTTCATTCCACATAATGATACAAGATTACATAAATCAAAATACTAGGTTATGTACATAGACAAGGGAATCGTTTTACCCTTGTGGGATGCACAAATGTATTATGTGTGTTTATTTTAACACTATTTAAGTTATAACTTATGTGTATACTAGGCATCATTTTACACTTTGTGGGGTTTCACAACTGGTCTCTATGTGTTTTGTTTTATTCTTATGTAACTTACTACTTATACTATGTGCATGAAGGTATTATTTATAGTTGCATTGAATTAATGATGGGGCCCTGTCTTTTTTTGTGAGGGTACCCATCAGCTGGTTTGGTGTCCAATCCTCCCCCTTTGGGTTGAGGACAGGTCGTAGTACAAGCGCCAGTGGTGAACTGATTCTATGCCGACTCAAGCTAAGTACTATTTCATCTTAGTTAATACAAGTAATTTAATTTTTTAAAATATAGTAAGCTTTACTAAGGCCTACCCTTTATTTCTGCAGGTTTATACAGTTCGAGGGAACGGATCAAGGGGAGCCTTCTTACTCGAAAAGCTATTTGAGTTCTGATGTTGGCACTTAGACACAACTTCTTAGATTATTTCTACCCATGGTAAAGGGGTATTTACCCTAAGGTACTCCACTATAATAAATTTGAACCATGGTTTCATGGTTATACAGGTTGTTTGTAATTTACCTTCAAAAGAATATACGAGTTGTTTGTAAATTACTTTTTAAATGAATATATAGGTTGTTGAAAACCATTTTGAACAATAATTAGTTAAGGTACAAATAATGTATCATGTATTTGTAGACTATTAAGTCATTGTTGATCTACGGTCGAATACATTAGGAATATGTAATTTTTATTTGTTTCATCTATTTTTATGGTACCTGTACAAAACCAGAAATGGTACTCCGCATATATATCTATATCCATCACAATGGTTATTATGAACATTGAATCAGTCGTATTTTTATTTTAAGATTGAATATGTATATATATATATACATATATATATATATATATATATATATATATATATATATATATATACACACACACACACACACACAGAGTTATCTTATGTAGAAGCGTAACCTTACTTAATGGTTACCATAAACTTGAAATAGTTTTATCATTTATGTATGCATGATTATACACACACACTGTCACATACCCACTATGACAACTAATTTTTTTTTTGTCTTTTCTTCGAGGGACAGAATCCTTGAATTTCTACGAGGCCTACTGCAGGCCATCCCTTCCCTTATCCTCCTCCAAGTGACCACAACCTGGCCTTAGCGCAAGTGCCTTTCACAACTCGCGAGTTGGAGAATCAAGGTTCTCGACTCCTCTTTCTCCAAACGTCGATACCCGAAATGCGATACGGGTATGGCTCCCTCCTCACTAGCACCTACTACATATAATCGTAGTCCAAGCTAAACTCTAGCACTACTCGCAACTTGCAACTTTGTGAGTTGGAGTGTTGAGCCCTCGTGCTCCTCCTTTGTGAATCCCAGAAACGCGAAAGGTCAATGTTACGTGGACTCTACCAAAGCGATGCGTACACGCCACTTGTCTCCTCCACTGTATTCTTCTTACGAGATGTGTTGTTGCCACCTGTCGCACAAGACCTCGGCTCTCAACATTTCGTGACCTTAGCGATCAAGGTGCAACTTCTTCACCCTTCGAAACCTCGAAACATGATAAGTAAACAATGGGTTGACTCCTTCCTAGGAAACATGTGTCCACCACCTATCAACCACATGGTACTCACATAACAGATGTGCCCTCCTTGATGGATGGCTATGATAAAATAGTGACTTCGCACATCGCGAGCTCGAATAGTATGTTCTTTGACCTTCTTGCTCTGCGAGTCAATGAAATGTTGAGCTCTCGCCACACATCCTCTACAATGGACGGCTTGATTTCCTCTTCGAAGAGTTTGGGATTTTGTGACTCACACTTTGTAAGGTTTTTTCCTTTGAACCCCTGACTCCTGAAACATCAAAATCTCCATCTAGACGATCAATGGTCAAGAAAACTCCTGGGTCAACGACCATGATCATGTCGTTATTTCCCGTATCGTGAATTGGTGTAGTCTTTCCCTTTGACCACTCCCAATCGTGAGTCTAACTTCCGTTAGTTCTTTCCCAACTGCCACGCATCCCTCCTTTGGTTCTTCCATCGGTCAATACATCTCCAACTTGATATCTGGCAGTCTAACTTCTCATTAGGATTTCGTGTATCGCGCGTTCAAAGGGATCTCTACCTTTGTTTCCTCGAATGTCGAAATCCTCCTTTGGGCACGAAGCATTAAGGTTATTGCTACTTTTGTAGATCTGACGGTTGTTCATCCTCATCTCTGCGTTCCTCCAATATCGACAATTTTTCCTCTAGATCCTTCATTGCTTCGAGTCCTTGAATAATTTTAGTCTCCAAAGGTTTCGAACCTTTGTCCCCTCCTCTGCAATCCACCTTAGTCTAAGGAACAATTTGCAAGTGTTAACCCTCCTGAGCTTCTTCAGCTATGAAGGACTTAAGAGCCTTGCGCTCTTCTAATGGGCTTAGCAGGATTCATCCTGTAAGGGACTCAAAACGATTAGGAAGGTTTACATGCGTACATCAAACTGTGTTCATGATCGACGAACACACAGTTCGTGACTTGGGATTATGCCACCACAGGACCCAAGTATTTATGAGTATAAAACATATCCTGACCATATGATTTCTTACAAGCCTAATTATAAAACCAAGTAGTGATAAAAGGAATACAGTATATCCATTAAGAAGTCATACACAATTCCTACAACATACATAGTATAGCCAATTCATACAAAGTTACAGATAAATTACACAGGGCAGGAGATCGCTTATCTATTACAAGTTGCTGCCAACCAACTAACTATGGGTGTTCATCCTTCCACCCAACCATAGGCACAAAGGCATTCATTCTTAGCACTCTGGTCACCCCCATGACAAGCCATGATATCACTAGGGAATTCTCACGCTTCTCGAGGGTTCTTCCTTTGTTTTCGCTTCTCTTTGGGACATGTTCTCTCTAACTCAAAGCTTTCTCTCTCTCGGTTATGGCCTCGGTGAGGTTTCTCAGATGCTCCTCGGCATCAATCTCATGGCCTTGAGTTCGTGACTCGCTATAGAGATTTGTGCATCTCCCTTGCGAGCTTACACTCTTTTTGTCCAGTATCTCCTCTCCCATGTGTATCCCTCTTAACTTGGAAGGTTTTCCAACCTATCTTGTTCCTTCTGTCAGAAGGAAGCTTAGGTTTGCAGGTCCCTGTGGTACTTCGGGCTAACAACCCATGTTTCCATTCATGGGGGTGGTTGATAATTCATCAATCGATCCTTTCTTCATTAACTGATTTCTCTCCTTGGGATCTGAAGGAGGTTGTCATCCTCATCAAGGGAAATTTGTGGTTATTTGTCATAATGAACCCTCTCTTATAGTTTTCACATTCTTCCTCTAGTGATATCATGGCCAGTACTATCAAGGCTTCACCCCCATAGTCAGTCATTGGAAACTCAAACAATAATCCATTTATATTGTCCTCATTCATTAGCATGGTAATTCCTATTTTATTATTAATTACAAATTGAGCGAAATAGGGTGTTACAATTCCCTCCCCCTTAAAGGAACATCGTCCTCGGTCAGGTCCTCTTTTAGGATCTTAGTCTTTGTCATCTGGCTTCAATAATTCTTGGACAACAAGAACATTAATCACAATTTTGTGTGAAAACATCTTACTGTTGTTCAAAATTCAAAAGGAAAACTTCATAATCTTAGCACAATACTTATCTGTGCAGTTTGTGGATCTGTATCCACATGGTAGTTTTGTTATCCATGCTCATCGCTTTCCTTGATGTACCCATTGGGTGCATGATTCGAATTCAATAGTTCAAAAGAGCTATCATGATTTCATCTTCCTTTCCAAGGTTTTTCTACACGGGAAACTATCTACTATGTGCATGATCCCAATAGTTTACAAGAATTATTAAGGTATCCTCTTCCTTGCAGTCACTTACCCTCTAGGCCCAGGCTTAGGCATCCCCTTTACTATTATACAGTCTCTTGGGATATCCATCTTAACCTGCCAAGGTTTTCTCGCACAGGAAAACTTTAGAGACTCTATCGAGTCTTACAGTCGAGGAGTCCCTCAGACTTGCTCTGTCGAGCCGGTACTCCGTCTTATGTTACCTCAAAAAAATAATTTCCAGGTGATCATGGCTTATCACGGGGTTTTCATGGCTCAGTAGTAGCCATGTTCATCATATTCAACTTTGATAGCCCTCATATGTCCTTTCTGGACATGTCTTTTTTTCTCACCTATATCACAGGTATAAAAAATTCATGAGACATCATTATAAATTCTAACTTTCAAAATTTTATTGCAAATCTATCACCCACAGATTTTCCAATCTCATGATTTGTTTTCACATTTGTTTTGCACAGGAACCAGATTCATAATTATGGGACTTTCCTTCCCATAACAATTTGGCTCAGTAGGCAATTGGCCTTCCTTATGGGCTTACAATGCTGCCATATCCATGACCCCTTTGCTTCCTGCATTTTCAACTTCAATCGGCCAAACAACTTGTTAAATTTTCCATGCATATACATTTTATTGCACCTTTACAACATCGTCACAATAATTTCAGAATTGTGCATACTTAACAATTAAATTACTCTCTCAAAAAGGAAATACCATTCCTTCCAGTTTGGATCAGCAAGCAATTGGTCTTTCTTATGGACTTACAACACTGCCATATCCAAGACCCTTTCCTCCCTGAAATTTCATTCTTTACACAACCAAACAATTGTTAGTTTTTCATGTACATTACCTTTTTTGAAAATCAAGTATACTAACAGTATAGGTCATTTCATCTATTCAATGATTCAAATAGAAAGGATACATCATCCCTTACATGTTCATCATTCCAGCCTACCAAATTTCCAAAATATGATTTAGATATCAATTGATTTTAATGAATGCGCCAACATTTGTGGCCACATTCATACCCAATGCACCCTTGCATTGATTGCAAGTTTGTCACACTTTATGACAGGTTCTTGGCCATGGTGTGTTGGAACTTAACCAACCTCTCCACCACATGGCCTATTCGTTTTCATTCATTCTTACAATAGGACCATACTTCCTGCTATAGGTTTATCACGATCCCAAATTAGTACACATGAATCTTAAAAGTTTCGCATGAATGCACCCACACATTATTCCTTCATTAATAACCAGGGTGCCAACACTCATGGAAAGCCAAATTTAGTTTTCTCTAACACCTATACAATGTGAGCAGAAATGTTGGAAGGTCCTCCTTCCTCAATGGGAAATCCATTGTCTGTCCTTTATGCAAATATTCATTTCCTTGAAGTAATTCCATGAAACGTGCTATCTATGAGCACTTGTGTTTCCAATCGTTCCTTGATTGGTCCATGTGTTCATGAAATATCAGTTCATGAATTCTTCTGAGGGTTACAATCGGTCTCTACTACCAGAGGTTCACGCCTCCATCATTCAGGTTCTCCTTCCTGAATCATACCCTACTTGGGTATCCATGGAATACCACTGCCCTTTCAATTTACATGCATAACATGAGACAATAAAATATTTCGGAAGGGTTCTTACCAAATCCCTTCATACCTTGTGTCACATAGGCACGAATATCTTTATACCGGTTCTTGGCAGCTAGCACTCTCTTTTTGATATCTACCTCATCAACAGTGCTTTAGAAGGACTTTCACAATCCTGTCAACAATCTTTCAGCCACATCCCTCTCATGGTCATTCTCTGCTTGAGGTTGTCTGTCGTTGGAAATTGTCTTCCTCAATAGCTCCAATTCCTTTCTATGCATAGCATGCATCATCATAGTCACAATTATATTAGTCGTAATATTAAACCAAATGCATGTATCATAACATTCAAATTCATAAACATCTTCAAAATGTCCTAGCATATATGCATGCACTTCATCATATTATCTTCAAATGTTTCCACAACTGCAACACAAACAAATTTCGATTGCATCTTCAGCAATACAATCCTTATCACTATGTGTGAAAACCTTTTTACTTTAATTTCCATACCAACTTTCTCATCCAAGAGAAAACATAATACTCAGCGAGGAAAGAATTGGGGACTCTCCCCTTCTTCCAACTCTTTATACACTGCCAGGGCTAGAGTTTAGCCTAGTTGAGTTATCTCTAAGGCCTTATTGTATTTTCTTAATCACAGCTTCAACCAAGCCTTATCAGTTAAAAATACTCATTTATCCATTTAATCATACTCGGGGGGTTTACTTGCCTCTTACCAACTATACCAGTTTCCACAACTGCTCTTTTTCTGAGCAGACCTAGGTTAGGCTCATCCTAACTCTTAGGATACTTCAGCATGCTTTAATAGCAAAATATTTTGTCCATAATGAATCATGAACATGTGCATCTTGCACACTACCATTCGGTTATCAGAATTGGTCAATATTCATTTATTAGCCTCTTATTCATTACATGATATTTTTCAAAATGTAATCTAGGATTCTGGTGTATGTGGCTTACTGCTTAATTCTCAACAGTCATTAAGGCTGTGACTTCATTTTCCTGATAGAGTCTTCACACAGTTCCTCCACAAGGAACTCCTTCGGCACGCAACTTCCTTATTTCATATCCATAACTATTTTTGATGGCCTTGGCCTTGAGTTAGCTTTAGCTGTCTACCAAATATTCCCTCAAGGAATATAAACATGCATCTTTGTCATGTACCTAAGTACGTATTCTGGTTTTGTTAAATTACATCCATGATGTATTTAACCATATTCATAATCCTAAGCCTGCATGTAGCTATCACAAGTATATTTCACAACCCACATACATCTTTACTTTTAAGATCAGTAAACTCAGGATTGTTCACAATCCTTCACATGTGATTCCCAAAGGCATAATCATTTGCCTCTTATTATGACAACATAACATATTTGCTCATTTACCCTTCTATCTAATCATATTAGTATTCCCTGAGAAAAGGGAATACAGTCCCCTCAAGCTATTACTTGGAACATAACTTTCGTGACTCTTCAGAATGGGGTCATCCATGCATCCATAGTATTTGTTTGATCTGGACAAGAGAAATTCTTCCTTTTTATTTCCCTCATTTAGGTAGTCACCTCGTGTCTTTAGTATACCTATATTCTTACATTATACATGTGCTTGTACATGTAATATCATTCATACCTAACTGGTATTAAATCAGCCTTTATATCAAGAAGCTTCACAATGCATTAAATCCATGCACTCAAGCATAACACACACAAACCTAAGCAAACATTTATCATGCAAGCTCATTTCTTGCACCCCTTGCATGTCATTCACACACATGGACATGTCCGACTTCTATATCCTTTTTTTTTTTTTTCCAAGGATCTTCCAAGCATCTTGATGATCACGTATACACATTCATGTATATGTAGGTGCATCTATTGCACCTTTTTACCTAATGCATTCACTTGATAGTTTAATTTCATCATTAGTGTCCTTTAGTTTGAGACTTTAGTCACTTACAAGACTAATCTCATAGTCATACCTTGTGTTGGTGTTGTCTTCTCTCATGGATATAACCAACCAGGGTCACTTTCCTCTTTATGTGACAAAATCTTAGCAAGAAAACCCCCTTGCTTCGGCATCCATAGGGTCTTACCCATCTCACTTTTCTCTGGTCATGAGGAGTTGTATACTCCGTTTTAAATATAAAGAAGTAATTATACAACCAAGGATCCTACTTGATCCTCTCAGATTCCTTTAGGCCCACAAAGGTATTAACCATTATATAACCATCCATCATCAATGCCTCATGTTCCAACTGCAGATGCTTAGAGGCAGCGTCACTAACATCAGGTTTTTTGGCTTTCGGGCTTCAACTACTCTTGACAGAACCCTGCCACCTTCAGCTATCCACATTCAATTCTTATTATCAATGTTAATTAGCATATCCCTATTTAGGTAAGAGTAGTCGTCACTTTGACAAAGGGGTTAAGGAAATTCTTTTGTTGAAATTCAACAAGAATTCCCAAAAACACAAGTTCAATCTGTAGTTCTTCTCCTCAAGGAGTAAATGAAGATAACTATATATCCTTACGCGACTCATACATGAGCCCAAGCAGGTCAAGTGTTGTAACCATGCTCTAATACCAATTTTTCACACACCCACTACGACAACCAAATTTTTTTTTTGTCTTTTCTTCGAGGGATAGAATCCCTAAATTTCTACAGACCCTAGCGCAGACCCTCCCTTCCCTTATCCTCCTCCAAGCAACCACAACCTAGCCTTAGCACAAGTGACTTCCACAACTCACGAGATGGGGATTCAAGGCTCTCGACTCTTCTTTCTACAAACGTCGATACCCGAAATGCGATACAGGTATGGCTCCCTCCTCACTAGCGCCTGCTACATATAATTGTAGGCTAGGATAAAAACTACCACTACTCGCAACTCGCGACTTTGCGAGTTGGAGTGTTGAGACATCGTGCTCCTCCTTTACAAATCCCCGAAATGTGAAAGGTCAATGTTACATGGCCTTTGCCAAAGTGACGCGTACACACCACTTGTATCCTCTGCTGTATTTTTCTTACAAGTTGTGTCGCTGCCACCCATCACACGACACCTCGTCTCTCGGAGTTTTGCAACCTTAGAAATCAATGTGCAACTTATTCACCCTTCGAAACCTTGAAACATGATAATCCAACAATGGGTTGACTCTTTCCCAGGAAACATGTGTCCACCACCTATCAACCACACAGTCCCCACTTAACAGATGTGCCCTCCTTGATGAACGGATACGTCAAATCACGACTTTGCACATCGCAAGTTCGAACAATATGTTCTTTCACCTTCTTGCTCTATGAGTCAGTGAAATGATGAGCTCTCACCATGCGTCCTCTATAATGGACAACTTGATTTCCTCTTCGAAGAGTTCAGGATTTCATTACTCGCACGTTGTAAGGTTCTAGACGATCGACGGTCCAGAACACTCCTCGGTCAATGACCACGATCACGTCATTATTTCTTGTATCATGAGTTGGTGTAGTCTTTCCCTTTGACCACTCCCAATCGCGAGTCAGCAAAATGCTACCCGACTGCCATGCGTGCCTCTTTTGGTTCTTCCATCAGTCGACACGTCTCCAACTTGATATCTGATGGTCTAACTTCCCGTCGGGATTTCATGTATCATGTGTTTGAAGGGATATCTACCTCTGTTTCCCGGAACGTCAAAATCCTCCTTTGGGAACGAACCGTTAAGGTTATCGCTACTTCTATAGATCTGATGGTTGTCTGTCCTCATCTCTGCATTCCTCCAATATCGACCGTTTTTCCTCTTGAGCCTTCGCTGCTTCCAGTCCTCAAATAATTTCGGTCTCCAAAGTTTTTGAACCTTTGTCCCTTCCTCTGAAATCCACCTTGATTTAGGGAACACTTTGTAAGTGTTATCCCTCCTAAGCTTCGTCAGCTATGAAACACTTAAGAGACTTTCACTCTTATTCTAGGCTTAACAGGCTTCGTCCTCCAAGGGACATGCGTACATGAAACTGTGTTCACGGTCGACGAACACATAGTTCGTGACTCGGGGTTATTCCACCACAGGACACAAGTATTTACGAGTATAAAACATATCCTAACCATATGATTTCTTACCGGCCTAATTATACAACCAAGCAGTGATAAAAGGAATACAATATATCCATTAAGAAGTCATACACAATTCTCACAGCATACACAGTTACAGATAAATTACATAGGACATGAGATCGCTTATCTATTGCAGGTTGTCGCCAACCATCTAACTATGGGTGTTCATCCTTCCACCTGACCATAGGCACAAAGGAATTCATTCTTAGCACTCTGTCCACCCTCGTGCGAAGCCATGATATCACCAGGGAATTCTCATGCTTCTCGAGGGTTCTTTCTCCATTTTGGCTTCTATTTGGGTCATGTTCTTTGTAAATCAGAGCTTTCTCTCTCTCATTTATGGCCTCAGTGAGGTTTCTCAGATGCTACTTGGCATCAAGCTCGTGACCTTCAGTTCTTGACTCGCTGGAGAGCTTTGTGCATCTCCCTTGCGAGATTATATTGTTTTTTTGTCCGATGTCTCCTCTCCTGTGTGTATCCCTCTTACCTTGGAAGGTTTTTCGACCTATCATGTTCCTTCTGTCAGAAGGAAGTTTGGGTCTGCAGGTCCCTGTGGTACTTCGAGCTGATATCCCATGTTTCCATTCATGGGGGTGGTTGATAATTCAACCACTGGTCCTTTCTTCATTAATTGATTTCTTTCCTTGGGATCCGAAGGAGGTTGTCATCCTCATCAAGGGAAATTTGGGGTTATTTGTCATAATGAACCCTCTCTTATAGTTTTCACATTCTTCCTCTAGTGATATTATGGCTGGTACTTTCAAGGCTTCAACACCACAGTCAGTCATTGGCAACTCAAACAATAATACATTTACATTGTCCTCATGCATTAGCATGGTAATTCCTATTTTATGATTAATTACAAATTGGGGGAAATAGGGTGTTACACACACACACACACACATATATATCACTATCTATACATGTATAACCCAGTTTCATTAGCAATTAGAACTTACAATAGTTTTACTATTTCTGCTAAGTGAACACATATAACATGTATAAATAATTATCACATAAACCATCTCATTCCTGGAATCTAATAATCAAAAAAATATTTAACATGAGGACAAGTAAAGGTACATATATGAATATGATGTTGGGACACAAATGGAACAACCAAGCTCCACCCAACCGTAGAATAGAAGAGCCAAGTTTACTTGCTCCGTTCACCACCTAGCTTGACCATGAATCCATAAGGGCGAATTGAAATGATCCTCCTTTGCTACAACTCTTTCCACAGATCAGAAATTCTCTTCCCTCACAATAAACAATGTTTATAACAACAAGTATTTTCCTTTCTCCAACATACTAAGTAGCGTCCTTCCTCCTCCATATGTTCTATTTATATGCATATTATGCCTAGGTCTTTCCTTCCCTCCTTGGGAATTTTCACATCTTTACAAATCCCTAATTTTCAGGGTCTGTTAGCTGTCAAATACCTCATTTTCCACTTGTAAAAATCATCCCTGAGGAAACTCAAATCTGTTCCCCACTCATGGAGTCATGGTCAGTTGTTTTCAACCTGGTTGTTCCATTTTTCTTCCAGCATTTAATATATAAAAAGGTTTTTCTTTTACATGTCTCACAATCAAGAATTTAGTTGGGAAAATCAAATCCTTTCCCAATAGTCATAAACAATTAATTACAATAATCAAATTCCAAATTCAGACTTGCCATAAATGAAAAATAATTTCCAAATTCAAATTTGCCAAAAATGGAAATTTATTCCCAAGTACACTTAGACTTTAATAATTAATTATATTTGGGGATATTACACCCTTACTCATTAATTGATGACGATGATGGTCCTGCATCATAATCCTCTAGAAAAAAAATATTCATGGACTGATGTTCATGAGCTCCTCCACTGTCTTTCCATGCTTCTGGATATCAGATTCATTTATCCAACTAGAATATTCTACTGGATGATTCTCCCATTTAAACATATATCCATAGTAAACTTTTCTCCTATTTTTCTTAGAAATCATCTTATCCAAAATCTTCTCTATCCGCATATTCTCTTCTATGGGCATATTTCACTTCCATTGAACCTCTTGTTCATCATCCGTCTCTTTTGTGTCATCCATATTGTAAGGGTAAAAGTCTTCTACATTCAATATTGGTGAAATTCCAATGTCTTCTGGAAGTTCAATCTCATAAGCATTTGTAGCAAATATTCAGAGGATTTTACAAGGGCCTATTTTTTTCATCTTCATCTTATTATATTTCCCTCTTGGAATTATTTCCTTTCTCGGGTGTGCTAATAGTTTATCTATGATCTCAAAATGCACTTTTTTTTGTCTCTCGTCTACTCTACTCTTATATCTCTAGATTCTATTGTACAACTGTATTTTGATTTGATCAGGCAAATTCTTCATGTCTATAGCAAAATGATTTTCTCTTGCACTTTTAAATTCAGTCTGTCCCAAATATCTCAATTCTAAAATTCCTCTTAGATGCATTCTATATACAATATGGAATGGAATCTTACAAGTACTCTTTTCTGGTGAGTCATTATACGAAAACTTCGCTTGAGGAAAAACTTGATCCCACTTGCTGTTATGTTTAGTTACCAAACTCCTTAGCAAATTCCCTAAGATCATATTCACTACCTCAGTCGACCCATATGTCTGAGGTTGATATGTTGAACTAAAACAAAAATTCAATCCCATTCTTTTCCACAAATTCCTCCAAAAGTGTCCCACGAATTTTGTATCTCTGTTTGAGACTATACACCTGGGTAACCAATGTAATCTCACAATCTCCTTGAAAAACAGATTCTCTATCTCGGTAGCATCACTGGTTTTGTGGCATGTTATAAAATGTGCCATTTTTTAAAATTTGTCAACCACCACAAAGATTGAATCATTTCCCCTCTGGGTTCTTGGAAATCCCCAAAACAAATCCACACTTATAGCATCCCACAACCTTTCTAAAATAGGAAATGGTTGGTAGAATCATGTCTTTTGCTTCTTTCATTTTTCATACTTGAAAAATTTTCATCTTTCCATGAATTGTTTCACATTAGACCTCGTACCTAGCCAATAGTATGAAGAACTCAGTTGCGCATATGTTTTATCATGGGAAAAGTGTCAAGCCAATCCTCCACTATGGTTATCCTTTAACAAATTGTCCCTCATTACGCATCTTTGGATACACAATAAAATTCCTTTTAACTATAGTCCTTCTCGGATCATATACTACATCCATTGATTCTTATCCCTCAACAAAGTATTTTCACATGCTTCATAAGATTCCTTGAAGTTTGGGTGTTCTCCGTACATCTCCTTGAGGTGTTTGAATCCCAAAGTATCCACTTGGAATTCCTGTAAGATTAACCATCTCCTTCTCAAATAATCTACAACTTTGTTAGCACTCCCATTAATATGCTTAATGACAAAAGTAAAATTATGCATGAATTCTACCCATTTGGCATGTCTCTAGTTCAATTTCTCTTATCTAGTTATGAACTACAAAGCATGATTATCAATATAGAGAATAAACTCCTTTGGCATGGGATAATGTATCCACTCTTTCAAATCTTGAATTATAGCATAAAATTCCTTGTCATATGTTGAATACTTCCTCTTAGCATCACTCAATTTCTCACTGAAATAACTAACAATCTTATCATCTTGACTTAAAATTGTGCCAATGGCCACTCCACTTGCATCACATTTTACATAAACAAAATATGTTTTTCTATTATTTTTTCCTTCAACACTCTAAATCCTTTTTCAACTTTTTTTTTCTAGTCAAGACAACCACGCTCCTTCTTTATAGTATCTAGTATGGGTGCCCAAATACTGCTGAAATTTCTAATGAAATTTTAGTAAGAACTCACTAACCCATGGAAAATTATTACTTCAAACACACTTCTTGGATAAGGTCACTCTCTTATAGCCCTCACCTTTTTTTTATCCATATCCAATTCATTTGAAGATATTACAAATCCCAAATACACAACTTTTGTATTCATAAAATAACATTTCTTCAAATTCACCAACACATTTTCTTTTTGAAACCTTCTCGACACCATCTTTAAGTGTCTTAAATCCTCCTCTTCGGTATTACTAAAAGTAGAATATCATCCAAACAAACAATCACAAACTTCCCAATAAAATATTTGAGCACTTAATTCATTAACCTTATGAACGTACTTGGTGCATTCATTAACCCAAATGATAACAATCCACTCATACAATCCTTTATTTGTTTTGAGTGTTGTTATCCATTCATCTCCCTCTCTCATTCTTATTTGATGATAACCACTCTTCAAGTCTATCTTGGAAAAATAATTAGTTCGAGTTAAACAATCCATCAAATCATCCATTCTAGGTAAAGGGAATCTATACATGATCATTATCTTGTTGATGGCTCTAGAATCTGTGCACATTCTCTAATATCCATCATTATTTTTCGTGAGGGGTCAATCTATATTCTCCTTGACCTCTTCATTCTCCTGAGGGGTCAATCTATATGCTTCTTTGTTTGAAAAACTTTCTCCTGGAATAAGGTCAATATGATGGTTGATACTCTTAATGGGTGGTAAAGTATGAGGTAACTGAATCACCACAATGTCAACAAATTCATCCAATAACTCTTGAACTTTCACAGGAAAATAATTCATAGACGTGTTTGTAAGGATGACTCTCATTTTACCTATAACAAGGAACTGCATTTCCTTTTCTTTATTGAGTTCTTTCAAGAGCTCCTTGTCACTCATGAGAAGTATACTAGGACTAGCCTCCTCTTTGACTCCATTCTGTTCTATTGGCAACAACATATGATTACACCCATTTTTTTCAAGGGTATAAGTATTCTTCATCCCATCATTTATGAAATTCTTGTCATATTTGTAGATTTTAACCTTGTACAATATTTATTGCAAATAGACTTCAGTAAAAGAACAAAAAAGATACAATGGAAAATACAAGCATTACACAAATATTTTTCCTGTGGAAACCCAAACTGAGAAAACCAACATATTCTATATTCATTCATAGTGATACATTGTTTACAATACAATCTACATATAGGATCTAGTGGCATAGAAAAACCTAACCCAATGACTTGGATTAGTCAACAACCCTAATTACTTAACCAGAAATAGAAAACCATCGACAAACAACCATGTGCCGAAAAACCACCTAAATATGTGTTACTACTCGTGTAAATAATATAACACATACTCAACATTCTCCCACTTGTTGTTTTCTTTTTATATAGGGGGTTACAAGGTTACATAGTCAACAATCCAAGGCAACAATGCCCATGGATCTTCTACACCAAGAGAACTTTTGAGTGCTCACAAATTTTGTTAATGAATCTGCAACATTCTTCAAAGTGTCCACCTTCATCAACAATACTTTCTTTTCTTCAACCATGTCTCTCACAAAGTGATATTGAATATCAATGTGTTTTGTCTTTGAATGATAAGTCGGGTTCTTCGCAAGAAAAATTGCACTCTGACTGTCACAATCTATCCTTACAACTTGTTGTACCAACCCAATACCTGAACACAATCTTTGTAACCATACTTCTTCGTTACTTGCTTGAGTGGCTTCCATGTATTCATCTCTTGTAGTTGAAAGTGACACTACAACCTGTATTTTTCTCATCCAACTTATTTCTCCTCGAAATACTGTAAAGACATACCCACTTGTAGATTTCCTATGATCCAGATCTTCAGCCCAGTCTTCATCAACAAAGACATGTATATCAACCACTTTGTACAATCCCGATATTCCTTTGTAGCACAATCCATAGCTATCAGTGCCACGCAAATACATGAAAACCCTTTTTACTATTGTCCAATGCTCCTTCCCTGGTTTTGACATATACCTACTCAAAACTCCCACTACATGTGAAATGTTTGTTCTAGTAGAGACCATTGCATACATCAAACTTCCAATTGCACTCGCATATGGAACACGAGACATGTCCTCATCCTCTTCCCGTGTCTTGGGACACTTATCCTCAGATAAATTTACACCAATAGGAATAAGAACCTTGACCGATTTACATTCCTTCATATTAAACCTCTGCAATATTCTCTCAACATATTTTCTCTGATTTAACGAGAGTTTCCTCTTTTTCTGATCTCTTTTAATTTCCATGCCTGAAATGAAATTTGAAGCACCAAGATCCTTCATGTCAAATTTAAAGGACAACTGAGTTTTCACATCCTCGATAATCTCCTTGTTGTTTCCTAGCAGTAACATGTTATCCATATACAAGACCAAATAAATCAAATTATCACCAATTAATTTAAAATAGACACTGTGATCCTCTTTGCTTCTTGTGAAACCAATTCCTAGCATATAAGTATAAAATCTTTGATACCACATCCTTGGTGATTGTTTTAAACCATACAGGGACTTTTTAAGCTTGCATACCAGCTCCTTTTTTCCCTGCACAACATAACCTTCTAGTTTCCTCATATAGATTTCGTCTTCCATATCCCCATGTAGGAATGTTGTCTTCACATCCATTTGTTCTACTTCAAAATCAAATGCAACAACAACAGATAACAAAAATATTATAGAGGTTAACTTGGCAACATGAGAAAAAATCTCACCAAAATCAATTCCCTCAACCTGGGAATAACCCTTTGCTACTAACCGAGCTTTGTATTTCTCCACTTTTCCTTTTGGATTCAACTTCTTTTTAAATACCCATTTTATTCCAATGGGATTTCTTCCATTCAACAACTCCACTAGATCCCAAGCCTCACTCTTATCCAAAGATGACATTTCTTCGTCCATGGCCCTTTTCCATAGATTTCCATCCTCTGAATCCACTGCCTCCATCACATTTCTAGGATCATAATCAGTAATATACAAAGAAAAATTTGAATGGAAATCAGATGGAGTCTACCTTTCTGGTAGCCTTCTTTCTCGAATTGATCTCCTCAATACTGGAGTATGAGGATCTTCTTCTTCTGATTCCCATTTTTCTATAGAGTCTCACTCATCATCCTTTAAATCAAACTCTATTTTATTTGGTTCTCCCTTACTTGGTAGGACTTCCTATTTAACAACATCCTTCATTTCTCTAAATACCACATATCGACTATACACTACCTTCTTAGTTTCTAGGTTCCAAATCTTATAACCTTTGAGACCATATTTATATCCAATAAAGATACACTTTTTGGCCTTCTTATCTATGTTACTCTTGTTTTCCTTTGGAACATGAACATATGCATCACAACCAAATACCTTGAGATGTTTGAGATAAGGTTCATTACCAGTCCTTACCTCTTGTGGAGTCCTGTCATCCAACGTTAATGAGGGTGATATGTTGACCAGGTAACATGTAGTACCTACTGCCTCTGCATAGAATTCTTGCCCTAATCCGACACCACTGAGCATGCACTTTGATTTTTCTATCACCAGCCTATTCATCATTTCTGCAACTCCATTTTGTTGAGGTTTATATGAATTAGTCTTCTTCCTTTCTATATCACACATCTTACATAATTCTTCAAATTCGTTTCTGCAGAACTCTCCACCATTATCTGTCCTCAATACCCTAATTCATTTTTACCTCAAACTCTTTAAACCTGTCAAAGAATTTGGATTTATTCCTAAGGAAATATATCCAAGTATTTGATCCAAGTGGATATTGGTGGCCACCCACCTTTTCCAAATGGCTTAAAACAAATTTCTGGCAATTTTGGCAATTTACTATTTTTAGCAGGTTTTAACTTCCGGGGCCATTTTTAGGGTCCAAATGAAGGTTTTTAGAGATAGAGTTCCTCAATTATATTCTAAGGCATAATTGAGCCCCCAAAATGAATCTCCTCTAAAATACCTTTCCAACGAGCTATCACACACCTAAAATGGAGATTGTATGCAAAAGTTATGACCCCGGGAAGTTCATGTACTCACTTACCAAAACGGGGCCCACATGACTCTCGGCGCTTCATCTCTGAGGGTTAGGTTTTTGTATGTATAGGGTTTTTGGCATTCTTTTTTATTGTAAAAATTATTTTAGAGCCTCATTGTAACTATCTTCTTGCGCATGCGAGTAGCCGTCACATCTCTTCTCAACTTATCTCCGATAAGAAATGTAATGGCTACTCACATTCGCAAGAAGATGGTTACAATGAGGCTCTGAAGGCCTTTTTACAATAAACAGGAATTCCAAAAACTCTATACATCCAAAAACCTAACCCTATCATATGAAGCACCAAGAGTCATGTGGCCCTATTTGGGTAAGTGAGTACATCAACTTCCTAGGGTCGTAACTTTTGCATACGATCTTTGTTTTAGGCATGTGATATCTCATTGGAAAGGTATTGTCAAGGAGATTCATTTTGGGGATGAAATAATGCCTATAGATATCACTGAGGACCTATATCTCAAAAAAAATTCATTTGGGCCCTCAAAATGGCCCCAAAAGTTAAAACCTGCTAAAAATAGTAAATTGCCAAAATTGCCAGAAATTTGTTTTGAGCCATTTGGAAAAGGTAGGTGGCCACCGATATCCACCTGGATCAGTATTCCTCAAGAATTCATTTATAAATTAGACATAGTACATAGATTTTCCCAATGATGGGACCAACACAGGTCCAAAAACATCACCATGAACTAGCTGTAAAATTCCTTCTTCCCTCATTGCACCAAAGAGGAATCTTACCCGATTCTACTTCCCATATAGACAATGTTCACAGAAATCAAAATCGAGAGAGAAGTTAGACATACCTTCAACCATACCTTTACCGCGTAGTAGTCGAATACCCTTCTCTCCGATATGCCCCAGTCTTTGATGCCATAGCATAACCTTTTCTCCAGAGACTGTAGGATTTCCTTCTTCTTCAAATCCAATATCAGGAATAATGGAACTATTACACCCATCACTAATAGTGATTCCTTTCATATTATATAGAGTTCCAAAATGAACTCCCTTCAACATCACCATTGCTCCTCGAACCATCCTACAGATTTCCTTTTCAAATATTGTTTTTACCCCTGCATCGTCCATTTTTGTTACATAAATCAAATTCCTAGCCAAACCTCGGATGTGAAAATCACCAGGAAGTGTTCTAATCCTTTCATCTATGAGCCTCAACTTGACTTTTCCTCGTCCTATGATTTTGGTTTTCAAATCATCACCTAAGAAAACATTACCTCCATCATACCTTTCATATTCACAGAACCACTCCCTATGGGGATTCATATGAAAGGATGCACCAGAGTCAACTAACCATGCCTCATGATCTACATGTGTGCTTAAAGAAGCCAGGTACACATCCCCTCCTTCTTCCTTGGAGGTCTTTTCTTCTATAGATGGAGATTATTGAGATCCCTTCTTTTTCTCAACTTTGGATCTACACTGCTTCTTGTAGTTCCCTTCTTTTCCACATCTCCAACATACCTTTACAAACTTTCAGGGATATTTAGATGTACCTTTAGATTTAGATCTCCCACTTGAGAACTTAGATCTGTTTTTTTCATGGGAACGTCCTCTTGGAAATAATCTGTCTGTGTTATGTCCTTCCATATTCTTCCATCTCATCTCATCCAACAATAAGGATGAGACGACTTCATCAAACTTCAAGGAAATTTTATTACTACTTATGGCCACAACCACACTATCCCATGAGTCTGGTAAAGAACACAATAAACTAATACATTTATCTTCATCCGAAATTTTGATTTCAATAGATAGTAATTGACTTACCACAGTATTGAAGGTGTTCAAATGCTCTTCCAGCGAGTCTCCATCTCTCATCTTGAGGTTCTACAACTTATTTCTCAGGAATATCTTATTTACTAGGGACTTAGACTGATACAACTTCCCCAACTTTTCCCATAAATCCTTGGTTGTAGCTTCCTCTGACACATTCAGTAATACTGTATCGGAGAGACACAGTCGGATTATGCTCTTTGCATTTTGATCCAACTTTTTCTAGTCATATGTTGAAGTTCATGTAGGTGTAGTACTTGGATATACCACGATCCACTGATCTTTGTCCACCAACAGATCTTCCATATTGAGCTTCCACAACTCAAAAAATTTCCCATTAAACTTCTCGATCTCCATCTTCGAATTGCTTGCCATTTCTTTTCACCTGAAAAATAAATACCATATATCTCCCACTTTAACAAGGATTTTCACAGTCCCCAACCAATCCTTTGACCACAAAGGCATCCCCCTCAAGCCAAAAAATATCTAATACCAAATGTAGATTTTAAACTTATACAATATTTATTGCAAACACATTTTCAGTAAAAGAACCAAAACGATACAATGGAAAATACAAACATTACAGAGAGATTTTTCCTCTGGAAATCCAAAACTAGAAAACCAACATATTCTGTATTCATTCATTGTGATACATTGTTTACAATACAATATACATATAGGATCCAACGACATCTTAAACCCTAACGTAATGACCTAGATTATTCAACATCCCTAATTCCTTAACCGAAAGTAGAAAACCATCGGCAAAAGACCATGTGTCGAAAAACCACCTAAATATGTGTTACTACTCATGAAAAGAATATAACACATACCCAACAATATTCACATGGTCTCCCCAACAAAACATGGAAAAAAATGTAAACTCAACCTTACACTGTCTACTTACCATGACTTGATGTCCTTTCAACAACCACGACACCATGTATGGACTCAAATGTTTTTTTGTTGCAAACTTTATCTTTTCCACCATCTCTGTGGATACCAAGTTGTTAGTGCTTACATTGTCTATGATCACCTTGCATAATCTATCTTTAGTCTTGCAAGAAGTTCATCACAAATTGTTTCTCTGAGCTAGTTCTCGTACCTCTTTTTATGGATTTACGAGAGTTTTCCTCATCATGAGGGATCTTTCTTCTTCAGTTGCTTCTTCCTTCATATCTATCTAGACATTCTTTTTTTGTGCCTCATAAATGTGATATTCTTTAACTCCTACATTCTTCTTTTCAATACATTCCCAAGACATGTGCCATGTTTTCCCACAAGAAAAACACTTCACTTCTCCTCCTCGGCCTCTTCCTCTAACTATGGTAAGATGATTCTTTCCTTTAGAGTATCCTCATCTAGAACTTCCTCCTCTCTCCGTCTGAATGTTAAATCCTCCATCTTCTCCCCTGAATTTCTGGAAATTTTCTATGGTGATTCCTCTTCCTCTATTAGGACTCTTTCCCATGTTCCTCTGACTCTACTTTCTTGCCAATTTCTCTTCTACTTTCAGGGCTACCTAATAATCATATTCTACTTTCCTCTGCATCATCATACTAATATTATCTTGGATTTAATACCTCAATCTATTTATATACCTAACAAATTTCTCTTCATGATTGTCCCTATGTCCTGCCCTTATATTCAACTTATAAAACTCTTTAGTATATTCTTTCACCGACAAACTTTTCTGTTTCATATTCTGCAACTTTTTGAATAGATTCAACTGATAATCCTTGGGTAAGAATTTATCCTTGATCTTAGCTACCATTCTATCCCAATTCTTAATCTTGAACTTACATTTCCTCCTTTTGTCAGCTCACAACTTGTCCCACCATAAAGATACATGTCCCTGGGTAAAATCATGAAGATGGGTAACATTTTTGCTTGTTTTATGACAATGTTTTTTTTAATTTTAGCAGGTTCTTCAACTTCCGGTAAACAAAAGTATTTTTTTTATTTAGAATCTTACTTTACTGTAAAAACAAAACTTGTTAATAATTTTGTTAGTTTTCTACTTACTATTTTTCAAAAAAAAATTATTGAGATTTGATATGCCAATTTGGAAATTGTTCGACACTATGTTCCTTAAAAATGAAGGGAAAGATAATGAGTTATTTTTTTCCACAAAAATGTATCCATTATTAAACTTTTGTTTTTTACAAATGAAATATACTGCAACAATCTACAGAGACTCTATTTTGTGATGACTGTAGTTTTGAATCTAACGGATGAATATTATAATTTCTAGAATTTTTTTAAAGTCGACAAATCTGAAAACGTTACATATTTTAAACACATCTTTTCCTCCACCATGTATCTATCCTAAATTTTACTTAAAAGTAAAATATAAAAATACCCTTTTGAAGAGAACAGTTTAAGGATTATGAATATAATTTTTTCATAATTTTCCACTATGTATTTTTAGAGATATGGATTTTTCATTTCACCGAATCATAATCTCACCTAAAAATATTATGTAGTGATTTTTTTATAAAATTAAATAAAATTAGATAAAAACAATGAAAATCAAAACAAATTATACCCAATGAAAGTAGATTCAATTTTGAAAATGTTGGTATCAATTCTGAAACTAAATTCTGAGTATTTGTAGGAGTCTATTACCTCCAAAGATGAAGTAAGATGGAGAGAATTTGCAGTTTCCTGCAAACACTCCCATTTTGAGGTTTTCGATCAAAATATTCTTTCGGCCAAAACCTAGCTTTTAACGGAATTCGTTAAAAATAAACATTTTGGCCGAAAAGTCTTTCGACAAACTATTCTTAGCATAGGAAAATAATTCATCCAAAAAACATTGTACATGAATTTCGAGGGTTTCGTTAAATTTCACGTGCAAATTTTTGGCTGAAAAAGGTTTCGGCCGAAAAATTCCTAGCCACATTTTTTTGGTCGAAAAATTTCCGCTAGGAATTTTGGAGACCTGATTGTCACAAAAGTGTTACCCATCTTCATGATTATAACCCCCTTCAATATAGTCACTGCATACTTTACTTTATTCTTATCATAAATCTCCTCATAGTCAAAGTACTTGTCTAAATCACTTATCTAGTCAAACAGTTCTTACACATTCAGATTACTTTCATACATTGGGAATTCCATTTTTTCTCTGGCTCCCAACTTGACAATAGCTCTCAGCAATTTCTCCTCTACTCCTTGTTCTCCTACAAATTCTTATTCGTCTTCTATATATTCACTTTCAACTTCGTTGACACCACCATCCTTTGCTGCTCTCCTTTGTGTTGTTTCCATTGAATCCAAACTTGCACAAAGTTGACTCATTTCTTCCTCCATGTCTGTGTTGATAATAGGTTTGTCCCTTCATCTCCTTAGTGGCATGATTCCAATTACTTCTTCTCACAGAGATTATTCTTTCTCTAATACCACTTGATGCAAACCCCATCGGGGATGACGCTAACTCCTAATCTAGGATCGATTTAAACAAGAGCCTCATGGGTCCCCACAGAACCCTTAGAATCCTTTACTACATTCCTTATCTTATTTTACTGCACGAAAATTTGTATTCATGAGGGTCTCCTTCTCCAGCAGAGTCTTCATGTGACCTCGGGCCAAAACCCAGGGATTAATATTTTGAAATCTGAAAATTTAGCGCTTTGAAGCTTCGGGCTTCGATATGTTCCCCCTCAACACACAATTAATCTCGGGAACACTGAATTGATGAACTCTTGAACTAGAAGTATCTGGAGCTTCGGGCTTCGGAATATCTCTCAGCACAAAACTTCAAATCCTCCGAACATCGAACTAACGAACTCCCGGAGGGTCCAAGGATCAATAGTCCACGCATATCCAACATCCAATGGTTGTGATCCACTCTGGAACTGTACTCTTTGGGACTTTTATCTCCTAATCACCACTAGACTATCGAATCCTGGAATGTCGGACTCCCAAAGAGTGGAGATCCATGGTTCATGTTCACCCAAAAATGAATGGCTAGGATTTACTATGGGCTTTGGGACTTTAGGATTTTTCACACTAGAACACTTTTAATCCATGATCCACGTCATCACCATACTTCCAAATACGCGATAATTTGCGGACACGTGTCCTCGATAACCAATGGTCTAGATTTTCTCCACTCTTCGGGACTTTAGGTAATTATTCACCATACACAACAACAACCAACTTTTCCCATAATTTCAAATTTCTGAAACACTCAGGGATCTAACGGCTCATGAGTCTCCCTTCAATCTACTATGTATATTCACTTCGAGGCTTCAGGCCTTCGAGGATTTTTCCCCCTTTACAAAAAACACTCAAAAATTGTCGAAGCAGTGAAGTCCGAAGGACTTAAGGGTTTAACATTCACGCTTCTTACCTAGATCCAATGGTTGTGAGGGAATTTGACTTCTCCCAAACAAATCTCGTTCATTCACCTTGAAACAAAGAAATTTATATTCCTTAAGATTTTTCTCTTCAAGGACTTAGACTCTGGCGCACGCCTTGAGCTTCCATCCTGATCTTTTTCATGCTTCAAAGACTCAAACTTTGGCGAATTCTTTACGCTTCCCTCCTTGTCTTGGTACTTAAATAAGTTTCCTACGCACACCTTGCACTATCTCTCCTCTTAGATCTATCAACACTTAATGAAGTGTTGACTCTTTTCACTCCTTGCATTGGTATCCATTCTGAGATTTTATATTCCTATGAGTATAGGTGCACTCTTTTCACTCTTTCTGTGTAATATTTCGCAATCTCTCCTGAGCTTCTGAACCTATAACGGTTCGGCCTCCACACTCCTTGTGTGGGCATTGTGCACTCCTTGCACAAAGATTTTGGAAGAGAAACAATTGAAACTTAAACAAAAATTAAGGATTCACTCAACAGGTCATTTAGATGAACATACACATAAAACACAAAGATAAATAACATAACATTTACTGAGTTACAAAAACACAAGAAATCTCAGAACTTGAAAGAATTCCCTCTTCTTCTATATTCCTTCAACAAATATTTACAAGGAGTTTAACACCTCTCAACAACTTTCAGCTTCTTCTTTCCAAGACAACAACAACAACAACAACCTTTATTGGACATATATTACACTGATTTATACGTGAGGGGGATTCATGAGCCTTCCCTCCATACTATATTAGTTCTCTCATATCACAATTAAAGCATCCTACCTCTAGTCTTATTACACTAAATGAGATATTACAATTTAGATATGAGTCAACACTCAAAATGTGTACATCCTACAAACATTAAAGGAAAATACAATCCCATGGAGCACATACAATGGCTCAAGCTTCAAAACCTTATGGGATATTTAATAACAATTCTTTTAGAAATTAAAGCGACATGCCTATAACATCCCGCTCTATCGAACACATTTTATTGACTTAATCTTTGAGGACACTTGTGTACAAGTGATCCAGTTATGGTACATTGTGACTTCATTTGGATTATGGATTATACATGATGATGATGATGTGTTGTGACTTATTTTTAATTGATATATATATATATATATATATATATATATATTAGGAGATGATATTGACTTGTTTTTCTGAGTGTGCATGACACATGATAGATTATGGATGTTGATGGTATAAATGGACTTCCTTTGACTCTGAATTGAGTCACGAAGTGGCTTGTATTTTGTTTGAGTATTTTATTTTATGCACATGTGACATATGATTGATTATAGTATGATATATGTATATGGATCATTGACAATGTTTTTATCAATAGATGCAAGCCGAGGATGCTTGCTAATCCGACTCACATAAGGAGTAAAGGGGTCATGCACATAAACCAGATATTGAGAGAGAGGTGTGGCAACATCCCTGTCACAACCTAATAGCACTCTCATCGTGGCTCGAATGGTAGGTTAACGATTACCTAGTTTGAGAGGTCCACAATGTCATGAGGGGAGACTGAGACAATCGTTCATAAAGATTTCTAAAGGTCGTGCAATAAGGCGAAGTCCTTATTCCTTAGAAGTCCTTAGTCTCTCACAAGGTCAACCAAGTGGAGTGCTCACTCCAAGGGTCAAAAAAACTTCCAAAACCAGTCACCGACGAGTGGCACCCTTGGAGCACATAGGTGTGTCTTGAAGTTCACACCGCGTAATTAAAAATGTGAGTCAATAAATCTAAGTGGCCTAGAAAACATTTAAATGATTAGACCTTGTTGGAGTATGATAATTAATTAAACACTAAAATTATTAATTATAAATTCCATTAAAAATCTAAGCCTAACTCTAAGACTAAGCCTAACTCTATGTTTAGTTAGGGGGGTAAATTAAAGTATTAAATAAATTAAAAAGAATAGAGATAAATCAATTTAAGGAAAAATGTGAATAAAAATCTAAAGATTTGATAAAATGCACATGTATGCATGAAATTAATAAATTAGGATAATTTTTAAAATAGAACAAATAATAATATAAGAGAATAGGTGTACATATAGAATGGTATTTAGAGTCAAGTTACCACTAGCCTAAGTAGAAGAAGACTCTTATTCTAATTCTAACTAAGATCTAGATAGGAGACACTCATTAAATGAGAATATGGGGAATAAAGAGAAAACTAAGAGAGAAAATAGGGAAACATTGGGGACTGTGAAGAAAAATGTTTTTTTAATTAAAATAAAAAAGGTGATTACTTATGCAACTTGGGGAGAGTGGGACAAGTGTGTGAATAAATAATCAATAATAAAATAATTAAAAAGATGAATTACTTGTGCATGTAGACAAGTGTCAATGATAATTTACCTATGAATTACTTGGACTCTGTCTTACTTGTGAGAGTCCGGAATTCAATCTTGTATAAAGAGTGGAATTTCTTACTTGTGAGGCAATCTTGTGAGCTATTGCATTTTGGTTTTTGTGTGTGGCTTCTTTGCGGCTCGGGGGACTAAGGGAGAAGAAGAGTATCTCTAACATTGAGTATTTACTGTATTGATTTTACTATTGTATCAACAATTAATTTGAGGGTTGTAAGAAAGGAGTTTGTTAGTGGACATGATAAAACTCTCGTTTTTATTTAATATTTGACGATGGAGTGGAATTTAACTCTAGATTGATTGGAATTCTTTCGAATGTATGCATGAGTTTAGATTATGTGAATAAAAATATGAACTAGATCATGGTTCCACTTATACCCAAGTATGGATTGAATGATTCTTTTTAATTATGGGAAATTATATTCATTGTATAGTCGAATCTCTACAATATAATATGTTAGCGAGGTGTTATAATCGCTCTGTGTTGAGTAATATGTAAGTAATTTATATCGGATCTGGTCTCCTTTCACGCCTTATTACAGACAGGCTGCTAAATTTTTACTCTCCGAGATTAAAGTCCAGGGATTAATGCAAGTCTTGGTTCTGCTCACTAACTCAGCTGTCGTGAGATTTTGTCATTAATTCGCTCTGGTTGTTGTAAAATTTGCAATTGTAATATTTGTTAGCACCACCATGTTTAGTACTTGGTTATTAGCTAAAACTTAATCGTATATATACATATATTATGTACTCTAGACAAATGGAATTTTGCTATTAATTCACAGGCCATTCCAGCCACTTGTCTTTAAAATCTCTTCACGGTTTCCAGGATCTTCTTTTCGCGCCTGCTCAGCCGTTTTCTCCCTTCGGACGTTAATGATTCCTACAATTCAGAGTCAATACAGTGTGTATCTTGATCGGAGTTAATCTCTTTTAAACAGGAAAATTTTGTTGAAATTCAGTAGCGTAAATCCTTGTCTTGTTTTCTAAATGCTCTACTTTGTCGCCTTTTTCTTTCCTCTTCAAGAATGTACAGTACCCTCCGCATTCAACTCCTATTTCAATATGGATCGCTGCTGACTGCGTGAGTTTTCAAGTTAATATTTCACGCTAAAATGGAGTTGATTCTCCTCCAATTTATATCTTTTCTTCAAGTAAGTGATTTGTTGTCGTTGGATGACCGAGAAGCTCCTTCACATTACAGGCCTCCAACCATCGACGACCAAGACATTTAATCTCGGGACAGTATTTGTAACGCCTTCACTCATCTTGTCAACAATCGGATATCCTAACTAACGCTTGTGGATTCATAACTCCTAGTATTTTAAACAATCCGTGGACCGTTAATCGTCGTGGAGTTAGCTCCTAGCCATTGTCATTATCTATCACATGTCTAACGCTGATTATTGTTTTACTAAATGAATATTGTCCATGGGTTTTGCTGCACATCTGTACCCATTAATCCCGATTTTCTTCTCCCTGTACCCAAACTGGGAACTGTATTCCCTTCAATTATAAATTCTGGAGATAGTATTATAATAGAGAATCTAACAGTTATCATCCTAGTTCCTGACTTGAATCCAAAGGAACAGGTCAGTTTAAAAATGGAAGTAACGTCGTGTCTTTCCTTCGAGGTTGTTCTCTTAAAAGAGAACATTGGTCACCGGTGGGATCACCATCTCCGATTGTAAAAATGTCATTTTATTTGAGTTAAGGGTTATTGTGGAACCAACAGATTCATTACACAAATTCGTTAAGGAACCTCTGTTATTCCTTGTTTGCGGAAATTCTTAATGCATCAATCAGCTACTCTTAATTAGAACTATCGATGTATTTTATCATACGAGATATTTGTTGAGTGATTTGAATTTAAATTATGGCTTCGTTGAAGAAAATTGTTGGTTGATTGTTTCTACATTTTATTGGTTGTCACGAATTTAATCGAGTTCAATATATATATATATATATATATATATATATATATATATATATATATAATAACCAAGTTATTACTTATGTTTATAAAAAAGATTAATGGAAACTCTAAAACCTCAATAAATATATAAATTTAATATTGGGAGAGTAAATAATTAAGTAGGTTACTATCTTGTAAATTAAGATTAGTGGAGAGTTGGCCACACACACAAATTCTTCACATTCATTGTATTATATAATCCAGATAGTTGAGCTCTATTATTGAATAGTTGCGTTGCTGAATACTCATTTTTGGTTATATCTCTAGAGAAGCCCTTTCATTATAATTTAACCACAGTACCTTTCATTATAATTTAACCACAGTACAGACATATCAAATGTTAATTTAACATTTTATGAAATTTTATTTGATTTGGTTAACTTAGGTTGACTATTGGATAGTTTTTCTTCCTAATCTAAAATTTTAATTATGTAGATCTCATGGGTGGGTTATTGCATTTATCTTGATTTCGATATTATGTGTATCTCAGTTATAACTTGTATATAAAATATGGATTATGTGTATTTGAAGTCCTAACCTTGTAGGATAGGATGGGCAAGTATCTTCCTCATGATTCTTTATGTGATATGGTTGATTGATTAATAGTGATGTTACATTCAAATTGATTGTCACAAGATCGATTGTGTAGATATTAATAGTTTTTTGGTTCAAATTAATCAATCAAACATATCACTTTACCCTCAAGCATATCACTTTATCCTTCATGATTAATAGTGATTGTCACTATGATAGTTTTTTTTTTTTTTCTTGAAGGATAAAGAGATATCATGATTTGGTTCAAATTACTTGTCATCTTGTTTTCCATTGATTGATCTTATAGTAGGTCGATCAAATATGTTATATGCACCAACCATGAGGGAAAATGTAGCATTCAGAGAAGTTAATTAAAAGATTTAATTACTAGCACAACAACAAAATATATGCTGGTGAACGCCGAAAGGTTGAGAAGATGAAACGAATCCTTAAAAAAATATATTAAATTTTATTATGTATTAACAAATAAACTGTTGGGCTTCATTTATCTCGTGTTAATATTTTAATTTCTATTAATCACTTACGTGGCAATGAGTTAGCTATCAAAGTAATTTTAAAATATGATTAGGTAAATGTAAAAAAGTAAACACATAAACTGATGTCTTTATAATAGCTAGGAAGTTAATGATTGAAATCACAGCCATTTATTTTGTGTGACTACTAAGAATATTCCAGCCATATTTAATCATGTCCATAGAAAACATATTAAGCACTAAACCCCTATTAAATCTGCCCATTGTCAATAGGTGTACGCCTTTTGGCATAATAAGCAAACAATAGGTTAAATTTCAATGGTGAAGATCCAACAAGTCACTATGATCACCGGTTTTCGTGCATTCAGGATTTTCAACAAATGTGAGGTTTAACGACAAACACAATGTCAAAGTTCCAGAGACGCAAAGTGTTGGAGTGGGCCCTCACTGCCACGTCACTATGGGAGTTTTTCAACTCAGCATAGGCCTAAATAGCTGAAGGGCCAAACTTTCGAAGTCCCAGAGTCATTAAAATCGATGATTAAAGTAATCATGGTCTAATTAACAATAAATATGATATAATGAATATGGGAGAAAGTCACTCTGTGATATTTTCATGCTTCAAAATCCAAAACTCTCGAAGTTCCAGAGTTCCAGAGCCCCAAAGTGTCGTAGTGGTCCCTCAATGCCACGTCACTCTAGGCTCGTACTACTATGGGAGAAAGTCACTCTGGGATATTTCCATGCTTCAAAATCCAAAACTCCCGAATTTTTGGAGTTCTAGAACCCCAAAGTGTCGGACTGGGCCCTCGCTGCCACATCACTTCGGGCCCGTACTACTCCGGGAGATTTAGATTCAGAGAAAACCTAGTTTCCCAAAGCTCCGGAGTGCCGAAGTGTCGAAGCACATGACACTCATCTGTCAGCACTTGTGGTGCTCATCTGTGGAGACACGCGGATTCCATCTGGTCGTGACATGTGGCACTCATTTGTGGTCATTTGGGTCCCATCATCTGCTCATTTTTTCATGACACATGTCACTTGTCTTATGTGACACATCAGCAATCATGACATCATATGACATTAGGACACCATGTCACTTCGTAACAATGTCACTCCGGGAGTTTTCCATCTAGAGAAAGCATAGTTCTTTGAAGTTCCAGAGTTCTTGAGCCTTGAAGTCCCAAAATATTTGAATGATAACAACAAATTAATCCATTTTTAATTAGTGATAAGAACAGGCTAATCACTTCACGAGTTTGACACTCCGAGAGTTATATACACTTTGCATTCAAAATCTCTCGAACTCCAAAGTGTCGAAGTGATGAGAGACTACCATGTCACTCTGGGAGAAAGTCACTTTGGGATATATTCATACTTCACACTCAAAAGCTCCCGAGCTCTAAGAAATTTGTGTCATCACTAAATATGGCTAGGGGGGTTCAAATATGGTAGACGAATAGAACTTTAGTAGGGTCACCCAGCTCACAGATCACAAACTGATTGACAAATCACTTTCATTGTGTAAATTAAAGGTGTCCAAACATTAATATTCCAGAGGGGTCCCGCAATTGAAACCATGGTATAGCTTGAGAGGTAAGTCGAAGTTGGTGGTGGATTTTGGGAGTTGGAGTCGTATGGATACAAACCGCCCTTGACAAATTCTACAATCACGTTCTTATATCATGTCTAGGGTCCAATTCGAGAGAAGTGCATGGCAACAAAACTGGGCGTCAAGCCAAATAATCAAAGGAAATTCATGAGGAGAAGCATAATTCTAGCATACCGTGACCATTCCATCACAGAGAAAACAAGAAGAAGGGTCACTTACAATCTATACTAAGAAGCTTGCTGATAGTCAACAGGTATAGAACAGAAGTTTCAGAATCCAGACTTTGGAACACCATAATCATGAACTCGAGAAACTATAATCCAAACTGGAGAAGGAATTTTGAAGAAGTTTCCAATACAACTAGTTATCCTCCACTCGCCTCAAACAACGTGCATGCATGCCAGTGCTCAACGAAAAACTTAGTTCTATTGCTTGTAGTCTTTTTCTTCCAATCCTAGTTCATGCCAATGTATGGATCCATCCAGTTTCATAACTAGTGTCAGTTTTCAATTGTTTAGTTCAAGACTCTTTTTAGTTTAAAGCATAATAAGTCATCTTTTATGTGTGATAAGAACCACTCTTTTTTATTAATTCAAGTGTAAAGTATACATTGGTGTTATCCAACAATGTTTTAGTCAAGTTAATAAGTTTTTCTACAATTGTTAATATATAGTTAAGTCTTAGTCCCAGATGGATGAGAGTCTCTGCAACTCTGATAAATATGCATTTTTTGTATGTTTCGAGGGTTGAGTTTTGAGGGGACAGAAGATCAATACATTAGTTGGTTCAACCTATTTTGTGCATGGATTAAATCTCTCAACCTGGTGAATATACTCTTGATGAAAATGTTTCGTTCAAATCTTCATGTGTTTTTATCTTATCATGAATGCAGATTTTTATTTGTGCAAAGTACATTTCATCTCCTTCGCCTATTATATAGCTTGTCTTTATTGATATTCAACCTGTGAAAACAGCTAATGCTTGGTGAATATTTGTTTTTATTGCAACCTGAGGGAGTAATTTTGTTTTTGATGCATATTTAATGTCTTGAAATGATATTTTAAGTATGAAACTTATTGCATCAGATTATTCATTGAGTGGTTTGTTGTTTTCCTTGTCTTTATCTCTGTTATTTCACTGGTTTTTCAGTTTTGTGGCACCATCTAAAGAGAACCCTCATCTATATAATTTTTTTCCAACTTAACCATGCTCTTGATCTTGGTAAAACCAACCCTCTAACTCACCCAAAAAATCAAATTATCAAAAGAATAATCATTCCAAAACTTGAGGTGCCCTAGCTTTTCCCTTTAGTAGTTAGGTCCATACTTTAGGACCAATAGTCACAAGGAAGGTAAGGTGGAATGGAGTGGTGGGAGCATACATAGGTTTCTTTCAAAAAAAGAAAATCTATCTGATCTATATCCCCCATAGTAAAGAAAGTTCCAGATATATGAATTCCATCCAAATCATTAGCATTTTCAACATTATCACTTAAATCTAAATTAACATGTAAAGGAACATTACAACATGATTTAGATTGTTCATCCAATGATCTGTATGTTTTACTGGAAAGAAAAACTAAACATGAAATCAAATCATTGTTAGAGGGCCTATCTTCCAAAGGAAATCTATAGCAAAGATTGTTAAATATGATAACAAAATCTTTAAGACATTCATTGTCATTGTTCTTCAATTATAATATCTCTGCACACAAATGATCATAACAATAACTCACAAAAGCATGGAAAAATCCATGCATAACTTGCTCACATGTGTGAATAGAGGCAGTCGACAAAGTCTCGCACCGACTCTTGACCTGACCTGGAAAAGTAAGAGTGAACAACCTAGAAATGATATTTCTATCAGTAATATTGTGAGAACCCAAAATTTGCAAAAGTGAAAAGCATGTTCAGATGCATATATTTCACCCTCGCCATCAAATCTTAGTTGCGACAAGAAATGTAAAATCTTTGTAGGAGGTTTGGGAGGTATATTAACAGAAAAAAAACCTCCATAAAGGGATTTGGGATTGTTATAGCAAGATTTGTCTCACCCTATGAAATCTTGCACATAGGCTCTTTTTCTATTTTCCTATGCAGACTTCAAGTCCCTTTTTTGCAAATTCCGGAGATAAAAATATATTTTTTCCACATATACATGCCCTGTGGAAAAGGGGAGAAAGAATTCAACTTTGGGAGAAAAGTTACTCTGGAGAAATTATTCACTTCACATTGAGTCTACATCCCTTTGTCCTTTATGTCTAAACACATGGTTCATCCCCCAAGCTCTTCCCTCACTAATTGAAGACTTCATTGTCTCTCTTATATGAGCTTGTCTTTGGTGGAGGATTGAAGTGGTGGAAGCACAGCTGGAAGGAACCTAGTTTCTCGGTTCTGAACCATGCCAACACGGAAGTCTGTAACTTATTCACTTTTGTTGGTTATATCTTAATAGAAATACTCTTTTCTCATCCAATTAATATGTTGCAAATATTTGAATTACTATTCCATGGGCGTATTTTTTATGAATGTTGATGGATTATGTTATTGAATGTGCTAACATGATATACTGTCACCATATTCTTGCATTGTTTGGTTATTGAGAACTAGTTGTAGGTATAATGCTTTGGGTCAAGTGCTCAATGGTTGACTTCATCGAAAATTGGATGAGGTAGGCCTTTTATCTTTTCTTTCTAGCATATTTGTCTATATAGAATACTTGAGATTAGAGTTGATTTCTGCAGTTATTTTCGTATGTTGTGGTTTACCCCTAGACATAGAGAAATTTTCCTCATAACAGAATTGGTTACCATACTAGGGATATAATCTTCTTTTGGGGGGGTTGGAGTGTTTTTCTCTTTAGATTGCTCTCATTCATATTTATTTTCTTATTGTATGATTGTTTGAAAGCCTCTTTTCACTTTGGGTCTAAGTCTTTCAGCCTTCTCCTTAGCCTAGTTGTGTTTTGACACATATATGCGTGTTTTTACTTGACAGTATCGTACATACGTGTGTTGTACTTATACAAGTTGCATACATACAAGTTTTTCTCTTGAAAAGTCGCATACATCAACCATTTTTTCTTGATTGTTGGGTTTGGTGGTTACTAGGTAGCTTCTGATTATTGTTGAGTTTTCTTGGGTCTTTCTAGTGACTGCTAAGTGTCTATGGAGTGACAAGAAACATATCTTTGGTTGAATTTTTGGGCAGTTCCTTTCTCATCATCTTTTTCATTTTGATTGTCCTTGCACCATGGATTGGGTGTTTTTCTCCTTCATATTCTACATGGATTGTCTATGTCTAGACACATTAGAGTGTTTCTATCAAGTTGTCGTTCAGTCCTTGCATTTTCATTTTTCTTATATTGAAAATACAAAATTATTAGGCATTTTCCATTGATTGGCATTTTGATCTCTTGAGTCTTTGTCATTTATCTTAGTGCATGTAGAGAAAGATTGCATTTTTATTAAGAATTGAATAATTGAATTGAAAATTGCATTTTTAGGAAGCATATCATTTTTTGAAAATCAAAGTTAGGAATTTGTATTATATTCATACTCATTTATTTTACTTGTTGAGTCATCACATCACTAGTTTCATGACCATACCTTTTGAGTAAGAAAGGCCATTAAAATTAACGTTATAATTAGAATTGATTAGTAACGATTTTATTTTCTAGGGTGCACAAAATAACTCAGGATTCAGTGGCTTGGAATAGGATTGTATGAGTAAACTTGTCCAAGGCTATTAAATCAACCTATGTGTCTGACTAAGGAAGTGGAGAAATCCATTGTATAATGAGTAATATTAGGAGGCTCTGCTTACATCAAATTTAAGCATGAGGACACATGAGGTCGGTTGAAGGGATATCCCCCTGATACATTCTTAGTGTCAGATATTTTTTGGGGGATCTATTCATATATGGGGATATTCCTAGTGCCCTTACCTTTGCGAGAGGCATTGATTTCAAGGTTTCAGACTTTGCTACCCTACCCATATGGTGGACCTGATTTACAACTGTTCTTCTACGCATCAGTTATACCATGGTTTATTACTTTCTTGACTTAGGTGCCACATAGGTTACTTGTAGGGGTTATTTTGTAGGCACCCTGGGTCAGATAAGGGTCGAAAAACACACAACCTTTATGGAGGATTACATCTTTTGGGGGATCTAAATAAATGGTTGTTAATCCCATGAGAGCCCTTATAACTGATTATGATACCTCCAATCTTTAGCAAGGAGTCTCATGCCCCTCTTGGGTGAGACATACATACTTTAGAGAGGGAGGCCCCTTTTCAACCACTTTATCCTATTTGTGTGCATATTGGTTGTTTGATTATTTTTGGTGTGCTCTTTGAATACTAGTTCTCCTTAGGATTTATTTTTTATATCTTGAACCTCAATTCATCATGGAGACAGACTAGTTTCCCCGCCAGTCTCACCGCTTGTTACAGTTACCACCGCAGTTTGAGTATTTTCCTTCTAAAAGGCATACAGTTATTAAACGTGGTACATATACCTTTACTTATCACATGTGTTGATGCAGGATCATCTCTCCACCTCAGCACATGCTAGTTGATTAGCACGAGTGGTTGGCATTCAAGGAATAGAGAGGTGTCACCCTCTCATTTTTCCTTCAAAATCTAAATCATGATCAAGACAATAAATGTTGACAGGTTGGGAGAGCCAATTTGTTATTTCACATAAGTTGTAGAGGAGGTATACATTAAGTGGTTGATGGTAGGAGGGATCTGCATCTGATTCAAATCATATTTCCATCATTGTAATGTGCCTCATTAGTTAGCCATTTTGAATGGTGATTAGACACTACTATCTTAGCTTGGAGGGAAGCTCATCGAGCCCCTCTTGTATAAACTATTGTATTGTTTCTAGTGGAGAATGTAGCAGAGAGAGATAGGAGATAGTTGGAGGAAGAGAGTTGAGATATGAGAATCAGTCGTAGTTCGGACTCACATATTGTAATGGACATTCCACCATTAATAGAAAATGAAAATGGTTTCCTATTTGTCAATTTCTTTGTAATGGAGGTTTAGTTGTGAATGTCATTCATATGCGTTTATATTGTAGATGTATGTTAGAAATTGTCTACAGTGATATAACTATAGTCTTCTATCTATGAGTGTGTTGGACTAAGTCTAGTTCTCTAGGCTAAGTGCAAGGAGTCTGCGACAGAGAGTCGAAACTCTATGAGACGATGTGAGGAGTGTGTGTTTGAACTCATTCAAGTTAGAAGAGAATATTTCATGAGGGCACAGCAGAATAATCTACAGACTTGGAGGGAATTTTCAATCTTGTTAAATACCTTGGGAAGAAAGACTCTGTGGAAGGAAGCATAACCCAGAGTTACTGAATACTCTGTAATACTCTTCCAGGAGGGCATAGAGAAAGTGCAAGTAGGCAAAGGAGAAACACATTCTAGAGTGTTGGAAGCATTGAGAGAACCCTAGGGTTGTTAAACACTCTGAGGAAGGAAGGCTTTGTAAGAGTGCATAGACCAAGGAAAGGAGATTCCTTAAGACTTCTAGAAGGGCTCAGGGAGAAGTCGTCATAATGCTTAGCCAAGCACAAGGAGTGCGACAAGGACATAGTAAGTTCATATTACAAGTTCATGAGTAAGGGCATTAAATTACCAAGAGGGCACCAGAAAGTCTATAGGAGGACACAAAAGAACTAAGAACCTCGAAGGTTTCAAGCTGAGCAAAATCTCATAAGGATCAGTGCATAACTCAACAAGGGGTGTAGAGGAAAGGCTGAGAACAATCTAAGTTTCAGGAAGAAATTGTGTTAAGTGTGCAAGAGAATTGAGGACTCATTTAAGTCTCGAAGACTATAAAATCATCCATCATTAAAAGGAGACAGGTGGCAAAAGATTAGGAGATCTGAAAGTTGGAACTCTAGGAGGTTTTCCAAGAGAAAACAAAAATATTCACGTAGTCACAAAGAGTGATTTGAATCCATACCATTGTATTTGGAAGGGATGTGTGGAAGCGAGAGACTTAGAAAGGTTGAATTCTGAATATATTGGAGTCGTTGATATGAAAGAGGGATAGGGACCTTTGATCCTCGCATCATTTTGAGTTCGTCGATTCATATTTCGAGAACGTAGGAGTTGTTTTTAGTGGGACAAGTCAAATCTCGAAGCTCGAATAAATGTTTGTGGTTGATCCTCGGGACATAGATCGAGGTCACATGATAGAAAGGGTCAGGCACAGAGCACTAGTGTCGCCGCTAAATTTCTTCGAAGGGCCAGGAAGAGAGCCGTGAGGTTAAGAGGACCCACACTTTGGAGAAAGAGGGACCTATGATAAAGTTTATCAGGTTTCAGCAGGGAGTCAAAGAGTCAATTCGACTAATGTGTTTGAAACGATCCCAGACTGAGAGGTCGCACAGCCCCAGAGGGGGAGGGTATGCACTAGAGTGGAATCAGAGCTATTACAGGATTGATTTATGTAGAAAGAGGAGACACTCTGGCTACATCAAGTAGATTCAGAGCTTGAATTTGCCCATAGAAATAAGGTGAAGAGAGGGAGAGTGAGATACTATGTGGAAACTATTGTAAGGTGCACAACAAATGGTAAAAAACCAGGTAGGCTACAGGTGAAGTAATATGGTCGTTGGATTTCATGAGCGTGATCAAGGAGAATACTACCCAGAGAAAAGAAAAGCGGAGATGGACAAGGAGCTCAGTGAAATCTAAGCATAGATGGATAAGCTAGAATTTAAGATGCAATAGTAAGGAAAGTTGCACTGGAGATATGAGTAGCCTTTGAAAACGATAACTAAGTGGCTTGTTCAGAAGTTGTTGGCCAGTAGGCAACAACAGGTGTTAAAAAGGTGGTCGAGATATGTTGAAAACCTCAATGGTGAGGGAAGGATATCTAGGAAGAGTCTCATAGGTATCCAGGTGGGAAATGAGAAGGGATCAGTTGATCTATTAAACTACCAGGAGGGCAGAGGAGACATCCCTAATTTCCAAGTGGGAAAGGGAGAAGAGATGAGCTCAGCTGAGAGTTCACGTTATTATGGGGTGTTGACAGATGGAGAGGAGGAGGAAGAAAGGCCTAATCCATATGAATATTAATGCAGAGCTACAAGCCACATGAATGAAGATGATGATAAGTTGAAAAATTTTGTCACAAAGGAGAAGGATCAGAGTAGCTTTTTGTTCATTGGAGGAGTCAAGATATTTCTACCAAGCAACCGAGGAGAGACTAGCACAAGTCTTGAAAATGCACCAGAAGTAAAACGAGATGAGATTGTCATGGACGAGAAGGAGAAGATATTGAATTATTCCCCAACAGAAGAGGAACACCCAGTTGAGTTACTCACTCAGTGGGACATGGATTTAAAGGAACTGGAGGATTGGTTGGAAGGTACAAAACCAGAAGGTGGCTTCCAGAATATAGCCATGCCAGAGGATACATGCCAGCTTGAGTTGTAGCTGGAGGAAGCTTGAATGGGACCAGTCAAAGAACTGATAAGGGTTAGTCCGTCAATGGAGGTAGATGAAAAATTGTTTAGTGACGAGAATGCGGAATTGCAACAGAGTGGCCAGTCAACATCACAAGGTATGAAAGTAGCATGAGAGAGTAGGATGATACACCCATAAAATAGCGTAAAGAGTTTCATTTGAGAAGACTTCACAAGAGGAACCAATTGATGAAGCATATGGAAGAAGCTATAGAGGAGACAAGGTGGCTGATGTTGAGGTCAGTAGAAGAAGTGCTCAAGAAGGAGTAGCTGGACAGAGGAGCACCTACATGAGAAGCAGGGAACATGCATAAGTAGTAGGAGAAGTGACACAGAGGAGAAAAAGGACAACTCCAAGAGAAATTTTGGGATCCAGGAAGATTTCAATAGAGATGGGAATCTCATGAGAAAGAGTTGATCAATTTTTGTAGTCGTAGAGTATGATGTAGGACCATCGCTCCACCTCAACACGTGCTAGTTGATTACCACAAGTGGTGCACATTCAAGGAATGGAGAGGCTTTGTCCTCTCATTTTTTCTTCGAAATCTAAATCATGATCAAGGAAACAAATGCCAATAGGTTGGTAGAGACAATTTGCACCTTCACATAAGCTATAGAGGAGGTCTCCATTAAGTGGTTGACAGTAGGAGGGATTTGCATTTGCTTTGGATCAGATTTTGACCATTGTAATCTGCCTCATTAGTCAAGTGTTTTGAATGGTGATTAGACACCACTAGCTTAGCTTGAAGGGAATCTCATCGAATACCTCTTGTATAAACTCTTGTATTTTTTCTAGTAGAGAAGGTAGCAGAGATACATAGGAGATAGTTGGAGGAAGATATTTGAGAGTCGAGACTCAGTCATAGTCTAGACTCACATATTGTAATGGACATTCCACCATTAATATAAAAAGAACATGGTTTCTTGTTTGTCAATATTTGTGTAATGGATGTTTAGTTTTGAATGTCATTCGTATGCACTTATACTGTAGATGTATGTTATAAATCATCTACAGGGATATAACTATAGTCTTATATCTGTGAGTGTGTTGGATTAAGTCTGGTTCTCTAGGATAAGTGAAAGGAGTGCACGAAAGAGAGTTGAAATTATGTGAGCTAACACAAGGAGTGTGTATCTGAACTCATTTGAGTCAGAAGAGAAGCTACGAATACGGAACACCAGGATAATCCACATGCTCGAAGGGAATTTTCAAGGTTGTTGAATACCTTGGGAAGAAAGATTGTGTGGAAGGAATCATAGGGGAGAGTTATTGAATACTCTATAATACTCTGCCAGAAGGTCATGGACCAAGTTTGAGTGTGCACAGGAGAAACTTATTTTGGAGTGTTGGAAGCATTGAGAGAACCCCAGGGTTTCTAAACACTCTGGATTTTATCCCGATGGCCTCTAGTCCTTTTTTCCTATGGTATGCCAAATTTTACTTTGCATTTTTCAAACTCCATCCTAGTTGTTGGTCCTAATGCTAGCATTGGAATTGTGGGTACGAATCCTCCTTGTACTTCATTCTCGTTTGATGGCTCTTATTTCCCTCAAAAGACTCCTACCGTGGGAGGCATTCCTTCCTTTAACCTCGGGTCTAATCCTATTTCTTCTCGATGGAGTAACCAACCTAGAGGACAAGCCTCTTCTCAAGTTACATCCTTTTCCATCACCTTCTCAGTATCGATTTGGACTAACATGTTTGGCATGACGAAACGACCTTTATCCTACAAATTTTCACCCGAAGGAGGTCAGTTTCACACCTTGGGAAACCCCCAACCTATATCCACTCCGACCGAGGACAAATTTTATAACCCTCATCAGAACATTCCTAATGGAATTATGCCCAACCAACCCCTTATGATACAACCTGGAGGAGGTCCTTACAACCCCGGACATGGCCATGGTGCTTACCAGAACCCTGGATGGGCTGTAATTCCCCAACCACAATCTTTCCAGGGAGCTTGGGTCCAGATGTCGCAACCCCCTCTCCCTTTTCTGGGCACACTCAATCTATTAGAATTTTCTAAGTTGATGAATGAAACTATGTGTCATGATCCTACATGCCCCCCCATTCTCACCAATCTTCTTTCGAATATTCCAAAATTCGAAGGAAAGAATGGGAAAGATCTTGGTCATCATGTTACCACCATTCACTTATGGTGCTCTTCGAATTCCCTTAACGATGATTCCATTCGATTAGATTTTTTTCAATAGACCCTCACGGGGGTTTCTGCAAAATGGTATATCGAGCTACCTAGGGGTCATACATGATCTTTAGTTAGATGGTTTTAGTCTTCCTTAACCACTTCCAATTGCTAGTTCGTTATGATGTTGACCTAGAAATTTTGTCGACCTTACGCTAAGACAAAGCCACTCATATCTCATATCACATCCATGAGTGGCGTAGATAGAAGAGGTTCATCAAGACCTTCATACCCTCAAAATTCTTTTTAGAGTGGTTCCTTAAGTATTTATAGCCTCCTATTTCAAAGGAAGTTGCTACATCTGAGGTTTCATCTCAGGAAGAATCAATCTTCAAATCTCAGCAGTTAGATCTTATATATGCTCAGTCTGGGATGTTATACTAGATTATTCTGAATGAACCAAGTTCAAACTATGACTCTAGACAAAATCTCAGGCTTCAGGCCGATGGAATTGTAGGCTCCACCAATGTGAAATACGCAGACTCGGTGACAAGCCATTTGAAAGAGTTGTCTCTAAACTAGTCTATAGGAGGGCCAACTTTGTTTGTGTCTTCCAATCTCACTCAGCCAACAGATGTACATTTCATGCAATCATCGACCGTCTACATCGTAACCAACAACCAAGTGGGAATAAGAAGAAAGTATGTAATAATAATCGTAAGGGTGGGAAGAATAAAAATAAACCCAAGGACAATGCTTATAATTAGAGGACAAATAATAATGTTGTTGAGGGCAAGAAAGAAAGGTGTAAGGTGAAATTTCCATGTAATCTTTGTACAAATGATCATCTTACTCATTTATGCCCCAAACTTGTGGAAGATGCAAGGCTCTTATCTCTATCACTCGTCGTGCTAACGAATCCTTTCCCACATAAGCATCACATGGCCTCAAGCTCCTCAAATGTCATAAATGTGATCGGTGGGGGTCAAAACCCACTGGCACAATATTGTGACCGTGTGTGCATCAGTATGGTCAATTCTCAGGTTAACGTAACAACCCGGTCTTGCTATTATAGTTCTCCACAAAATGTTCCTGGTCTAGAATCACCTCCTCCTCCGGAGACCCCCTTGCAGAGAGAAAAGCAAGATATATCATCTCATATTCTGAAATGAGTACTCAAGCTCTCTACCCACAATCTAAATGCTAGAGTCGTCCATAATTACTTTATTGTTTAGGACTTGGGTCAAACCCCCTCTACGATGTTAGCCATGGAGTTACTCCAAACATGTCCTTCATAGAGTAATGTCTTTCTATCTATGTTAGGATTTCTAGACCCCAATAGCTTGAAAGTTATCAAGTTTTAAGTCACAGATGTGAAGCCTCACTTACCTCACTATGTACCATTCCAAATCCACGTGGGTTACTCGAAGTATACGATCGAGTGTGCGATTGTTGATGAAGGCGCTTCAACATATGTGATTTCCTTGATCTGTTGGAAATCTCTCATATCTCAAACTCTCTCTCAGTCTCTAACCATGTTGACTTATTTTGACAATCGTTCCTTCCACCCTCATGGTATTCATCTTTCCTTTCCGGTCTAGTTAGGTGGGAAGATGGTAGAGGTGGATGTCGAGGTGGTTTATGCACCCCTTGATTATAAATTATTACTAGGATGCAATTGGACTTATCCTATGACTATCGTCATATCTTCTGTCTTCCACACTCTTTTTTTTCCTCATGATGGGAAGATCCCGACGATCGACCAGTTTTCCTTTGCGTACGCTAGCCCCAATGCATCTATTGGACCGCTGATCCTCGTGGTCGACAATTCTCGACCGAAAACTAAGAATATCAGTGTAAAAATGTATTCATCCCTTATGGGTACCTCTAACTTCATTGCATCGGTTCACCATGTTTATGCCATGTGCAATTGGCTCGATTCGTCAGATAGGTCTATTCCTTTCCGCACTTCCTATTTTAGTGATCCTTGGACCCTACCTTCCTCGATTGTGTCTTATGAAGGTTAGTTGCATGTTGGAATGGACATGCCACTATCAGAAACAGAGATAGTGTATCGAGTTGTTATTGAATCTTTGGTTAATCTCGATCCTTTTACCCTGTAGACGGATGAGGAGGATCATGTTCTTAATCCTGTGTGGGCCAGTTTTTCATCTTGATCACATGACTTCCTCGATGCAAATTTTCCCTCATATGAAGCTATCATCGAGGCCATGAATGGTTCTGACAAACCTTTGAATGATATCCATCATCAATCTTATTTTCTCCCAGAGGTTGCTAGAATCGAACAAGATGACTTTCAATCTACTCTGAGCGACATGTTCAGTCACGTCATTGTTCCACTTCATACAAATGACATTTATGTCGAAGAACATATGGCGAGTATCTCTCCTACCATCGTGATCGATATCTCTCGTACCCCTGGCAAGATTGAAAATGTACACACCAGTGTGGATTGTTCACTAGAAGAAATCTTGATCTACATTGATCTGTTCAAGGAATTCTAAGATGTATTTGCTTGGTCTTATGAAGAGATGACAATAATCGATCATCGAATTGTCGAACATAATATTAAAACTTACCTGGATTCTAAGCCTATTTGAAAACGTCTTAGAACTGTCAATCCCCAAAAGGACCCTGCTATTAAGGCAAAGGTAGAGAAACTGCTTAATGTTGGATTTTTTTACCTGGCTTCCTTGGATGAATGGGTATCCAATCCCATCCCTGTGAATAAAAAGAAAGGAACCATTCATGTATGCATGGATTTTCATGACCTGAACAATGCCTATCCTAAATACAACTTCCTGATACCTTTCATCAATTAGATTATCGACGAGTGTGTGGGAAGAATTGTTTCTTCTTTCATGTACGGATTTTCAGGGTATAACCAAATTCAAATTAAACCCAAGGATCAACATAATATGACATTTGTTTTTCCTTGGGTTACTTTCTGATATCAGAAGATGCCTTTCAGCCTTAAAATTTTTGAAGAAACCTTCCAACGTGTTATGACCTTCGCATTCCATGATCTTAAGCATACAGTCGAAGCTTATCTTGATGATCTTGCTACTCACTCTTGTAAGAGAGTGGATCACCCTAAGAAGCTTCGGCTAGTTTTTGAAAGATGTTGTCATTAAAGAATATAGTTGAACCCTCATAAATGAATCTTTTTCATTACGTTTGGATGTATTATAGGATTTTTAGTCTTTGAGACCGAGATCATGGTAGATCCGTAAAGGTTGAGGCAATACTTCAATTACCTCCCCTGCGCACTATTCAACAACTTCAAGTTTTATAGAGGAAAGCTAACTTTTAACATCAGTTTATAGTAAACTATGCCCATATAACTAAGGGTTTCATGAGTATTTTGAAGAAGGACACCCCTTTTATCTGGGATGAGCGAGCCTAGGAATCCTTCAATGCTTTGAAGAAATCCTTGGTATTGATTCCTCTGTTGAAGTCTCCTGAATATAGTAGGGATTACCTACTTTATGTCACCACGTCCTAAGAGACAATTGGTATGGTTTTGGTTTAGGAGGATAATGAGCTCCGCGAGCATGTCATCTATTATCTCAGTTGAAACTTAGTCGGTCCTGAGCTCAAATATTCTCATGTTGAAAAGATAGCTTTGGTTTTCATCCATGCAGTCCAATGATTACGCCATTATATATTTCTTTGAAAAACTGTTGTGTTTGACGATGACAATCCATTTCAATACGTCCTCACCTGGCATATCATAGGGGGGAAATATAATAAATGGATTTTCATTTTACAAGAATTCGACCTCGATTTTTCTTCTGTGAAATCCAAGAAATCACTCATCTTTGTAGAGCTAATATCTGACTTCCCATGATTGGACAAGGATGTTCTTCATGTTGATTCTTTTGTGTATGAAAGCATTTTTCTTGTCTCATCATCTGACCCTTGGTATGGAGACATTGTTCTCTATCTTCAAACTTCGAAGTTCCATCAACATCTCTCGCAAGATGACTGACAAAGTCTATGATACCAATATAAGAATTACCTTATCATATACAACACTTTGTATCATCAAGTAATAGACAATATCCTACATCATGTTTTAACTCACAAAGAAGCTGAGTCAATTCTAAATGATTTCCATAGTGGCGTTTGTGGTGTTCATCTATCCGGGCTTGAGACAACCCATAAAATGTTGCAAGCCAGTTATTTATGGTTCTCTATATTTAAATATTGCATTAAAGAGGTTAATAAGTGTCACCCATGCCAGGTGTTCACTCAAAAAATGTGCTCACATCCATTCCCTCTCCATCCAGTCATTACCATCGCTCCTTTCACCAAGTGGGGGGTGGACTTTGTGGATTTCCACACATATTCGTCTAGGGATAATCAACACATTATCATGGTTGTAGAATACTTTAATAAGTGGGTTGAGGCCATGCCTAGAGTTAAATCCAATAGGAATACTATCACCTTCTTCGTATTCAATTAAATTATCACCAAGTTCGAGATCCCGAGTGTGATTGTCACTGATCATGAAAGTCACTTTCAGAATGAAATGATGGGAGAGATACCATCCAAGATGGGGTTTTAGCATGTTCATTCTTTTCCTTACTACCCACAGGAAAATGGACAATTAGAGGCCATCAACAAGTCTCTCAAGACAATTTTGCAGAAAACCGTCAGCCAGAACAAATCAGACTGGCATATTATTTTATATCCTGCACATTGGGCATACCGAACCTCAATCAATATTTCCATTGGATTTTCTCCTTTCCATTTAGTACATAGTGTGGACTCGATATTACCTATTGAATGCAGAATCCCTTCTCTTATATTGGTAGTAACGCTCCTCCCTGACACTTTCGATCTCGAGCGACACCTTGTACACCTAGAGAGCCTTGACAAGCAACATCGAGATGCTTCTACAACTATCGAAGAAAATAAAATACATGTGAAGGTCCAATATGATAATTATGTATTTCCTCAATTGTATGATGAGGGTGACTTGGTCCTTTTATATCATCAATCCAAATAACCGGTGGGGGTAGGAAAGTTCAAACCCATGTGGCACGATCCCTATATCATGTGACATATCTTAGAAAAAGGATCATATGAATTAGAAAATTATGAAGGGAACATGTTGGGTGAGCCCAGGAATGAGATCTAATTGAAAATATATTACACTTGAGCCCCAATCTTGGGTGTAATGCTTTGTATACTAATGTAATTTAGTGTATATACATTTTTTCTTTATTTTTTTCTTTATCTTGCTTATCGAGTTTTCCCTTGGTTAGCAGATGTCAACGTAGTCTTTAGTCTACTTAAGATTCATAGACACATCCAATCATCATATAAGGAACTTTGCTTCTTTAAATTTGGTGGTTTACTCACCCGAGGGTCTACTGGTGTCTTCAGGTGGCATATGCCTAGGTCCAACCATGAATAATGTGGCCGAATATAGCATCATTATAGAACTTTTGCATGATCCCATTTCACATGGCATTCATTGTTTAGAAGTTCACATGGACTCCCAGCTAATGGTATGTTAGTTGAACGATAGTTACTCTGTGCACAACCCTACATTACTCCAATGATTCCTATGGGTACACATTTTAGAATGACATTTTGATTTTATTACTTATTGTCGCATACCGAGGATTTCTAATTATGTATCTGATGCATATGCTAATTTCATTTTATATTGGCATTTGTCACATAAATGAAGCAAAGAAAACATTCTCATCAATCTACACATTGTAATATAAGTAAAGTCGAAGAACCATGTTTTATATATATTTCAAAAAATATGATGTTTATAGTACAAAATTAGGGCCAACACCCTCAATACATATATACAAATGATAATACAAAATCGATGCCATCTACGCCTGTGACACCAGATGTGTGTCATGATAAATAACTATGACGTTTGTGAGATTCCAAAAGAGTTGCACCTAATATGTGGGCATGCCAACCACCTGTCGCTACATAGGCTCCAACATATCCTCTACCTAAACCACAAGAATCCTATGTGTCAAACGAGGCAAGTTTCCATGGATGTTTTGAAGGAGTCTCTCTACTTCTCCTCACGCCACCTCATCTACCCAGTGCCTCCAATGATGTCGTGGAATCCCATCCAGCTGTCATGGACCTACATATGCGTCATTTACATGGCTAGTTAGTACTTAAAAATCATCCAAAAATATTTTATTTCCTATATAAAAATACAAAAAAATATATATATTTAAAAAAAAAAAACTTTGACATACCTATGTCCCTGTAGGTGGTCTTTGGTGGCAATGGCATGTTAGGGTCCCCTCTGAAGTCGATCCCTGCATAGGGGTAGTCATCTAGATAACTGACCTGTCGTCTCCACAAGTAAAAGAAATCATCATTGTATGGTGTCGGCAACCTACCCCCCCCCTACTGACTCATCACCTCGGTCCACCGTACCATGGCTAGATCGCGAGGTTCTCAAGGAATGATCTCAACTCCATGTCCCAAACCTAGAATCCGCTTGAATAAAATAATACACAGGATGGAAGCAAACCCAAATTTTCACTTATCTCCTTATTTGCATTATGTCAAGTCACTTTTCATGTTATCCAGTAGCAAGGTGCATGAATTGTACACTCTGGGTCTCAACCACTCTAGAGAGTAGAACATAAGTGACCTCGATGCCTGGTGAAACGAAGCCAATCTTGTGATCTGGGTCAAAATGAGGAGAGAAACCTCGAGGCTCAGATTTTTTATCACTCGGATGAGGATTTGACTCTGGACCTTCTCAGTCCCTGCTATGGAATGAGTGTCTATGTATTCTTCTATTTTCATACCACTCCCAGCTCCCCGGGCTTTGAGGTTCACCACCTCATCTTCAATCCTTAATGGTTTCCCATCAAGGTTGACACTCTCACTCTCTGGAACCCAATAATCCATGAGTAACTGTAGCAACCTCACTTGGGCCCGCATCCCTTTGAGTGCCCAAAACTTATACAATCCACATATTTTCAATGCCATTTGGGCCCCTAGATCTCTTTCCATAGCCACATCTACCTCCTCATGTTCCCTTTCCCTCCACTCTAGCACCATCCTGCAAGAGAAACAACACTCTTTGAGTTATCAACCATAAAAAATGATGCAGGAGCATCGCTCCACGTCAACAAAGCGCCAACTAGCCAGCGTGATTGGAGGGATACGTACTGGTTTTTTATTAATACAGGATGATGCGTTGGATCAAACGAATAAAATAGAGTTGCCAATAATAGGCAACCCAACAAATCATCCTTTTTTGAAGCAATTGGTTTTGATTCGATTTGAAATAATTTGTGGACTATCGACAACTAAACTACGGAGATATAGGCAGTTGAAATAATAACGTTGTTAAGATTTTGGCCCATATTTCTCCATTAACAACATAGTCCACTTATAGATATGAAGCCCGAATCAAATGCTAAAATTATGGAGAGAAATTTAGATCTTTCCTATTATTGAAAAGATACAAACAAAATTCAAGCCCGAATGTTGATTCATTGGAGATGAGAAGCTGGAGTGATAAACCATTGAATTCATTTTCTTGCTAGCGTGGATGTGGGAGAAGGCTAATGACAGGATTGATTCATTTGTTTGTTTTGCAGGTTGTAATTCAAGGGGTGTTGTGGCAACTCAAACCAAGATATGCAAATTTATTCAATCATTGTTACAACAAAAACGTCATTGTTTCAGAAAGTAAAAATTTCAGTGTTTTAGCTACTGTCTCAGCATGTAAAAAAAAAATTCACTGTTTCAACATAGAGAAATTTTGGTTTTGTTTTTATTCGTCTAATGTTTTATTATTTGCAGATATGCAAATTTATTCAATTACTGTTACAGTAAAATTACGTTGTAATAGCATGTAAAATGTTGTTGTACCAGCATGTTGAAATAGCATGTACATTTTTTGTTGTATCAGCATGCTATAACAACATGTAAAAAAATTTGTGTATCAGCATTCTGTAACAACGAAAATTTTCGCTGTAACAACATGTAAAAAAGTTTTTGTGTTTTATTTGTCTACAATTTTTTATTTTTTATTTTTACTGTGTTCATTTGCAGGTCAAAAGATGGACGCAAAGAAATTCATTCCTGAAATCAAAATAATTCCTATTTTCCGATCCTCACGATCACACGATGCGTGAAGGAGAGCATACTTATTAAAAAAAAATTAGAGAAAAAACTTTGTTTTATTAGTTAGCCTACCTATTCTATGCTAATTGGGAATTAAATATTGGTTACGTGTAGGCAAGTTTCCAATGGAGCGAAGCACATAACAGTAACATAAATATGTTCAGTGGTAATTTTTCAAATGAATAATGGAAATATTCGAGTGTGAATGAATCTAGTTGCTGTGACAGCAAAATTTCTAAAAAAAAAAAAAAATGGAGCTAATCGAGTACTTACCTGGAAGCATTGCTCGATAACGCTTTCATAGGTGTGTTTTTCCTCGCTCTGATCTTGTTGCAACTCCTAATTGTCCTCCTCAAGTTCCTCATAGGTTGATTTCTCATTCATTTTTGGAGGAGTATTTAAGCTCTGGGCTACTATCAAGATCTCCTCTTCCCGAGAATAAGAAATCCCAACTTTTGCCAGGATCTAAGAGAGTTGTTCCAAGCTGACACTCATGGTTAAATCATATTTCAAAAGGGGTTCTTACAGTACCCAATTCAAAATAAAAAACTGAAAATCATACTTGCTGAAACACATGAAAACCTCTTCACAGTTGCAAAAATTAAAATTGCAGAAAGTGAAATTGCAAAAATTGAAATTGCTAGAATCGGAATTGCAGAAATTGAAACACTCCCTACATGTCCTTAACAATATGTCACCTTGGAGTTAGGAGCATGAATAATCAAACTAAACCTCAATCCATCGTGCTTCCCCGACAACGGTGCCAAAATGTTAGGCGGAAATATTGTCATTTAATTTCGTTGTAGTACTTGCCCAACTATTTAATATGTCAATACGAGGTTCGTAGGCTTACGAAGCACACACACTATATATACAGGACTGAAGTAGAACTAATCTAATCTAATTTGCTGAAATGAAATTAATCTAGGAAAGCATTGAAAGACTAACTATGAAAGAAGTAAATTAATCTAGGAAAGTAATAAAACATGTGAAGAGTCGAATGGAAAAAGACATATGTGAGCTCACACAATACATCAATCTCGAATTATATTACAAGAGTCAAACAAAAAAGCATGAAAGAATAACAAAGCTAAGAATCCCCTTCTCCTCATTACAAGACTAAATTATGAATTACATGATCTCTCACTCTCCGAATTATGAATAACATGATGCCCTTCATGAAGAGAGAACACTCTCTTATATACATGAGAGTCTTGAAGAGTGACATAATTACAATCCACTATTCTCTCAACCATTCTCAACTTCTTTCCTATTATTAGAAGATATGATCCCTTCAAACCCTCTACACATCTCTCACATATCTTAGATAAGATATGCCATCCAAATCTTCCATGATCTTCTCCTTTGAATATGCTTGAATGATTGTCCCAAATATTCTTCAAATCTTCAAAGATTGAAGATGAATTCGAATTTGAGGCCAGGTGGTAATATTTGACTTTGTTAAAATCTTCACATATGCCTGCACACATCATCAAACTCCTCCAACCTTGAGATATAATGAAAATATGTTATTTTTCTAATATTTAATCACAAATTCACTTATAATACTAAAATGAATACAATGGAAAATAATAAGGAGAAACCCAAGTATCATTATGGAAATGGTATGATGGAAGGTTAATGGGACGATGAAATGTAAGGAATGGTGAAGGAAAAAGAGGATATAAAAGTGACATTTCTGAGGCCCAACACCTTTGAGCATGTATTAGTTAGAGTCGCCTTAAATGGTTGATAAAAGGCTAAAGGTATAGATCTGATTCTGACTAGAAATCCATTCAATATCCATTCAATGTAATAAATGAGAGTAGGTGAGATGGAGGGAAGAGATCAAGGAGCCCCCTTTTGTGAAAAAATATTTTGTGTCTATATTCATTAGAACTAGTAAGGAGAAAGAGAAGAGAAGAGAGGAGAGTTGATACTCTGTTGTAGTCCGAGATTTTGTAACCTCTGTAGAGGCATTCTTATTAATACAAAGAGAATTTTTTCCTGCACTTGAGTCTTTGTGTGTTTTATGCAATTGAATGTTTTCTGTGTGTGTTCATTTCATATGTTGTAGATGTATGTTAGTTTCCATATGCATGGATAGATAGATTTTCCTACCTATTTGTGAGGTTGTTGATTTCAGTCTGGCTCTTTGTGGCTTCATGCAAGGGGTTGCATGGCAGAGTATTGAGGGATCTCTAAGCCAGTGCAAGAGTGCACTTCTGAGTTCTGCGGAATTCAGACAGAGATGTGCCAGGAGGGCACACCAGAGGAATGACAGGCTAAAGGGAGAAGCCTCGAGGTTTTTGAACACCTTGGAAGTGAGACTGTGCCGAGGAGGGCTCAAAGAGAGAGATGAGACAGAATCACTGAAGGTTCTATAGAAGCTTTGCCAGGAGGGCATCGAGAGATTTCATAGAGTGCATGTGAGATAAATCTCTTTCGAGTTATGAGATAAGGGAAGTGTCAAGGGAAGACACTCACAGGGTTACTGAACACCCTGTAGCCTCAGCAAGTTCTGCTTGAGCAAGAAGTTGCAGAAGAGGGCACTTCCGTCCCTTCAAAGAGAGAAATGGGAAGAGACCATTGAGTTCCGAGTTGTAGAAGCTCAAGGAGGAAAAAGACCTGTGTAAGGAGTTCACTAGGCAAACACTTGAGTGAAGTGTTGATATACATCTATCTGAAGGCTCATCAAGGACAAGGAGTGAGTGCAGGAAGAATTTGTTTCAAGTCTGAAGCTCAGGAGGTTGAGCACAAGAGTGGGCACCGAGAGACGACTTACTCTAAGTTCCAAAGATCAGGAGGAACAGTGCCTTAGTGCACAGAGAAACATAAAGGAATGAGAGAAAGATGAGGATGAGGAGCACATATGTCATTAGATCAATTGTAGGATGAATATTTGGATCATTGAATCTATGTCCAGGGGCATAGTAGGGTACATAAGGGAAGGAAAGATCTAGGCCATCAAATCTGAGCCCAGAAGTTCTGAATTTCCATGAGCCGTTGGATTAGACAAAATTGTGAGGATGATAAAGGAGGAGTGTAATGTCCCCCACCTCTTAGAGAGGTGATGAGGAGACTCAGTGGCCTGGGCACCCCCACTAGGTCATAGTCTCACACTAAAGGGGGGAAAGTCAAGAAGTTAAAAGTTATATTTTTAAGTTTACTTAAGAAAGGAAAAGGATAAAGGAGTAAAAGATAACTCAAAAAAAGAATAGAAGATTAACCCTAGGATTTAACCTAACTCAATAGAGAATTAGAAGGAAAAGTATAAGTAAGAGGTTGGGGCGCACCTATTACTCATTCTGGTTTTGGATTAGCATTTGCTATTGCTCTTGAGCATTCATTTTGGGGGTTTTGTTGTACAAACCCTTGTGAGCAACTCAGTGGTGAAATATCCACTCACCTTGTTCTGTAGCTTGGTATCGGGGATGAAAGACTCCTCCACACCATTCTAGTCTGAGGCCATCTCCATCTAGCACTTCAGAAGGTAGAAGGTCGTACTATTCTTATGTTTCCAAGAAGCGTGCACCATCATCTAGAGGGAGGTTCGATCCAGCTTATCCTGAGGGCCTGGGGCCATTCCGATAGTTGGGTTGTGTTCGCAGGGGTAGGACCATCATTTTGAGGGATTTTCTGGAGGGTTATCATCATTCTACATTTGTCTGCAGATTGGGACGTCTTTGAGCCATAGGGGACGTCATGTGATTCAGTAGAACTCAGATCTAGGGAGATCTACTTGAGATCTGAGTCTGAAACTTCTCCCATGGGATTCTCATAGCCTGATCTATATTCTTGGAGAGTTTTAGAGCATTTGGAGGCCTCCTTCATCAGGGATGAACCATCTAGGGTTTTAGTCATCCAGTGGGGTACCCCATTCAGTGAAAAATTCAGATCTACAGGGTTTGAGAGTGGATTTGGGAATTTGGACATCTGGGTTGTCCTTACAGTTTCCCGATCTATCATTTGGCATATTTCTTAGGATGATTGGACACTTTTGGTAGTAGGGAAGAATTATTGAGGGCTTCCGCATTCTAGCAGGACGTGGCACTTTCCAGCTCGGAGGTTGAGCAATACTACAACTCAGATCTGCTCGATTCAATATTCATTGTATATCCATCCTTTGGAGGCTTATTTTTTATTGTCGGGAGCATTTTGTAGCAGCTCATATCTATTGCTCGTTCAGCCATCTGAGGTTTATGCCAGATCAGCCATCTATTGTATTGATCTTACATTTCTCATAATAAAAAGGTCAAATCTTTGCTTGTGCTTCTACATCTTGAATATATTGTGATCTCCATGTGTTGATGAATCTTGTATGCACTTAATAACTCAATAAATTAGTAGTAGTTAGTGATTCCAAGAAATAATTTGGTTTGATTTCATTATAGTGGTATCGGAGCCTCGATCCTCCAAACCCATGGAGAGATCGATGCATGTAGAAGTACAGGGGAATTGTTATGGGTCGGAGGAAGAAAAACAACAGTGAAACAGAGGTAGAAATGGAAGGGTTAGGAGACGACCATGAGCCTTAGGGATTGGCTCTCTTAGTATTCGAATTTGGTAAGTTCCAGCAAAACATGAACCGCATAGAAAGCACATTGGTCTGATAGTTGGATGAGTATCAGGAAACCAACAGAAGGGGACAGGCCGAAATCTCTGAAACATTAAAGAAAGTTGATGAGAATCTACATAAAATGAATGAGAACCAAACTAGGATAACTGACCTTCTGATGCAAGTAACCCATCGAAGAAAAGATCTTGATACGTATGGGAATAAGGAGGCTGGAGGGTCTGGTGGAACCCATGAGGAAGTCAGATATAACCTAGAGAAAGCACCGGGATCCGAAGGAAGTCTTGGAGGTGGCACATTCCATGGGAAGATGGGTAGCAGGACCAATCATAATCCATACGTGCTAGTGTTCACGGATGAACCACTAGGCCAACACTCAGGTAGCAGAGTTAACCCTAGACCATACATGCCCACATTCATAGATGAGCAAGTGCAGCATGAACAGGTTGAAGATTTTGTGGAACAATTAGCCAGGAGTACCAGGGAATACTACAGCTTGGATATGAAAGTTCAAAGACAGATGTCCCTAGACTGGTATTGTCAACTCAGTTTCAGAAACTAGCCTAGGATGAACCACAAGGGAAGCTTTGAGTTTGAGTGAAGGGAAAGGAAGATAGATATTCCATACTTTGATGGTACGGCTAATATGACAGAACAAGCATGGGTGCAGAAGCTGGATACTTACCTACAGCTTAACCCCATGAGAGAGATGGAGGCCATCAAGTTTTCCACTATGTACTTGGATGGTAGGGCCCATGACTGGTGGTACCATGGGCTCACCACACTCGGCCACAACTAGATTGTATCCTATATAGAATTCACTCAGAGGCTCATTGATAGATTTGATCTAGGAGTTCCCGAGTTACATTTCTGGGAGCTCACCCAACTCAAGAAAATAGGTACGGTTGAGGCATACATTGATGAGTTCCAGAGGTTGGTAGTGATGGTTTAATATATGTCCCCAACCAGGCTCATGATGCTCTTTACAGAAGGATTGATGGAACCCTTGAAGGGTTGGGTTAAGGCCTTCAAGCCTACCAGCCTACAGGAAGCCATTTGGAAGACGAGGGATCTGGGTCCAGCTGCTAAACCAAAATTCATACCTAGACCACCTCTTAACAATGGTGGAAGAGATTAAAGGCCTCCAATAAACTAGGGAGGATGTGACCCTAAGGGTTATGACAAGGGTCATGGCAGAATAGATGACAACACCATGAGGGAACTGAGAAGGAAGCAACTCTGCTTCATAATCAAGGAGCCATGGAATCCCTCACACAAGTGCATGGGACAAGGACAGGTACATTACATTGAGGTCACTTTAGATGACGAAGAAGAGGATGAGTATGGTTAGATACAAAACATGGAGGCCGAAACATTAGAGGCAGCAGAAGAGGAGGGTCCAGAACTAGATTGTGCGGTTGGAGAGAAGGCTACGTTGGCATCTTTCAGCAGGGTACCCAAGTTCAACACCTTCAAGATGAGAGGGGTCTTACAAGGACAGAGAGTGTCGGTTCTGATTGATGGAGGAGCTTCCCACAATTTCATTGATGCAACATTATTGAAGAGGAGGTACATACCTACAGCAGAGTTTGAAGGATTCAAAGTGGAGGTAGCAGGTGGTATTACTATGCCCTATAACAGATACATACCAGGTATGAAACTCACCTTGGGAAGGCATGATTTAGTTCAGGATGTGTATGTGATGGATCTTCCCGATACCAACATAATCCTAGGGGTGCAGTGGCTCGGCACTTTAGGACCCATCACCACAAATTACAAGACCATGGAAATGTTCTTTGTGGAGGAAGGAGGACGAAAGGTTGTGCTCAGAGGCATGACAGGTAACTTTTCTAGAGTGGTCACAACCAAGAGGATAGAAGCCATCTTCATAATGGAAGAAATTGTATATGCAGCAGAATGTAAGGTCTCAACACAGGTGGATGAGAAGGGAAAGGTGCATTACACACCAAAGATCAAAATAATTCTTGAAAATCACCAGAAAGTGTTTGGGTCGATTCCTCCAGGTGTGCCACCAGACAGGGCGTTTGAGCACATCATTGAGCTATAAGAAGGGGCTAAGCCTATTATCACCACACCCTATAGGCATCCCAAGAAGTATAAAGACGAGATAGAGAAGGCCATCAAGGAGCTTCTAGACATGGGACACATCAGACCAAGTTCAAGCCCATTTGCTTTTTCAGTAGTCTTGGTGAAGAAGAAGGATGGAATGATGAGAATGTGCATTGACTTCTAGGATTTGAATAAAAAGACGATCAAAAACAGGTACCCCATACCTAGGATTGATGATTTATTGGATGAGTTGCATGGAGCTATATATTTCACAAAAAATGATATTCTCTCGGGCTACCATCAAATCAAGATGAGGGAGGAGGACATCTCAAAAACAACCTTTAGGTGTCACTATGGCCATTACGAGTTTTTGGTGATTCCCTTTGGGTTAACCAATGTCGCAACCACATTTCAGTATTGCATGAACCATGTGTTCAACAAACAATTGAGGAAACACTTGTTGGTATTCTTTGATGACTTGCTCATTTACAGCAAGACCTGGGAGGAACACCATCGACATGTGGACCAAATACTTTCAATCATGGAGGAACACTCACTATATGCCAAGGAATCCAGGTGTGAGTTTGGAATGACATAAGTGCTTTACTTGGGACACATCATAGGGTCAAAAGGAGTACAGGTACACCAGGAGAAAATAACAACCATTAGGGAATGGCCTACTCCGAAAACACTCCCAGAACTGAGGGGATTCCTTGGCCTATGCACATACTATAGGAAATTTGTCAAAGGGTTTTCTCAACTATGCGCAACCTTGTCTGACCTGACCAAAAAGGGGTCCTTCAAATGCAATGATGAGGCCCAAGTCACGATGGAGAAAATGAAAGAGGTCATGATCACCTGCCTAGTTCTAGCTCTTCCTGATTTCGACACACCCTTCACTTTGGAGTGTGATGCCTCAGGGGAAGGTATAGGGGCCGTGTTGATGCAGACCAGGCACCCCCTTGCCTATGAAAGCCAGAAACATAGGGGTCTTGAACTACTTTACAACATTTACGACAAAGAAATGCTAGCTATCATGCATGCACTAGCCAAATTCAAACAATATTTGGTAGGTGCAAGGTTTGTGGTCAAATCAGACCATAATAGTCTTAAATATCTATTGGAGCAGAAGGATTTGAATGAAAGACAACAAAAATGGGTAAGAAAAATACAAACCTATGACTTTGACATTGAATTTGTCAAAGGAAAGAATAATGCAGTGGCAGATGCATTATCCAGAAGGCCATCCATTTTTTCCATGTCCGGTATGTCAGTCGACTGGAAGGAACACTTGATAGTGGAATATGCAAAGGATCAGTTTGCTTGTCAATTTTTGGATGGGAAAATACAGGATGACAACTTCAGGGTCATAAATGACCTCATCTATTACAAAGGTCGAATCTTTTTAGTTCCTGGATCAACTCTCAAAGCTAAGATCTTGCATGCATGTCATAACTCACCAGTAGCAGGGCATCAGGGCATCAGTAAGACATACAGGCAGGTGAAAGAGAGGTTTGCATGGAAAGGCCTCAAGGAAGATGTGATGAATCATGTCAAAGAATGCACTACATGCCAAGAAAACAAGCATGTGCACACACACCCTGCAGGACTATTGTAGCCCCTACCTATTCCAGAGCACAAGTGGGAAAGTATATCCATGGATTTCATCACCAGGTTGCCCAGAGCATAGGGGAAAGACTGCATTTTCATGGTGGTAGAAAGGTTGACGAAGTTTGCACATTTTTTTCCCATATCCACATACTTCAGTGCTGCACAGGTGGCTGAATTATTTTTCAGAGAGGTGTTCAGACTACATGGCCTACCCAAAACCATCATCAGTGACAGGGACATCAGATTCATGAGTACATTTTGGCAGGAGTTTTTCATATTAGTGGGTACGACATTGACTCCTAGTACTAGCTATCACCCTCAAATGGATGGTTAGAGTGAGATAGTCAACAAATGGGTGGAAGGTTACCTCAGAAACTACATAGAAGGACAACAGAAAGCATGGTTTAGATGGTTACATTTGGGAGAATATTGCTACAACACCAGCCAACATATGTCCATTGGCATGTCACCCTTCAGATATTTACATAGCTATGATCCTTTATACTTTGTGGAGATTGCATTTGGTGACAACACAACTCCGATGCTACAGGATTGGATATAGCAGAGCCAAGACATTCTCAGGGAATTGAAGGATCATTTACAGAGGGCACAAAACCAACAAAAGGTCCAAGCAGACAAGCATAGAGTTGATTGTACCTTTGAGGTTGGTGATTTAGTCTATTTGAGGTTGCAACCATACATCCAGGCCTCCATTAAAAGAATCGGAGCAGATAAACTGCAGCCATGTTTCTTTGGACCTTACAGAGTCAGCAGGGGTATAGAGGCAGTAGCTTATGAGTTGGAGCTTCCACAGGGTAGAAAAATTCACAATGTCTTCCATGTCTCATGCCTTAAGAAAGCCCTCGGTCAACATGTCAGGCCTATTGAGGCATTACCTCCCATGGATGAGGAGGGACAACTTGTTTTGATTCCAGAGGAGGTGTTAGAAGTCCGTGAGAAGAGGCTCGAAAACTAAAGAATCAAGGAGTATTTGATCAGGTGGAAGGATTTACCCATTGAGGATGCCACTTGGGAGCAGAAGAACGTGGTTAGAGAAGCAGGTTTGGAATTGCTTGAGGACAATAAATTTCAAGCAGGGGTGACTGTAATGTCCCCCACCTCTTAGAGAGGTGATGAGGAGACTCAGTGGCCTGGGCACCCCCACTAGGTCATAGTCTCACACTGAAGGGGGGAAAGTCAAGAAGTTAAAAGTTATATTTT
>ML776552.1:1366454-1399302 GCA_009831015.1 Picea engelmannii | reverse complement strand
AAAGGATAAAGGAGTAAAATATAACTCAACAGAAGAATAGAAGATTAACCCTGGGATTTAACCTAACTCAATAGAGAATTAGAAGGAAAAGTATAAGTAAGAGGTTGGGGCGCACCTGTTACTCATTCTAGTTTTGGATTAGCATTTGCTATTGCTCTTGAGCATTCAATTTGGGGGTTTTGTTGTACAAACCCTTATGAGCAACTCAGTGGTGAAATATCCACTCACCTTGTTCCGCAGCTTGGTCTCAGGGACTAAAGACTCCTCCACACCATTCTAGTCTCAGCCTATCTCCATCTAGCGCTTCAGAAGGTAGAAGTTCGTACTGTTCTTATGTTTCCAGCAAGGGTGCACCATCATCTGAAGGGAGGTTCGATCCAGCTTATCCTGAGGGCCTGGGGCCATTCCGACAGTTGGGTTTTGTTTGCAGGGGCAGGACCATCAGTTTGAGGGATTTTCTGGAGGATTATCATCATTCTACATTTGTCTACAGATTGGGACGTCCTGGACCCATAGGGGACGTCCTGTGATTCAGTAAAACTCAGATCTAGGGAGATCTTCTTGTGATCTGAGTCTGAAACGTCTCCCACAGGATTCTCATAGCCTGATCTATATTCTTGGAGAGTTTCAGAGCATTTGGAGGCCTCCTTCATCAGGGCTAAACCATATAGGGTTTCACTCATCCAGTGGGGCACCCCATTCAGTGAGAAATTCATATCTACGGGGTTTGAGAGTGGATTTGGGAATTTGGGCATCTGGGTTGTCCTTATAGTCGCTCGATCTATCATTTGGCATATTTATCGGGATGATTGGACACTTTTGGTAGCAGGGCAGAATTGTTGAGGGCTTTAGCGTTCTAGCAGTACGTGGCACTTTCCAGCTCGGAGGTTGAGCATTAGTATGCTCAGATCTTCTTGATTTAGTCTTCATTGTATATCCATCCTTTGGAGGCTTATTTTGTATTATCGGAAGCATTTTGTAGCAGCTCATATCTATTGCTTGTTCGACCATCTGAGGTTTATGCCAGATTGACCATCTATTGTATTGATCTTACATTGCTCATAATAAAAAGGTCAGATCTTTGCTTGTGATTCTACATCTTGAATATATTGTGATCTCCATGTGTTGATGAATCTTGTATGCACTTAATAACTCAATACATTAGTAGTAGTTAGTGATTCCAAGAAATAATTTGGCTTGGGATCATTACAAGGAGGCTCACTTGGCATTTGATGTTGAGGAGGAACAATGGACATTGATTCAAGGAGGATCTGAACCGTATATCCAGAGTCACCAGAATTCAGGAATCGTGGATTCAAAAAGACAAGGGAGGAGACTGCACTCCATAATCCTGATACGAGAAACCATGAATTCATGTGGAGGAAATCAAAACCGTCCATATCAGTGGACACATGATAAAGATATGGAATCCGTCGGGGTTTGGACTTTGGGAAAGCAGAGGAGAAGACTCTGCCTAAACCCTGAAAGAAAATCATCGAGATTTAATATTGGTTGTTGATCAAATGATAGATCTGGATTGTAGATCTAGGAGGTATCAGGTCTCCGGGTTTCGTGGATTTGAAAAGGAAAGGAAGGGGCACTGCATCACAATTCCCTGAATAACGAAAGCCGAAGGACTCAGAGGAGTAGCCTTAGGCCACAGGACAGGGTCATATGGAGAAGGCTTAAGGGAGGAGCCAAAGAGTCATTAGGCCCTACTCTATTTTCGACACTGAGAATGACAAGGAGTGGGGAGAGACTACATGCTGAAATCCTAAAATCAATTCACGATTAGTGCCTTTTGATTAAGGCCCATGATCACAATGAAAGTCACGTGGTGGGGAAAGCTCACATTGGGTGTTTAAATTTTCACATGGCAGGTTTTCTATAGAGAGGACATGTGGATTATTTAGGAAAAGGTTCTAGCAGGGAATTGAAGGAGCTACTTTGGCTCATTAGAGGTAGAACGATCCTTGACCGGGAGGTCAGTGGACACTGCTAAGGCAAAGGTAGGGGGTACACATAAAAAAACTTTTTTTACGAACATATATGCGGGCTACAACATTCACAATCGCATATAGGGTTGAGTATGCACTGTTTTTCTTTTAGACAACCATGTATATTCACGTGTATAAACGACCCAATGAATGATAGCTAACATACACCTAAAATTTTGATTTTCACTCTAGATAACTTAACAATTCAAACCTAAATACAAAATTTAATCCACTATAAAGAAAGAGGATGGGAAAGGGAACTACCTAGTCCAAAATTTTGTTGATTCCATCACCCGACGCTCCCGCAATCATCAATTGAATATCAGAGGTAATTTAGTCCAAAATTCACTATTTGGGTAAATGATCTGAAAAGATCTTTTAATGATGGTGGTTGAGTTATTAAGCATGTGTGTATTAACCATTCAGGAAGATAATGAAAGAGGATGAAGATAAGAGGATTATATCACATCCATGAACTCATATACAAAACTAAACATAAGAAATAAGAACAACAAACCATAAAAAGAGAAGGGATAATGGAGTTCGGCACAAAATTGCCTACGTCTCCGAGCCTTTGTCTTAGCGGGGGAGGCTTCTTTATTTCTATTCAAAGATAAAAACTACATCAAAGCAGTGCCATAGGGATACAATACTGATCTGGTCTTGTTCCTCCAGATCTCTAGAACCCAGCAAAAGAAACAACATTCAAAACGGAAATCTGGAGCTCCAAGAAAGGGCCCACAAGTGTCTTCTCCTCAACAACTTCCCTGCATCAAAATGACTTTGGCTTGGATTTGATTCAACATAACTCTGCTCTGGTTGTCCCTCCATGGCCTCAAATAGGCCTAGTTTATATAGATCTGAAGTTGGTTATCCATCCCCAACATCCTCCCAAAATCTGGGCTCAAAAAGAGTGCAATATCTCCCAATAATGACCAAAATCTCCATTAACAGGCCTGAAAATCAATAAAAATCCAATCTGTATAGTTAAAAACCCACTCTGTAACCAAAATTCAAATATTTCCCAAAGGCCCTGGGCACGCTCGCTAGTATAGGGTCACATGCATTACATATGGCCAAGCTCCAACCCCCTAGGGGCTGCACGTTGGCCTCTCCTACGATATACCCGGTCATATGGTTTATAAGTGAAACAGCCTGAAACCATGGGCTATATGTGTGCACCACATCACAAAATCATCACATGCTATGGTCATGTCACGGAACTTGTGACGAACCCCAGCCCCTCACCCACGCTGGAATACATACCAATCAAAGTCAAATAAAAGTTTGTGGGAACAGTTTAATAAACAATATGTGCAGTGCATTGGTTATTGGAGCACTGTGAAAGCATTGCGGCCCAAAAGGTCATGGGTTCGAACCCCATGAGCTCCAATATAATTTTTCCAACAACAATTTGACCAACACCTGAGTGCCCCGTGGCACCCCACCATTTGCAGTCCTCCAATGCCATGTGTCAACATGCTATTGGTCCACTTGTCAGATCCATACCTGCCACTTGTCTACCTGGTCATCGTCCATACCTACCACATTTCATCGTACGGTAAGGCCACGTGGCACCTGTACAAGCGTGCCAGGTGTCACCCTTCTAGTGGTAACACGTGTCACAATCTAGCTAGTCCATGTCAACTTTATTGTACTCCATTGTGTTGATACCATGTGTCATGTTGAAGTTAGTGTTGACTTTTGTGGACTGTTGACCTGTTGACTTTTTTACCTATTTGGGAAAGCAGTCAGAGTGCGATAACTTTCACATACGACATCTGTTTTAGAAAGTAAATATATGGTTGGAATCAGCACGGCGAGACACTCGCAATGGAATTAGTTTTGTCTGATTATGTGAACTTTTATTTTTGAGCATTTTTTGGACCTGGGAAGCCTCCTGGATCTGATTTTGGATCACACCTCCCCACTAAAGGACCTTTTGGTCCCCAAAACATTATTCACTAGTCAAAAATCTTGGGATAGGCCACCCGACTTATCCTTTGTCTCTGAACTCTGTCATGTGCACTTGTCTCATCAAGATCAACTGTAACACAATCATGACAACTGACAGCATATTGTTAGCCATTTGAACCCTGTCACATTTAACTTAAGCCACTATAATCCATGTAGAAAACATTACTAATGATAAGATAAAAAATACGACTACAAATGAGTTGATATACTTGTAATATTTGCACGACATGAGATTATCTTGAAGAAAACTATGATTGATTTTCCATTCAACAATCATTTCCTGCTCTTTCTTAAGATTGATTACTTCATTTGAAACAATTATTGATTTGTTGCTTGCATGAACTTCCTTATTTAATTGTTCCATTGTTTGAAGTGTTTTATTGGCCTTAACATGAGGAGCATGAACCGCATAATCCTGACCTGCTTCGGTTAATTGATATTGATTCTTTGTCATGTAGAAGATAGTTGTATGATCATATAAGTATGGACTACCTAAGACCATTCCAGATTCATTTAACGACACAACATCACATGTTACCTCGTCCACATACTTAGATGAAATTGCAAATTTGATTGTGCATTGCTTTGTTATGCACATTTGATGATGATTGTTTATCCATTTAAGTGAATAAGGCTTATGATGTACTTGTGTTTTTAACCCCAATTTCTTAACCAATTCTTCTGAGATTAGATTAGCTTGAGATCCACTATCGATTAATGTGTCACATGATTACCCTTATATGAAACAAGTTACTTCTACAATCAATGCCTTCACCAATTTTACCTGTCATACCAACCAATGAGACCTTTGATTCATCACCTGAATCTGATCCCAATTCTGTGGGTCTAGTTGTTGTTGCAACTGTTTGCCTTCCCTTCTTTTCCTTAAACCACTTTGGCCTCTTCTTGGGATGAAACTACCAACAACGGTCCTCATCATGCCCCTCTTTCTTGAAATGCTTGCAAGAGGGTCTCTCTTCCTTTCTCTCCACTGTATTTTCCTTTTTTCCTGTCCACTTCCTCTTGTCCTCTTTCCTCGAAGACGATTCCCCTGATACTCCTGCTTTCCCTGCTTCAATGTATGTCGCTTGAATAGAAACCTCATCAAGCTTAGACGGTCCAAACATGAATACGTTGATTCTAATATGTGCAGGTAAACCTCCTTTATACTTCATAAGGGTTTATTGTGTATGTAAAGGGATATCTAACATCAATTCAATTTTTTGAAAGCCATTTGTATACTCTTGCATTGTTTGTCCTTTTCTTAGCTTTAAATATTTCCATTCAATTAACGATTTTTTATTTATAACCCAAAGGATAGAATTGTTTCCTAAGTGCATGAATGAAGATTTGCCATGATGGAAATACATTACACACTTGTTGCATTTCGTTTTGCAACTTGTTTTTCCACCAAATGAGAGTTGTGCCGACAAGTCTCAAAGATGCCAACTTGATTTGTGTGGCCTCATCCTTGATCTATTGCACATTGTAGTAAACCTCCATCTTCCTGACCCAATTTTCAAGTCTCTTTGCATTAACTTCACCATCATATATGGGCAACTCAAATTTAACATCCAGTTTTAATAATGGCATTTCATTCTTATGTTTATGAACATGTTTCTTTGCATTATATTTAGAACTTGAACTTGAAGAAGAAGGAGAAGGAGGAGGTGATGATGGAGGTGAAGGAGGAATCTAAGGAGGAACCTCTTCCTCTTCACTTTTTCCCTTTGAATATTTCCCAAGAACCGGTCTCTTTCGTTCCAAGTAATTCTTGTACAAAACTTTCACCATCTCTGACATAGCAAGGAAAGCTTTTTGAAACTCTTTCTCATCAAGAGAAAGTCCCTCTTATGATGCCATCTTCTCACTGTGAGAAGCTCTCTTTCTCAATCCAATTAATTGATTCTTTTCAACAAGATCGCCTTCACCATGCTGTATATTTTCCCTGGTTAACATGCAAAACTAAAAATCCAAACGTCAACTAGCTCTGATACCACTTGATCCTAAAAGATCTTTTAATGATGGTGGTTGAGTTATTAAGCATGTGTGTATTAACCATTCATGAAGCTAATGAACGAGGATTAATATAGGAGGATTATATCACAACCATAAACTCATATACAGATCTGAACATAAGAAATAAGAACAACAAACCATAATAAGAGAAGCGATAACGAAGTTCGAAACAAAATTTCCCACGTCTCTGGGACTTTGTCTCACTGGGGGAGGCTTCTTTATTTCTTTTCAAATCTCAAAAATACATCACAATAGTGCCATAGGGATACAAGATTGATCTGGTCTTGTTCTTCCATATCTCTATAGCTTAGAAAAAGAAACGACACTCAAAACGGATGTCCGGAGCTCCCAGAAATGGCCCGCAAGTGTCTTCTCCTCAATAGCTTCCCTGCATCAAAATGACTTTGGCTTGGCTTCGATTCAGAATAAATCTTCTCTGGTTATCCCTCCATGGACTAAAATAGGCCTAGATTATATAGATCTAAAGTTGGTTATCCATTCCCAACTTCCTCCAAAAATCTAGGTTCAAAAAGAGTCCAATATCTCCCAATAATGGCCAAAATCTCCATTAACAGGCCTAAAAATCATTAAAAATCCAATTTGTATAGTTAAAAACTCACTCTGTAACTAAAATTCAAATATAGACCAAAGGCCCTCAGTGCACGTGCTAGTATAGGGTCACATGCATTCCATATGGCCAAGTGTCAACCCCCTAGGGGCTGCATGCTGGCCTCTCCTCCGATATATTGGATTGTATGGTTTATAAATGAAACAACCTAAAACCATGGGCTATATGTGCGCGGCACATCACAAACTCGGCATATGCTATGGTCATGTCATGGAACTTGCGATCAGAGGTTGGGGCTAGGCCCCAGCCCCTTACACATGCCAGAATACATAACAATCAAAGTTAAATAAAAGTTTGTCAGAACAATTTAATAAGGAACGTGTGTGATGCATTGGTTATTGGAGCACTGTGAAATCTTTGTGGCCCAAACAGTCATGGGGTCGAACCCCATGACCTCCAATATAATTTTGCCAACAACAATTTGACCAACACCTAGGTGCCATGTGGCACCCCACCATTTGCAGCCTTTTGATTCCATGTGTCAACATGCTATTGGTCCACTTGTCAAATATGTGCCTTCCACTTGTCTACTCGATCATCGTCCATGCCTACCACATGTCATCGTACAGTAAGGCCACGTGGCACCTGTATGAGCGTGCCACATGTCACCCTTCCAGTGGTGACACATGTCACACTCTGGTTGGTCCATGTCAACTGTATGGTAGTCCACTAGGCCTCTACCATGTGTCATTCTGCCACGTCATGCTAATGTCAGCGTTAACTTTTTTTACTGTTGAACTGTTGACTTTTTTACATGTTTGGGAAAATGATCATAGTGTGATAACTTTCGCATATGACGTCCATTTGAGAAAGTAAATATATGGCCGGAATCAATGCAATGAGATGGTTGCAATGGAATTGGTTTCGTCTGATTCTGAGAAATTTCATTTTTGAGCCTTTTTTGGACCTAGGAAGCCTCCTGGATACAATTCTAGATCAGTAAAAAAGTCAAATGACATAGTAACATTTGGTTTTTATTACTATTTATAACAATTTTTACCCACTTTGCATAGTTTCAGATCATATTTTTTCCTAATGGACTAATACATCAGTGGATTGAGTTGGTTTTTGTAGTTTTCGCCAAGTATTCTTACGGTTTTTAGCATTATATGGACCGTTTTTAACTATAAAAAAGTATTTTCGCTACCCAACATATAGGATAGGTATCCATTCCATTATTCACACTTGCATTGTCCTATAGTTGTCACTAATTTTCTGTAGGTATGAACCCATTTGTGAGTGACACAAAACCCTTTGTCTGCTACAAGACGTGTTTATAATTGACACTCATTTGACTTAGGTATGAACCCAATTTTTAGTGACACAAAACCCTCTATCTGATACAAGATGTGATGTTATCAAATGGTAGAGACTTACCAAACATGGGTACCCTAGTTAGGTCATGTGCTTCATTTGTTTCCCATGCAGAGATATTTTCCATAGGACCGAGAGTCCTTTATAGTTAATACATGACTTTATGTTGAACCTCATTTCTCACTCATAGACATGCTGACCTATAACTAGAGGACTCCCAAGAGAGTTTTTATTTAATCTCTTTTCCGACATGTTTTCAAAAAGAGAAAATATTGTCGAGTGAACTTGTCTCTTTCACATTCATAAATTGCATTTGATAGGATTTCTATTTGGTCAAATTTTATCCCTTTTTCAAACCAACTAGACTAAGATTATGAAAAAGGAAATTTTTTGGCGTTAAGTTGTGATTGCATCTCATGCCCTTGATTTAAGTATTGAGCCTGTTGTCGGTTATTGCTTTGGGTTATAAACCATTTTCCTCAATAGTTTTGCATCCCCAACCAACCAAAGCCTCATTTGTATCCTTTGAAACTTGACACCCTATACCCAGGAGGGAACATTCACCTGAGTGTTCATCTCCCACATGTACCTCCTTACATTGAGGATAGATATGTTCCACCAATTGAACTAGTTTTTCTTACTTGCGACACTGGTTTCCTCCTCTATATCATAGAATTCACTTGACTATGAAAAACAAAAAAATATGGGCAGGAAGGGAGTATTATCTTATATTGGCAGTAGTCATTTCTCCTTTAAAAAGAGGACAAACATTTTTTATTCCACCTATCATCATAATTTTGGGTTTTAGCATGGCCTTAGGAAGTTTATCTCATTCTAGAGAGTTTACTCCCCCGACTGGTTACTCTTCTAGTCCCTATGGAGATTTTGATTGATGCCTCTTGCATCTCATGGTTTCATCATTGAGTCCATGCTGCCAGAATATTCCATATGTCTCATGCTCTTGTTCAAAGGATGTCTATCAACCTGTGTTGTCCATTCCTCAGAATTCTTGACTTTGCATGTTGGCCATACCCTCGGTTTGTCTCAGAATCACATGAAATTATAGTCCTATGGCGCACCCTAGTCCTACTTTCTTCATTGATAGGTAGCCTTGAACCTAGTAATTGACATTTGATCATTGGTTGTTGATTAGGTGGTTTCCCTTGTGTTCGACAACAAGAAATCTATTCATACATTAGGATTCATGTAGTGTCTTCAATGTCATTATCATTATTGGTAGTTTCCTCACCTTTGTCAACAGTTTTCCTCATAGGATCCTATTCAGAGGGTCTTTTTCGTGTACCTATTGCACTTGGCACACATGAAAAACGCATAGGTTTGTTGGTTCGTGAACATGTTCTTTATGTGATTTTATCTGAATCATCAAGCTCCTACTTTGTACCTCTTTTTGAATGATGAGAGATGCCTTAATTGTCTCCTTTCAGCAGGTCTCCTTCCATCGAATTCAGCTGATATATTTTGGAAACGAGACCTAGAATCCTATGAGTACCTAGAGGCTTGCAGTCATTAGTGGGAGGTTATCTCGCCATAGACATTTGGGAATAAATCAATGTCTCTTGATTGATGTATTCTTCAAGTGTTCGACCTCGACTCCTTTATTCACACTTCTAAGGATGTATTCGGTGCCTCATCATCTGTAGGTTGTCTCATGTTTGTTAACGTTATACCTCAATGACCGATAATCAAACAAAGTCTCATTGTGTTCAACCTTAACTCCTTTATTCACATGATGTAGACTTTCACCTTTGGTGGATTGTGTAGAAGACTTGAAAAAATCAGTTTGTAGCTGCAACTTTCCTGAGATGTTGTTACCTTTTCATTGGACCAGTACCTGTGTGACTTCAGTGATTAGGGGAAATCGGATTGTACTCCATTGTATACATATATCTTCATATTGATTTTTGAGGCTGGTTTTACTGGGCCTTGTTCATGACTATAACATCCTTTGGCACGTAACCGCATTTGTATTTCCCTATTCATTGCCATGGACAATTGCTTGGGATATTTTCACATGGATCTGCAGTGTAATTCAAATTGGCATCCATGTATGCAAATTCAGTACAAATTGTAATGAGCAACTAGTTTTTCTAGCTGGGTCCCCATTTCTCCACTTCTACATTTTTATAATGTATTTGGGACATCGCAGATACTCCTCTGACCTTACACATTAGGGGGAATTTGTTATAGAAATATTTGCCTCACCCTATAAAATATTGCACAGAGGGCTTTTTTTCATTTCCATAGTGAGACTTGAAGTCCCTTTTCTTCAAATCCCATAGATAAAAAATATAATTTTTCCACATATATGTGCCATTCCTACTATAGATCACGTGTATACACAGGTTGCACCACTACAACCCACGTACATGAGAAATGTGCCCAAAATTGAAAAATGGTGTCCGGTTTCCATGTCACGTCACAAGATCAATGATCCTTCCCTTTCCATATACTGGAAATGTTCTAAATCATCCCTTTAGTTCCATTTTAAGTCTATAAATGGGCCAAATCCGAGCTATGGAAAAGGGGAGAAAGAATTCAACTTTGAGAGGAAAGTTACTCTAGAGAAATTATTCACTTCACATTGAGTGTGCATCCCTTTGTCCTTTAAGTCTGAACACATGGTTCAACCCCCAAGCTCTTCCCTTAGTAATTGAGGACTTCATTGTCTCTCTTATATGATATTTCCTTTCATGGAGAATTGAAGTGGTGGAGGCCCAGCTGGAAGGAACTTTGTTTCTCGGTTTTGAACCTTGTCGACATGGAAGTCTGTAACTTATTCACTTCTACTGATTATATCTTAATACAAATAGTCTTTTCTTGTCCAATTAATATCTTGCAAATATTTCAATCATTATTCCATGGGCATATTTGTTATGAATGTTGATGTATTTTGTTATTGAACATGCTAACATTATATATTATCACCATATGTTTGCATTGCTTAGTTGTTGAGGACTAGTTGCAAGTATATTTCTTTGGGTCAAGTGCTCAGTGATGGAATCCATCGAATGTCTGGAGGAGGTAAGCCTTTTATCTTGTATTTCTATCATATTTGTCTATATAGCATACTTGATATTAGAGTTGATTTCTACAGTCATTTCCATTTGTTGTGGTTTACCCCTAGCCATAGAGATATTTTCCTCATAATAGGGATGGAGCCATCAATAAATTAAAATAAAAATTAATACAAGTGACTCCACAGGCTCAGCTTGTCATCTGACCCTCCTTCTAGCACCATTTTTCTTGACTGGACATAATGACTTGTTCAATCATATGACGGAAAATTCTTTATGGAAGGACCCAATTAGACCCACTCTCATTTGGAGTAGTGTTTCCCACAATTTTTTGGGCCACGTTGTCACTCAAAATTAAAAGAACAAAAAGGGGAAAGACGATGAACTTTCCCCCAAACACTTCTAACTAATTCTAAGGCTAAACTAATTAAGAGATAACTAATCCAATCTAACTAATTCTAACCTATCCCAGGAGCAAAACTAATAGAATGAGTACAAAGAAAGATAACCATTAGAACCAGAAATAATTCATGTATTCTAATGGTAAATGAAATAAATAATGTTATAGATGCTTAGATAAGTAGTTTCACAACACATTTATAACATCATTTTTTTACCCATGAAGAAACATGTGACGACCTAAGTAAACAATACAAAGTGCAAAAAAAATGCATACAATAGAATCTTATCTACTCAAGCAAAAGATAAATGCATCAATAATAGTCTCTACTACATCCATCAAAGACAGATATTTCTAAAAAGTCTCCTTCTATTTATTCCTTAGAAGTAATAGTACCATCATTTTTTACAAAGGGAAAAAATCCTGGCTCTATTCCATGAGTTCTCTTTTATAAGACAGGAGAAAGACTCTTCATTTCTCATCACTATTCATTTCATTTTCCTTCCATTTATTTTATCTCATTTTTAGTATGGACACATGTAATTGTTAAACAGATAAACTAAATGGACTCATAAGTCATTACTTTCATCCTCAGAGGGTTTATAAATGATATATGTTTAAAAATACTCATTTCCTTTGTCCATTTGTGTTATATTTTATTTTTCGAAGTTTCTGGGTGTTTATGGATTAGACCTACAAAATGTTATCATTTTGTCCTATTATCCTATGTATTACTTTTCTATTGATCTATTTTTGTCTCTATTTCATTTCTTCCAACTCAAGATGTGACGATTTGAAGTCAGCATACCCGGTTTTTCATTTGAATTTGGATTCCATCTGTGTTTTTCATTTTTGGGTTGTTTTCATTTCCAATATGCTATACATTCCTATCCCATCATATTCTTCACTCTTCCATATTTCCATCAATCCATCGTGTTCTTGATTGTGTTGCTCGTGTCTCCAGATATATCTTCCTGAAGTTGGTATGACTAATTTTCCCACTAAATTTGTGGGTGTTTGTTTTCTGCATTCTCTATCCTTTTCTAGTAAACTTTATGTAATGGATATCTACATCAATGATTTCCTTTTTCGAATACCTTTCCAACAAGGTATCGCAGGCCTCATTCAAGCACGTGTAGCAAAAGTTATGGTCGTTTGAAAACTGTCTCTCAACAACCATTGATTTAGCATACGGGTGAATCTAAACCATTGATCTTCTTCCTGAAAAAGACATCCCAAACACATGAGAGAGTTAAACACTTAGGTATTTAAAAGGTTTATCCGTTAAGGATAGTGTGAATAGAACTTGGGAATGTATGGGACTAACGTTTTTTTTAATCTTCCCCTTCAACTTGTTTTTTAAATCAAGAAAATAATAAAAACGTAAAATATAATACAAAATACAAAAATAGAAAGAAAACAAAAATTGTTTATAGAGTTAAAAACAAAAGTTACCTCTCATTGATGCAAGAGCATCGTCAACATCAAGCGAGCTAGCGCGGAAGAGAAGGAGAGCTGGGCAAGCGCCAGCACAAATTTTGAAATTTTTTTGAAGTTGTTGCGCAATCTTAAATGAGTCATTAAGAAGAAGTGCACTTGTGTAATGTAAATGGACCTTGAGCAATTCGCTCTTGTCCTTAGTAGGTAGAAGGCATTTAAAGTAGACTGTTTGAGAGTGCAAGAGGGAAACGGGATATAGACACCCTCATTGTGTATTGTAACATTAGGGAAGATTGAAGATTGAAGCATTAGAGAAGAGCATGCAGAGAGCTATGTAATAATACCCATGTACAAATATTTGGATTAATAGAAAGAGGTTGATTCAAATTCATGGTTTTGTGTTTTTTCTCTGTGTATTGATGTTGAATGATAGGCTCATGAATTTTTTCTTCCTATTATACATTTTCTTTATATGCTGTGTATATGATTTCATGTTTGAGTTTGAAGTCTGAAAGGAAGAAGGAATGAGTTTCAATTGTTTCTCAAATCTGAACAAGGATTCCTGCAAGGAGTGCAGTTGAACTATCCGCAAGGAGTGCATTGACAAGGGGTTCAGATAGAGATAGCTTTTGTTCTCATTCACTTTGAGGTGCAGTTGGGAAAAGGAGCCGTGCAAGGAGTGCGCAGGCCAAGTGAAGTCTCAGAGTTGCGAATCTGAACAAAACATTTAGAGACTGTTGCTGCAGGTGTGCACAGAGTCAAAGAAAATTCAACACTTGAAAGTGTTTGAAGGCTGTTGCAAGGAGTGTGCACAAGGGTCTTTCTAAGGCTCATAGTTATAAGAAAGCTCAGGAAGGATAAGACCTTCAAAATTGTCGAAGAACAGTGCAAGGAAAGCGGTGACTGGAAGTTTGTAAGAACCGTCGCAAGTTTGCGTACAGGTGGACGAGTTTGTGGAAGAGCACTAAGTCATTCGCAGAAATCGTCAAGGAAGAACGGATGGACGATATTCTCTGAGGAGAGTCCGCGAAATTCTGTGAGCCGCCAGATCTCGCGGAGGAGCAGGGGAGATAAGGAAAAGTATTCCCAAGAGGTTCAAAGCTTAGGAGGGCAGGACCATAGGTCCAAGTCACAAGGACCATCGTATTTACTCCTGGTTGTCCACATCGGGGTTTCGTAGGTTGAAACTCCGTAAACATAGCAATAGGAATCGCGATATTCTGATACACGATATCTCGACGACTAATAGAACAGTGTGGGGTCACAAGGATCAGCGAGGTGGACATGTGGCACACCATATCGAGGTTTCATGGCGAGAAGTCTTGAAACATATGCATTAGGATTCACAATCCCGCGAAGTCTGAAACGCCGATGAAGTGAAGGCGCTGAAAAGTCAAACTCGCGCGTGCATCATAGTTTCGGTGAATCAGGATTCGGGAATTGGAGAACCAAGTTTCTCGACATCGCGAGCACCGAATTCGCGATAGGAAAAGTCCTGATAGGGAAAAGAAAGGGTCAGCGTTGACTGGTTGTCGGGTTTCGGGGATTCGAGAGTCCAACGCCCGACCATTGACCTCGTGAAGTCGCGAAGTCCGATATCTCGATTGTAAAGAGGAGATCCTATGAGTACGTCGACCTTCCGACCTGCGGGTTGTGAGGTAGCGGGTGTCGACGTCACTCATCGGTTAAAAATGATATTTACAAAAAATATCCTACACCTAACTAGATTTGAATCTGTGACTTCCGAGAATGAAATAGATGCTTTTAGCCATTATGCCACTTCATTTTTCTTGTTCATATTATTTCCGTAAAACTATACATCCATTAAAAACTACAAATTAAATTAAATTAATTAATTAATAAAAAATTAAATTAAAAATTCTTAAAATAAAAAAAATTAAATAAACAAAAATGAACTTAAATAAAATAAAATAAAAACAAAACAAAACAAAAAAGTGAAAAAATAAAATAAAACAAAATAAAGTTATACATCCCCATTGAAATGCATGAATGTTGGTCTATGAGTGTAGGGGTTTCGGAGTCTAGAAATGAGGGGTTGACTTCACACTCTAACCACATCAGTGTGACGGATTCAAAGTGGGGAGAGTGAAGGATAAGGGTGAACTCTGACATGGGGTTAATATTTTATTATTTTAATTATTATTATTATTATTATTATTATTATTATTATTATTATTTTTATTTTTTATTTTTTTTTATATATATTTGTATATTATTTTTATGTTTGTTCTTCCTCAAACTTTATTCAAATAATTTTTAAAATAAAGTAAAAGATGTGTCATCCAGGTATTATTGTCTGCATTTTCTTGTTGATGGAGAGGTGAAGGATAATATACATTATGGATGGATTTAACATCGTTACACATATCTCCATGACATATGTATATTTAATATACTTTATTTGAATATTTAAAATATAAAGAAAAGTATAGTAAAATGATACAATATGAATACAAAACAAGGGAAAACTAGATATGTATAGGAAATTTGAATCCCCATACCTCCTATATTGCACTATTTAGGATTACTTATGATGTCAGTGTGGTATCTAGTGTGTCTTGAGAGTTTCAGGGGACTAGAGAGGGCCCCACTTGAGTGAGGACTAAGGATGGAAGGATTGTCAATGATGAGGGATCATCGATGAAGAGGAGGTACTATACTACAATGGGTCGTCCATGACAAGGAGTGTCAATGACAAGGGATCATTGATGACAAGAAAGAGCACAAGAATCATTGATGACTATAAGTCGTTGACGACAAGGGAGGAAGAGTGTCAAAATGAAGATGGGTGCACATATAATGTGATTAACAGGTCATGGAAGTGCCACGTGTCTGAGGATGCTAGCGTGACATCTTAGCGAGGTTGGGGGTGTTTAACTTTCGAGTAAATGCAAGTTGTCGATGGGCCAGGGACCATCGATATATGGCTTCTGAGACCTATTTTATCTATCTTCTTCAAGAGCAGAGTCAGGGTGGTTGAATAACATGAGTGAATATAGCTCTGAAGATGAAATAGGATAGGTAGCATCGTCGTTGGAGAATGGAGTCGAGAGATTCAAAGTGCTAGGGAGAGGGGAGCTCCAATGACAAGAAGGCTCGATGACGTTGTTGTGAAGGAATGCATTCAAAAGGCTAGGAAGACATGAAGAACATAGATCTCGATGAATATGAGGAAATGTAATGGGCGCCACATCAAAACCACATAGGATGACATAAGTTATAGGGAACCACATGGATTCCACATGGAAGTGAGGTGGATAGGTGAGTGAAGACTTACGAAACTTCGGGAAGCCATAACTTTTGAACCAAAACTCAGATTCAAGCAGGGCTACGAGCGTTGGAAATATATCAAATAGTAAAATGAAACTAAGGGGTTTAATTAGAGAGAATAATAGAATAAAATAAAGGGAAGACTCAATAAATAAAGGGAAGGCTAAAAGGGGAAGAAGATCAAAGGTTTCCCTCACATGCTTTTCAAGGATGGATCAATCGTGATAAATGATATCATGCTAACCTGTTCCTACAACCACAGAAAGAGATGAAATCAGTTATGTGATTAATATGACATTTACCAACACATGAGAAACATAATATACTAAGAAAAAGTACTAAGAGTGAAGAAAATGAGGAGAGATGTTTTGAAGGTAATCATCTATGATCAAAAGAGAAAAATGACCACTATCAAATATAATCATCAACTAACATCGAACCCCCAAACTCCCTCGGGATAGGCAAAGAAATAACATAGTCTCCAATAATAAAGGATTAGGAAATATGATCAACATTTTCGTAGGGGACCCTTTTCCTTTCGCTTATAAAAGAAAAAGAAAAAGAAGGTGGGTTGTTGTGGCCACAACAGGTTTTCATAAAAAATGAACCGTGATGCCATTTCACATATGAAGTATGTAACGCAAGGTGATTGGTTCTACAAAACGCACCCTTGTAGTAGACTTTCTTAATTTTAAACCAAGTGGTGTGCTTGGTTATATTAAACACACCAACTGTTTATGTTAGTTAGAGCACTAAAGGATTTTAATTGGTGCATTGTATTGTTTTTGACACATTGTTAACAGACCCATTTTAAAATATGCACCAAAATGATAAATTTTAAACTATTTTTCCCAATGGAACCCGCTTAACCACACCTATGCATTTTTTTTAACGTAATTCATCGATGCTACATTTTATCTTTGTATGTGGTGATACCGATGCATTTGTATTATAATGCACAAGGAACAAGGCATCCCATAAAACAAACCAATATGGTAAATTATTATGTATTTTGCTTGGTGTGTTGTAGTACACACCGTCGATGCATTTTAGTTATCTAACACACCGCAGAGGAAATTATTTGTTTCAAAAACATCGTCATGTTTTTATCTCAATTGGTGTATTTTATAGCATCTTAGTGATGCTTACCATAAGATGCATTGTGCTAATAATTTGGGAAAATTTGTCTTGGTGTCGTGTTCTTTACATTACTACTGAGTTATTTGGATCTAAGCACATCGCTAGGTCAAATTTTTTTATCTTAATTTACGGGATGTGATTTTTTAATATAAGTCCATCGATGCTACAATGCTACTAGAGAAATCCATTTTTTTTAACGATGTGTTCTTTTTTAGAGAGAACCAATTACGATTCATCCACTGAAATGACACAGAGAAATGGTGAATTTTGTTAACATAAATACAATGCCGACCCATTTTTTATGAAATGCTATCACGCCGATGTAATTTTTGTAAATGACACTACCGATGAGCTATAGTTTCTAGGGAACCAACTTGATCTTTATCCGTGCTTCGTATAGTATAACATATAGGTTTGGTTTTTGTTAGTATGGGAACCTCTCCATTATATATTGATTCATTGCAAATGAAGTGGTGGAGTTTGTGAATAGGAACCCATCTATGCGACCGTGTTATTAAAGAACTATCATTTTGTTTAACAAGGTGTTGTGAATAGTAGATCACCAAACATGGGGTGTGAAAGGAAACACCTCACAATGCCAAATCAGTCAATATCTATTATCTTGTGGATCTCTTAATTGCACTAGTGCATTTGTTTAAACTTGTTGCACTACCAAATTATATTTCCTGTGTTGTTTTTAATGGTGTGTTTGGTTAAATGGAATGCATCGGTGCTTCAAAGTTTGAAAATCACCTTCAAGTTATTTACCGAGCATTTTCCTTTATAACATACTGGATTTGGTTAGTTTAAGCAGAAACACCACTTACTGTAAAACTTGGATGTATGAGTGATAGTTCTTAGTGTTAATTTCACATAGGATGCACCACATCGAGGTGAGACGAATCAAAAGAGTGTACCGCAAAAGGGTAACAATAATTTTAAGAAATACATTGTAAAGTGGTGTGAGTTCCACAAAATCCCTTGGCACTACACCGATGAATTTTCCTCGAATGAGTCATTGCTGGCTGAGCTCAAAGAAAAATAATCATAACCTAACTTAGACTTTGATTCAAAGCATAATAAAGGGAAATAAATCATCAATGTAGAACCCACTGTTACCAACATGACCACAACAAATACAAACAGAATAACCAGAGGAGCTTGAGGAGGGGGAACACCTCTTCCACTCATAGATGTGGGTAAAGGGGAACCAACTATATTTCATTGTTGATAGTGGGAGTCATAATAACTTCATCTGAGTTGGGTTTTTCAAGATATTGAAGATCCCAATGATGCCACAGCCCCAACCATAGACCATCATATGGTTGAGCCAGGAAGGATACATATGTGTTAGCCACTGGTTTCACCTATCCTATGACATCAAACCCTTCAAGGATGAGGTATTGTGTGATGTTTTCACACTTTAATTCTATGATGTTCTTTTATGACAACCATATATGTTAAAATGTCACCCTATCTATGAGTCTCATCCCTGTAGTGTCATTGTTACTCTGGGAGGTCATCTCTATAGGGTACTATAGGTAGATCCAACTATCGTCAATTCATTCATATTGAAAAAACAATGCTATAAAGTAATCTCTCGGACCAATTTTTTTTCATCTTTGGATCTAGTTAGAAAGTGAAAAGAAGGTCACTACAACCACTACAACCTCAAACCAGGACATTTTTATCTAGGAGAAGTACATCAAAAATATTATAGAGGAGAATGAAGAGAATGAGCGTCCTCCAAATGTTCAACATCGCTATAGTTTCCATGACCCTTTTTAGGTGTGCTTTGGGTTCCAACCATTAGCCCCCATTGATATAGCTCTTTTTGGTGCGTCTTCACCGACAAAGTCCTCCCACACTCAGGCCAAGGAATATCATGAAGTTAGATTTTTTGAATGGATCCAACACCTCCAATAGGTTCATTCGATCCTTCCACATGCAAAGAACAAGCTTGACAACTACTTCAATAAGGAAAGTGGCTCACCAAGGTTCATATTCAACAGAAGTTTCCCCATCTCCCAAGCGAACTTGATGCAATTTGGACCATTCTTCCTAATGGGGTAGGAATGATCGAGGTGGATCTCAATGGCCATCCATATTTTCAACTAGATCAACATTTCGAGCCTATGGTTTTGGTAAACCATGATATCCACCCTTTTGATGGGGTATGTAATGGAATGCCATCTTCATTTGTTAATTACAAACATCATGTAATTGTTTCCTGGTGGTCTTATGTACATGCCAACAACATAACATTAATGCACCAAATCCCATTATAAATCTTCATTTAAGCATGCTCATGCTAAAGTAGTACTGGGATGTATTACTTCCTAGGAAATCCGAGTGTTTTACATGCCTATGGAATTTTATAATCTTAGACCAATTTACCCCACATGCATCATGGGAATTGTTCTCCTCTCACTCTGTCATATATAATTGAGAATAAGGAGTTCCTTTAATCATGCAATAGAGTGTTATGTAAATCTTGTTGTGAATGAAGCCTAGCCAGCATCTCTTTCTTTCCATAGATAAGCTACCCTATTTCGACTGTTACTGGATTTCTTTGTTCTGTCCTATATTTTCATTTTTGTCTCATTTTATTCTCAACATAATCTAGATCAAGTTCGGTGTTTAATTTATCAATCAAGTCGTGATTTTTGTTTATATCTTATATCTAGTATCTATAGTTTTCATGCTAGCTTTTAATCTAAGAAAAACATTGTAGCCTATAGGATATTTTAGACATTTTACTTATGGCCCTCACGAAAGACTTCTATTAATATATGAGACCTGGTATTGGAATTGATTTCCATTTTTGGTAGTCCAAGCACCAGGATGTATGCCATGTGTTTGGCTCTAAGGTTATTGAAAGCAATATAAGCTTCTAACTTAATAAACAAAAAATTATTGTCTCACAATTATATTATTTAAATTATTCAATTAAATGTATTGAAGTTTAAATATAAATTAAATTTATTAAACTTTAAATATTAATTATTAAAATTAAAATTGTTAATTATTGAACTTTATTCTATCAACTTTCTCAATTATTTATTGCATACATGTGCCCAATCTTCATGATAAGTCTACTATAAAAAAACAAAGGGAGTTGTGTTTTCTATACACGTAAAATATATAACTCGAAGGGAGTGCCGTTTAACATAAAATACTAGGTATAACCTCATTGTTATATGGTGAGGTCTCTATCCATGTGCTAATCAAAATGAGAAAAAAGAGACGTGAGAAAAAAACAATTGTTTTGTCATAGTGCGCATACATCATTTGAATTGTTTCCATGGGACAAAAATATTGAATTAGGGTTCATTCTCTTTTCTATGGAAAACTGAAAAATCTCGTGTCTCCTTCGAGCCTCTTCACTACCACTCTCATCGATAGTCTACAATGGGCATCCTCCTATATGCACAAGAAATCAATATTCATCACTACATCATAACGATGTAAGAAAGGAAAAAAATACAATGTCATAACTCTAAAATATAGCATTTTAAAGAAATTTACAAAAATATTATAGATAAGTAAATATTTTTCAAGTAATTGTGTGGATATGGCCTAGATGTTTTTGAAAAAATCGAATAGGTTACTAAACAGAGGATCAAGCTTCTCGAAAGGGATTTTCTCAAGAAGGAATTACTAATCAATAAACAATAACAGATACTAGAAATATCAATTATTAAAATTATAAGTATTGATTATTGAACTTTATTCTATGAACTTCATCAATTATTTAATTTTATTAATTTATTTATTGTAGTGATACATGGGCCCAATCTTCATTATAAGTGTAATATAAAAAATATAAAAAAAGGAGTTATGTTTTTGTGAGATATCCATACCACTAGTAGGGGCCACGTCACCTAGTGAAAAGATCTGATTACCAAACAATAAGGTACACACTTCCCGGTTACTAAATTTTCTTCATTGGGAAAATTTGAATTTATGTTATCAATATTTATTAATTAAGAAAAAAATTATTAATGAAAGCATGTAAGCAATTGGTTCAATTATGTCCAACATCTCACATGCACTACATAATTTAGTTGCTATCTTTGTGCAACTACCCAACTTCAATGAGCTCTTCTTGGGATTCACTTTCAAAAGAACATGCTCTCCCACTTTAAAGTATCTATATGTCTTTTTCTTATATGCATAACTCTTCTTTGTATTGTGTGCTACCTTCAAATTCTATTTAATTTTAACCATATGGTCTTCCATATTCTCGAGCAATTCTGTCTTGAGTACCACTTTCTCTGCTAGGTTGTCCCAAATCACTGGAGTATTTCATTTTCTACAATACAAAGCTTCAAATGGGATAATCTTCAATGAATTTTGATACCTATTATTATAGGAAAAATCAACTAAATGTAAGTAATCTTCCCAATTAGATGTCTTATCCATCACATACATTCTCAACCTGTATTCAATCACTTGGTTGACTCTCTCTATATTCCTATATGATTGTGGATGTATGTTTTCCTAAAATTAATATTTGTACCAAATCTTTTAAATAATCCTCTCAAGTAAAATTTGTATATCTGTGTGAAACAATTGTCTTAGGTATTCCATGCAACCTAGTAATTTCCCTCATGTAAATTTCTGCAATATTAGTTGTTGTATGAGTCATTTTTACAATAACAAAATGATCATTATTTGTGAATATATCAACCAATACAATTATTGAATCGTTTTTCCTTGCTATCACAGGTAATTTAGTGATAAAATCAATGGTTTATACTTCATATTTCTTCTCTAAAATTTGCAATGGTTGTAGAAAACCTGATGAGCGTATATGCTCAGCCTTCACTCTCTTGTGTTCCATAAAGATGGAAATTTTATCAGCGACATCCTTCTTCATTCATGGCAAAAATAATTGGAGTCTTTCCACTACAATGATTTTCTGGTAACCAAGATGTCTAACATATGGAACATTATGCATTTCTTTTAATACCAACTTCCTAATTTCGTCAGAACTAGGAGCATAAATTCTATTTTTATGCATAAGCACTTCATATCATATCCTCTAAAATTTTGTTTTACATTTTTTTTCTATAATATCTCTTTTACCTATAGGTAATGTTGGTATGTAACAACAACATCTAAAATTCTACTCTTTAAATATGAACTATGCATACTAATGGTTATAGAATTCATGCAATGTACCCTTCTATTGAGTGCATCGACAATTTTATTTTATTTTCCTTTGGTATGCTTGATGTCAATGTCATACTTGCTTTAAAATTCCAACCATCTTTTCTGCTTGGCATCAAAATTTCGTTGTTCAAAATGACATTTCAAACCATGATGGTCCTTTCTTAATTCAAATCTCTTTATCGTGAGATAATTCCTCCACATATTCAATGCATAAACTATAAAAGCAAGCTCCAAATCATTTGTGGAATAATTCCTCTCATGTTATTTAAGGTTTTTGGACTCATAGGTAATGACATTTCCATTCTGACTGAGGACTCCAACAAGTCCTTCTTTTCATGCATCTGCACATACCACAAAATTCTCATTTGGGTCAGCAATCCTTAAAATAGGTTTACTATTAAGTAATTCTTCCAGCGAGTTAAAATTTTCTTCACACTTTGTTTTCCATTCAAATTTAATTTCCTTATTTTGAAAAAAAATGATGGGATGAGCAATTTTAGGGAACCCTGCTATAAATATTTTATAATATCTATCTAATCCCATAAAATATCTAGATTCTGAAACATTCCTTGGTGCTAGCCATCCTCTAAAGGAATCAATCTTTTGTGGGTTCACATTTATGCCTTCTTCTGAAATAATGTACCCCAAATAATGGATTTATTCTTGGTAAAAAGAACACTTTCTTAACTTGGCATACAATTGATGTTCTGTTAAAACTTGCAGCACCAACCTTAAGTCATGTTCATTCTCTTCCTTAGACTTGGAATATATAAATATGTCATCCAAGAACACAATAACAAACTTATCTAAATAATTTATAAATATGGAATTCATTAAGCACATGAATACATCTAGTGTATTGATTAGTCCAAATGGAACCACTACAAATTCATGATTCCCATACCTAGTTCTAAAAGTTTTCTTATTGATGTATTTTTTTTTTATTCTCACATGGCGATATCCTAATCTCAATTCTATATTTGAAAAAATTGTTTCTTCTCTTATCTTATTAAAGAGGTCATATATTTTGGGTAGAGAGTATTTTTTCTTTAGAGTGGCTTTATTCAGTTGTCTAAAGTCAATACACAACCTCAATGTTACATCCTTCTTTTTAACAAAGATTATTGGTGCTCTCCATAATGAAACACTTGGGTGTATGTACCCTATATTCAACAATTCTTCCAGTTTCATTTGTAGTTATTTTAATTATGGTGTACTCATTCTTTAAGGATTTTTTGACACTAGGGAAACTATTGGTACAAAATTAATAGAGAAATCTATATTTGTCTTTGGTGGTAATCCTAGTATTTCTTAGAACACATCCTCATAATATTGGAATGTTGAATAATATTCAAGGTTTGGCCTTTTGGTATTTTTTGTCTCCTCAACATGAGCTGCATACAATTGATATCCTTTCCTAAAACATCTCTTTAGTTGTAAGGCTTAAATATCCCTTATATAAATGGGTCTCATAATTCCTTTCACAAAGCTCTATTTTCCTTCTTCATCAAGGCATGTAAATGTATCATTATGACATTTTATAACAACAAGATGTTTTTCCAGCCAATATATTCCAATCAACATATCATAATATCCTAATGGTATAATATTTAGATCGACATTAGTATTACTCCATTCAGATTTATTGGCCAATATTTGACAGTTTCATTAATCCTTCTCTTCATTTGAGTGGCTAGATGAACCAAACTTTATTTCTCAATATTACTACTCTTCAAATGAAATATATCCCTACTTTAGGATCAATGTAATTATGGCTTTCTCTTGAATCAATTAAAATAGAAACATATTGATTAATGATCTTACCTTCCACCGCAATCATATAGCATTGGTTTTTTTCTTGTCAATCTTCCAAGGTTCCACATATTTGTGTAATATTTATGCTCATGTCTTCTACTATAATATCCTCTTGGATGTTGTGCATGGTCTTGATTTTATCTCCTCTATGAGGCAAATCCTTATACATATTTTCTTCTTTGCATCCCCAACATTGGATTGGTGTATTCCCCTTTTTCCCAAAGTGTCTTCTCTCTTAGATTCATTTTTAGAAAGTTGATCTTGTTGATTTGTATTAAAAATGCTTTTGTTGAAGGGAGGCTTGGATCCCTTCCTTCTCTGATCATATTTCCCCTTCTTCTTGTCCTTCCAAGACTTCTGCAAAGATTCTCTTCCATTTCCTTGATCATACAAGTACTTGTCCATTCTAATGGTCTGTGTTAAAGCTCTAGGATTAGAAATATTTGTATCTTCACCTTTTCATCTTTGATAAACCCCACATACTTTAAAAATACCAAGAATTGTTTTTCATATTCTCCCATACTCATGCTCCCCAACTTGATTTCAAATAACTATTGCATCTTTTTTTCATAATAGTACTCTGAGAGATACTTCTACCAAGTGAGTTTATTCCCATTAATGTGCTCAAATTGCTTCAATTGATCCGGCCCCATACCATCTTTTCCATGCAAATCGTATTTGGAAATTATAGCTTCTAGGTTAGATGAGTAATTGTACAATTGAAAATACTTTTTGATTCTAGGAAACTAGGATTCAACATCATTTTTCCTTTCTCTGTGACCATCAAATAATGTTCTCTTAATGTTCCTAATATCTCCTTGCAAATCATCCATCTAATGTCTTTTTCTTTGATTCCTAATAGGAGACACTTCTAGAGTTCTCTTTGAATCCTCGTATGCATAAGACTTCCTAGTTGAGTGATGCATATGAATTCTAATAACACTTATTGAATTACTGGGTCTTTTGTAGTTATCTCTTCTTTCATGATGTCTACCATCTTCCTCATGTCTTGAGCCTGATACATTCCTTACTTATCTTTGCAATTGATTTATGCTTTGCATCATTTGAGCATTTATATGACTTTGTTATCTCATCATATTCTCATTGTAAACTCTCTTATTCTTCACGTCCATTCTAATACTTCTCATAGACTCCACCAGTTATGTTGGTTCTACTCTGCTCCTATGTTCATTAGAGTTTGGTTCATCAATACCCACACTGATGTTTTGACCATTCAATTCTCTCTCTTGTCTATAGTCTCTTTGTGCATCGTCCATGACTTTGGTGTCAAATTCCTAGGATTGAATTTATCTTCTTGTAACTCTAATTCTGCAAAATGTTCAAGCAACCATTTTTGTTAGAATTATACATATTATACAAATTTGTCAATTAATGTTACATGTGATTCTTCTTCTGTATTCATGAATAATTATATCAGATTCATCCAAATTCTAATAATCCCAAGTTATAATCCTCTGTATTATCTTTCCCATGACTATTTATATGCCTCGATCTGATATTTGAGATGAAGGTTATGGCTTCCTGAAAAAGCCATTTTCACCACATTTTTACACTTTCTCCACCGGTGCAGGTTTACTGAAAGGCCAACTTATGTCAACTTCAAAATAAAATCTATCAAGAAACAAGAAATCATTTGTGTTGGGAAATTATAACACTCATAATGACGAACCAAAAAAAACCTTCATATTATCCAAATGTCACTTTAGTAAGATTCTACAACACTATGGAATCTGCAACTGTCTTTTTTACAACTTTTTTCCAGACTAGCCATCTCTCATTATGTGCACTTCTAGAAAAATTCTAGTACACAAGTTTTTTTTCTTGATGAGTATGCAAAATGTTGAATAAATAAATTTTTCCAATTTTTTGATTTGGTATCTCTTTCCTTCCCCTGAAAAATCCCAAAAATCTCGAAAAAATGGTCTCGAATTGTGGATTTTGGCCTATTTCAGCATGCTCCTTCCAAAATCATTAGTTTTTCTTCAATTCATTCATGGGTTATATCCATTTACGCTTTTTGTACTTCTCCCTTGATTTTCATCTTAATCTAGATCTCTCCTAATGATTTGGACCCAGATCTTTAAAAGCCACTATTTTGTAATTTATGGAAAATCCAAGAAGAAATGGATAGTGTTCATCTCTGCCACTTTCATAGATCTCCTCTCTGTGAAAAAACCCCATAATTTTCATCTTAACCTAACTTAATATTCTCTAGTTATGGTGAAAATACAAAAATGGGTCCAAACGGTTTTTTTGAAACTATGGGACAATTTTTCCTACATGGAAATCTACTGACATGGATGTTGATGTGGCACCTTAGGTGAAAATGGTTACAGGAGGGGATTCCATGTCACCCTCTCCATAAAATTATCCTTCCCTTTCATTCTCCTATCATCCTCCCTTTACGTTTCAATGCATAAATAATAAAATATTATTAAACATGGGACCCACCCATACTGAATGCCACATGCAACCAACAAAGTGAACCATGTCACCAGGTGAGCCCCTCTTCAGTGTCAAAATCCACTCGACACCCATTCATAGAATGAAGGGATGGGTAGATATCATCCTTCAACATTACCTTGGCATGCAACCAACTTGTCCATCCCCGAAATATTGACGATGAAGAGATCATGTCGCATCCAAAATGTTCCCTAAGTTTAACAAACCTCTTGGGTCACGGAATTTTTTTTCTCATGCTACATGGTATGATCTGACTATTTTAATATGGTACAATTCCAGAAACCAAAATTGCATCGCCCCCATGCAACATTATTTTATGGTATCAACCAAACCACCATGCACACATAACTCCCACATCACCTGTCACTGTGCCACCCGCTACAATTGTGGATCTGCCACCATGGAAATCCACATCACCTTTTTCATATCAATTCCAAGTCACCAACACATGACCTCCACATCATGTTGATGGCACATACCAAAAAATACTCATTTGATTGCAAATTTCATCATTTTTTGAAATTAAAAAAAATGCTTTATTTCGAAATTTTAATTAGGGTTGCAATGAAATTATGAAATGAATCTTACCTCGAATAAATTCAATTCTTCAAACAGCTAAATGATACCATGATCAACTCCTCAACATTAGTCATATCTCGACCTCTACAAAAATCACAAAATACTCAAACTATAAATCGGCCCATATGGCCCAAGCACTGTAAACCAACACTATGATACCAATTTGTGACGTATCCACACCACTAGTATAGGTCGTGTCACCTGTGGAAACTCTATTATTACCAAACGAAAAAATAGCCACTTCCTAGGTACCTATAAATTCACCCCCTTGGGAAAGTTCGAATTTCTATTACCAATCTTTATTAATTAAGAAACAAATTACCAGCATATGAAATAATCAAGAAACATGATAAACTATACAAAATAGATTAACATGCCATGAACAATATTAATAGCAAGCATGCACAATGTCAATACATCTCATAGATAATAAATACAGAGTGGAATATAAATTACACAAAAAACATAGAGAGCATTTATTTGGTAGCACATGTCGAACGTTCCATTGTTGGTGCGCGGTTATAAGACCCTAGGTTCAATTTATATTAACGAACAAAACCCTTCAGACACGGGCCCTTTCAGCATCACCTACATGCAAGTGAATTTTCACCCGAGGAATCCATAGGGGCTACAGGAACTGAGTTTTTGCAGTATTCAGGGAATGGGGGTGATCATATTATTAATTCTAACTTATTTGTTATATGTTCATTATCGTGTATTTTTTATTCCTTGGTTACTTAGTGAATTCATTTATATAGTACCATTATACTTCATATTGCAACATAAACAATTTTCTATAACATTCATAACTATTATGCAATGATCATATGGTAGACAAATCTATGCTAGCATGCATAAAGAAAATATTCATGATCAATCAAATAAAAGACACGAAGACACAATAATTAGCATGGTTCACCCAACTTTGGGCTACATCCACAATGGTTGCCTTCTATATTATTTTTTCTTTAATTGTCTCGTGCTTGTACCCTGCACTTACAATAGATATATGATGTTATCTCTCTCTCCATATTTCCTAGTCACTATGCAGTGAAAGCCTCTCTCTGAAACTTCTCCCTAACAATCAAACATAAACTCTTCATTCTCAGTCTATTATCTCACTCTCCTCTCAAACAGGTCAATAATAGAACCTAAATAGAGTATAACAAAATAAGAGAACCAAAGAGAACCCTTAATTTTCCCAACCCATTACATATTTATACATGGAAATTCTAGGGATTAAAACCCTAATTTATTTATCCCAAAAACCCTATTACAACTCATTTTGACTCATGTTGAGTTGTTGATCGGGATTGATTTTCCTGCTTTTACATTGGCATGATGATTTTTCACTCTCGATTGTTATTCTTCCTTCTTTTGCATGTCTTTCTTCTTTTGGAAAGATGAATTGTTATCCTTCATTTTTTCCCATTTTATCTTCTTGATTTATTCTCCTACTTATTATGTTCTTACCATGCACTACTCTCCTAAATTTTCCTCTACTTTGCATACTCCTAAAACTGAATGTGCCTTTATTACACACTCTGCTCCTACCTTTTCTTATTTCTTATTTGTTGGGAATATCCTCCATACTTAGGATTTTCAAGAAAATTGTATCCAAAATTCCTATCCAATAGGCCCCCAATACTCACATGTGGCTCATCCAAAGCCACTCAAGCCTGTTGCACTCTCCTCCACATTGCCTCTATGAAATTTTGGGAGGTCTCCTTTGTTTCCGCAACATTCTTTTTTATTTTTTCCTATGTTCCCAAAATTTCCTCTACAACCTACGCAGTCATGATCATGAGCTTCTCTTATGTGTCGTGTGTTGCTTGTTTCACTTTTCCCTGCATAGTTGTCATTTCTCCTATCACCCTCAATGCCCCATCTTGCAATGGTCCTAATCACTATTGTAGGATCTTCTACTGGTACTGTAACTTTTGATTTCATCATATAACTTCCTTTGTGCCAAAATGGTCCTCATTTTTTCAACATGTGGGAGAGTGTTTATCCTCTCCAAATCCTTATGTGCCTTTTCTTGCACATCCCTCAATCTAGTTTCCACATGATTCATTTTTGGACTCTCCACCAGGTTTGTCCATAATTGTGCCCCATCCTCACAGATCTTTGTGCATTCATCCTCCGACTTCTTGATATTTTCTACTATTGTCAGCATTGTTCTCTCTCTTCCTTCTCTTTCCTCTAGTGGTGTTCTTGGCATACTATGTTATTGCAAGTCCTCAATCTTCATGCAGAATCCTTTTATGACTTTCTTTATTATCAAGACTTGGTCTTACATGGTGGCCTTTACTACTAATAGTAATTTAGGAATTTCCTTATACAACTATTGGATGATCGCTTGTGTCTTCTGTGTCATTTTCTCAGCTTCGTCCTTATCTTTTAAGGATTTCTTATCCCTTTTGTTGGCCTCATTCTTCTACTTTATTATCCCTTTAAAATTTTCCCCATATACAGTCTTCTCCTCTACAAAAATTGTATACCCTTTTTGAAGCTCTATGTTCTCCACAAATACCTTTTTCAACTCGCTTGATGTTGATTTTGCGTAGAATTGCATCTCCTACATAATTCCAATGCACAAGTCCTGTAGTATTGTTGGGGCCATCTGTGAGACGATTAAGTCTAGTTGGCTTATTCGTTGTTCATTATCCTTCATCTTAGGTGTAGGAAGCATGAGGTGAAATATCCAGCACTGTATACCGTGATGCTGGTGTTGAAAAGTAAGACATGGCCCCTGTCTCCCCAATTAGGCATGTTGATGTCCCTTCCTCTGATGTGTTTTATGATGTCATTCTTTCTAATTACAATATCTATTACAATCGTTTTAACTATTCCTGTACTTTCTAATGCAGTTCTTCTTACTTGTATTATATCTTCTCAGCTGCTTGTTTTGTGGCATCCCTGACCTAATAACCGATTCGGTCAATGTCATCATCGGTTAGAGTATAACTAGTCGGTGCTATGTGGGTTTTCCTCTTCTTGCAAAGATATGTTCGTCAACCCTTACCTTTGTATTTCATTTTCTCTCTTACCACTTGTCCTATTTCTTACGCATATTATGTATCTATTCCCTAGTCATCACCTTGTTCGTCTGTGCCATTTTTCTGGTGTTCTGTCTCTAGTTCATCTACTAGAATCTTCCAACTTGGATGACAATATTGCATAATCAGTTGGATATCTTCTTCAGTGATATTATACTTCATCTGGACCCATTATTCCCTCAGGTGCTTCTTCACCTGTGCATGCATATGGTGTTAGTTTTCCCTGAACCATGCAACTGGGGTATATGCATCTACCAATTTCTTTGAAATGCGTGATGTATTCCTGATGCAGTGTTGAATCCTTTCATCGTAGAGGAAGAACTCGACATTAGTGTTGATCTATCTTATTTTATTAGTTGTGTACTAGAATTTCTGGAACGTAGCCAATAAGAATGGTTTACCTTAGAGTACCAAGAACTGTGCATCCTTCATCTCTTTCCATACTTCAAATGTAATCAAAATTAGTAGCCATGGATAATATACCTCCATTCCCCTATCCTATGGTTCTATGTAGTCAAGGAGGAATTGGTTCAATAAGTATGATGCCCAGCGCATGGAAGTCCATTCAACACACTTCTCTACCACAATTATCACTCTTGTTGGTACTTGATATTTTCTTCATTTCCTCAGTATCTTGCATGTCAGTGCCTATATTGATAGCCTTATGGTTGGTTCATATATGCTAAACACATTGAATCCATGAATCCCTCGAATTGTACAAAATTGTTTCCTCATTGTCTCTCACAGAGTCCTGTTAGTATCTTGTCTACAAACAATCAGTTTGGATCTTATCCCTATGTTGTTAATCCTCTAATCCTTGCAATCAATTATGTATCTATCAAAATTGGCCTTTCCAACCACAAATATCCTCCATGCACACAATTTAAGAGAAACTTGACACATGCATTTTCCTCATTGGTCTAACCAAAGTGAGGGATGTTGCGCATGTTTAGTATTCCTTCTCACTCCAGTCCTCTTGCCCTTACATTTGGCAAAGGTATGCGTTGGTTCATTGTTGTATCTGCCCTCAACTTTAATTAATGGTGTGGTTCAAGTTTAAGGAACTTCATTGTGTCTATAATATCATGGTATACATATTTGAGTTGTGACACCCTCCCTAGCTACCATGTCTTCATCCATGATGACCCTTTCTGGAATGTCAAGTGTCACCAGCTCTTATTATGGAGTCTTTTGTAATGTTACCGGTTGGGAATCATTGATCCAGGTGGATATCGGTGGCCACCCACCTTTTCCGACTGGCTCAAAATAGTTTTCTCGCAATTTTGGCAATTTACTATTTTTAGCAGGTTTTAACTTCCGGGGCCATTTTGAGGGCCCAAATGAAGGTTTTTTGAGATCGAGGTTCTCAATTATAGCCAAATTCATTATTGATCCCCAAAAATTAATCTCCTCGACGATACCTTTCCAATGAGCTATCACACGCCTAAAACGGAGATCGTATGCAAAAGTTACGACCCCGGGAAGTGGATGTACTAACTTACCCAAACGGGGCTCACATGACTTTTGGCGCTTCATCTCCTAGGGTTAGGTTTTTGGATGTCTATGACTTTTGGCATTCTCATCTATTGTAAAAAGGCCTCTAGAGCCTCATTGTAATCATCTTCTCATGGATGCGAGTAGCAGCCACATCTCTTCTCAGAGATAAGCTACCAACGCCCTAGCTAGTTTATTTCCATTCTGTCTGTAAGCATATTTCAGTCATTTGTTATTAATGAAATAAAGTCTTATTTTCACTGCATCTCTGCGTTCATGTGTATTTATGTATTTCATTGTCTTCCTACATAAATCCAGATCAGTGGTATCAGAGCGGTCTGCTCATTCTCGATCCTTCTTTTGCATGTCCCCAACGAGATCAGGGTATAAGGAGTTGGGGCTCGATCTGGTTGAACCTTTGTGAGATCAGCCTCGCAAACCCCGACGACCGCCCATGGGGGAAGAAAAGAAATATGAGGGAGCATGAGTTCCTATCAAAATGTTTCTAGAGGAGGCCCTCGAGAAACAAAGGAACGCGATGATGGACAACTTTGCCCAGATTCTTCAACAGATTCTGACTGGCGGTGCATCGACATCCAGAAGCCACTCTGGGGGTGCCACTCCTTTTAAGGTACAAGTAAACTTTGACATTCCCATATTTGACAGCCAAATAGATGCAGATGTCATAGATAGATGGTTGAATCTGTTAGAAGGATATTTCTCGGTTCATGAGTTTTCCGATCGAGAAAAGATTATTTTCGCACTCCTCAAAGCCGGCCCCCATGTCAAGGACTGGTGGGAAACCCACTCGGAGCAAGAGGGCGAGGGAGAACCCTCTTTGTTCTTGGCCGAACGCACTTGGAATTCTTTCCGAGACGCCATCAAGGAACAATATTATCCCGTGGGGAGCTATGAGGACAAATACATACAATGGACTACTTTGCAGCAGCAAAGGGACCAAGATGTGCATGAGATTACGAATCTGTTTCATACCCTAC
>ML776552.1:1333149-1361927 GCA_009831015.1 Picea engelmannii | reverse complement strand
AACTCAATGCAATGGGGACCATTGCTTCCTAAGGAGGGAGGATTGATCCAGGTGTATATCGGTGGCCACCCACCTTTTCCGACTGGCTCAAAACAGTTTTCTGGCAATTTTGGCAATTTACTATTTTTAGCAGGTTTTAACTTTTGGGGCCATTTTGAGGGCCTAAATGAAGGTTTTTTTAGATCAAGGTTCTCAACAATAGCCAAAGGCATGATTGAGCCCCCAAAATGAATCTCCTCGATGATACCTTTCCAACGATCTATCACACGCCTAAAATGGAGATCGTATGCAAAAGTTACGACCCCGAGAAGTGGATGTACTAACTTACCCAAACGGGGCCCACATGACTTTTGGCGCTTCATCTCCTAGGGTTAGGTTTTTGGATGTCTGACTTTTGGCATTCTCGTCTATTGTAAAAAGGACTCTAGAGCCTCATTGTAATCATCTTCTCACGAATGCGAATAGCAGCCACATCTCTTCTCAGAGATAAGCTACCAGCGCCCTAGCTAGTTTATTTCCATTCTGTCTGTAAGCATATTTCAGTCATTTGTTATTAATGAAATGAAGTCTTATTTCTGTTGCATCTCTGCGTTTATGTGTATTTTTGTATTTCATTGTGTTCCTACATACATCCGGATCAATCATCCTTCCTTAGTGGGATGTACTCTCAAGGAAACCTCGGCTCTGAAAATGATTCTCCTGGAGTCTCCTACCCCTATAGTTATATTAGTTGTGATCTTATTTGAAATTTATTTTTGATGGGTGTTGCTTCTTTTGGGGCTTCCATTTCTGTAACCTGGTTACCAGTGACAATCTACTTTGTCTCTGAGGTTTTTCTTGGCTTTCTTATGCATTTTTCCTCTCTCTATTACTCACATGCAACTCTAAGAAACAATAACCAATGGTTTTCTACCTATCTAGTTGTCCATGCCCCTTTGCCAGTTGTCCATGTCCCTTCGCACCTGAATTAACTGTCTAATCTGCCAGTGGTGTGATGAATACTTAATTTATTGTTTCTTTATTTCCATATGTTTCCTTAGATTTGTACCTTGTACTACCAATCTGTCACAACTCTCGATGGTTATTTCCATTTATGGCTACACGTCATCTTTATGACCTCGCATTAATTACTCTTTAGTTGTCATTTATTCCCTTTTAATGCCTTTAACTGTCAAAATGTCATGTCTTGAGTATTCTTTTTTGTGCACATCATTGAATTTTCATTGTTTATGTTATCTGTGTGATACTCAATTTTTCTACACGACACTTCTTCTAATTTACCTTTGTATTTCTAATTTTCCCCTTTTTGTTTGTTTTCTTCCTTTTTATACTTTATTTTTCTTGTATTTAACCTTCATATTATAGTAGAACTACTATAATACATGTGTTCTTCTACAATTCAAATTAATGTGCAGACAGTTAGTCATCTCTGTAGATTTTTAGCCAACTCCCATTCACTAGTCCTCCCAGGGCTTCTCCATTAAAGGTTTCCAACTATGTAGGACCTACCTCTATCACATGTTGAATCACATAAGGTCCCAACTAATGCATTCAAAACTTTCTCGAGTGTTGCATAAATTTATTGTCATAGAGTAATATTAAGTCTCCCACTTGGAACTTTTTCTATTTAATGTGTCTATCATGCCATGCCTTTTCCCTTTCCTTCTAAACTTGTTGATGGAAGCCTATGGAAAACCGATCTTATTCATGTTGTACCAACTGTGACAACCTCTCCTATACTGCGCCAGAGTCCAAAAGATCAATAATCGTTGCAATGCATAATCTAGGTAGAATAAACTCCATTGGAAGCACTTCTTCTTTCCTATAGACCAACCTAAAAGGTGTCTTCCCTTTCAACTTATTTCTTCCAGTCCTGTATGTCCATAAAACTGTAGGAACCCTTATGTCACAATCATCTCTCCCTACAGTGTAGATCTTTTTCTAAGCATTCTCCAAATTTTTATTAAAAGATTCTACTATCTCGTTATCCTGAGGGTGATATGGTGTACTCTTCTGGTGATGAATTTGAAATTCCTTAGTTAATGTTGCAACTTTATTATTCAAGAATTATGTTCCTTAATCACTAATTAATATGCATAGACATCCAAATCATGTGACTACATTATCAAATAGAAATCACACAACAATATTCTCAGTGTAGTCTTTGACTAGTGCTTCTTCTGCCCATCTAGTCAAATACTTTGTCATAGTGATTATGTACATCTCTCTTGATATTATTGTTGAGGGTTTGATTGGAACCACAAACTCTATTTCCCATTTATCCAATGCTTGCGATGTAACCTGTGGATGTAATGGAATTTCATCCCTCCTAGATGGATTTCCCACCCTTTGACATACATCGCATGCCTGACAGTATTCTTTGGCATCCTTATGAAGTGTGGGCTACCAAAGCCCTGCGCAGAAGATATTCTATGCAGTTTCTTTACCTAAGTAGTGTCATCCTACAATCCATTTGTGTGCTTCTATGAGCATCATAGCCCTCTCATGCTACAACACATATCGCCTCAATATTCCATCTGCACCTAGCTTGTATAAGTTCCCTACGATGATTTGATAGTCTTCTTCTTTAACCACTAATTGTTTCAGCTGCACAACTGTCATTTCGGACTGGTCCATTCTTGTACATAGAAACTGTATGATGTTTCTGAATTAGTCATCCACCATCATAACTGAAAATAACTATGCATCTGACAAGTTGTCATCTAGATTCCCTACATCTTCTTATGAAAGTATGCAAGATAAGTGATTAGTTCATGCATTCAACTTCCTTGGTTTCACAACAACCTCAAAGTCATATTATTGAAACATCAGTAACCACATGCATATATCCCCCCCAACACTTGCTTGTTGACTAAGTATATTAGTGTAGAATGGTTTGTATACATCTTAAGGTGAGAATCCTGTAAACAATGTATAAACTTATGTAGAGCATATACCATTGCCTATCCTTCTCATTTTGTGGTAGTATAATTCTTCTTTATTAAGGACAACTTCCTACTTGCAACAATATTTGGGTGATATATGTCTCCTTCCCCTAGTTGAGAGAGTACCATTCCCAAAACTATGGATGATGCATCTACACGAACATGAAATTTCTTGTTCCAATCTAGAAATATCAAAATCGACACGATCACTAATTTATGTTTTAAGGTATCCAAGCCCTTCTAACATTCCTCATTCAATTAGAGTTTCACTACCTTATTCAACAACTTCTTCATAGGTGTTGTAATCTATGCATAACCTTTAATAAACTTCCTATAATATCAAGTGTGACCTAGACTTTCCCTCAGCTATCTGACTGATGTAGGCGGTTGCAAATCTAGAATTACTGCAATCTTAGGAGGATCCACTAATAATCCCTGCTTCCATACCACAAGTCCCAAGACAATTTTAAAAGGTTAAAAATAAATACACTTCTTCAAATTCAGTGAATTATGGCATCATATACACCTATCCAACATTAATCTAATTATTTCTATGTGATCCTTCAGTAAAAAAAAAACATTACAATCATCTATGTACACTTCAAGGAACTTATGAATAAATTCCTTAAAAGTTGTAACCACAACTCCTGAAAAAATTGCAAGTGCATTCTTCATTCCAAAGGGAATCATTGTGTACTAATAACTTCCCCACTCTGTCACAAAAGTAGTTTTATACCTATCTTCCTGTGCAATTTTGATATGATGGTACCCTGAGAATACATTTGTGAAACAATAATCCTCCTTCCCTCCTACATTCTCCAGTGCCTCATCTGTGAATAGTGTTGGAAATGGATCATATAGCCTATGCATATCTATACAAATCATGATTCCTCATATTTTCTTATCTTGTACCATCATTGGACTTGTCCACTCTGATTCCACCACCAGTTCAATGATCATTGCGTCCAACATGCTATCTATTTATTCTTTGACCTTCTCTCTGTACTTCAGATTTAAACTCTAGGGTCTATGTTGCACTAGTTTAGCACCTCGTTTCAAAGGGATATTGATCTTGCCTAATTCCCACTTTATCCCCTTCATTTATGAGAATATAGTTGGGAATAGATCTTGATACTCGTACAATAAATCCGCAATCCTCTACATAGATTCATCACTCCAATAATCTCCTATCTATGCAAACTATGGATTATTTGGTATCCCAATGTTTAGTTTTTGCATCGTTATTGGCTATGTATACATAGTAGATTCAATATATATCCCTTCTACTACAAATTCCCCCTTATTTTTGGATACCTTCATATTCTTGGGATCTTCCTCATAATGTTCTTCATTCAGGACATTGTAACACTATAGTAATTCATGGACAGTCCTAGAAGCTCTATGTGCATTGCAAACTGGTACCACCTCCATCGTCCCTTGTTCTAAAAATATCTTATCTTGAATAACCTACACATTGCATCTATTAATGGATATTCATGTTCAAAATTAAAAGTTACCTTGAACCTTTGACCTAGCTCGTCCCATCTTGATGTTTCTATGTGCATTTCCATCTCAAGATACCAATTCTTCGAAATTGTATCGAGTGAATGCATAAATCTGTGTGTCCATTCCTTCTTCGGTATTGAACTCCATATAGTTATGCATTTATCAACATGACCCATTGGGTCATTTATCCATGTATGCTTTTGCGTAATATTCTCTAACTCGTTATAAAATATCACATGCATTAGTATCTGACACTGTGACCAGTCTTCCATCCCCTCTTTGTGTGCAACCAACCATCTGACTGAAGCAACTTTTAGGACAACGTCCAGTTCCAACAAACTTTTTTGTTTGGGTACCCAAAACTCAAATTACTTTAAAAATGAGATTATGTTAGTAAATTTGTCATGCCTGGGTGGATCACATAAATCCATTCCAATCTATCACAATGATCAAGTTATACGTGCACATCGTATAGTTGATACTTCATGCATCCTTTGTTTCCAATGCTCAATACCTTCCTCTAAATATTATGCACATGAACTAATACTTCTCAAACTTAGTGCACCATCTCCAGTGGGGTTAACATAATCATTCATCTATGTAGTCATGTTATATAAGTTGTCAATTTAGTTCCCTCTCTCTAGATCTATGTACCTTTTTCCTTCTTTTGGGTCCAATGGTGCAATAACCTTCAAGTATCCTACCCCAAATATCATTTCCCTCCTCTTCATATTAATTATTTCTTGATTATCAAAGGCCCAATCAAGTCCCATAAGTTATGGATATGGTTGACTATAATCCACGATCTCAGTGACTTCAATTTTTTCTACATTTCACACTCCATCTGTGTTCACATCTACTCCTGTCAATCAACCAACTGGTACTATCTTGTGTTAGTTTGATAATTGTAAATAAATAGTACACTAGATTAACTTGGGATTACCCTTCATCTCCTAGGTATTCTTTGGTAACACATTCACATCATACCCCGAGTCCAAGATAACATTATACACATCATATTCCCTAATCTACACACTTAATATGAATTCTTCATTGGTTCTCTTTCTGTACAGTACTTGATTCACTACCCTCTGTGCAATAGGAATTTCCATTTCTTACATGCAATGATCAATCATTTCATATAATGCATTCAATGCAATTTCATCTTTCGTTAAATCTATGCAACTTATTAGGAACCCTCTTAGAGTAATTACTTTTTGAAGTGTCTTCTTTGGCATAGTGTAATCAAATACATGAGGTACAAATGATGTTGATGCTATCCAATCCGGTCATAGTATCTATTTTATTTCTCTGTGATACATATCCTTCTATTTCTAAGGGTCGAATGTGGGCATAGGTCCTATTGATTTCCTTACCCATTTCTCAGTATGTTTCCCTCCATTCATCGCATCATCCCTTGTTCTATCTCCTCCATGTGTAACAACTACTATTCTAGGTCCTTGATTGTGTTGTTCGGCTAATAGTTTATGTACATTTTGATTTGGGTTCTAGTTTTGATTTCCTCTTTCCTTCCACTTTGCAAGTATTTGAGGATAGTCTTCTATCTCGTGGTCCAATTCTCTATAGTATGTGTAGGTTGTACAAGGGTTCGAGTAGTCATGACCTAAGTGTCCTCGTTGATTACAATTGTAACATATTATCGATCCTCTACCTCCCCTGCAAAATTTATTCTTCCTCGACATCTACCGAAATTTACTTTGTTTCCTAGATTAAAGTCTTTGTAATTATTATTATATTGTGGACCACCTCATTATGTCGCAACATTATCTTCCTAAATCTTGTACATATCTAAATTGCAGTCTCTCATCAAATCAAATACACGACGATCCTTCTCTTCATGTACGAATAACTTGTAGAAGTTGAAAAATAACTTCCTTGGCATACTCTGATATCTTTGCAGTAATGGAAAATCAATGAGATGATGTCCCCATTTCTTACATATCTCTCAATATCCCCCTCCCGATAATGGATTTGGTGCTCCAGTTGCCAAATATTGTGCAAATGTTGGAAATTCGTTCTTGTGGTGGCCTTTGTTTCTACAATTGATACACTAGACTTGTTCCCTTTTCTACTTCCCTTTTGTAAGTTAAGCCAATTGACCTTTCAATGTAGCTAATTGTGTCTGTACTTGTGCCATCCCTCCATTGTCTCCTACATGGGCTACTTCAAATTTCATTGCAATATCCAAAGCTTTAGGTTTCAATGAAACCTTCTATTGAATCAATGACATGTGAATGTGTGGTAGAAGTCCTAGAATAAACCATTATTGGTGTTGTTGATCAAAGATATAGAATTTTAGTCTACCCATCAGATCCTTAAAACATTGGTCATAATCCCAGACTGATTCAGTCTGCACCTGTTTGATCTCCTTCAACTCTGTAATTTACTATGACTCAAACTTTGGCTTCTTGAACTCTTTCAACAATGCTTGTCTAATTTCTACTAAAGTCCTGGATTGTCCTGTAGGAATGGTAGTCTACAGTTTCATGTACCAGACTAATGTGTGACCTCTAAATGTTGTTTCCAACTATGCAATCTTTACAGCCTCATCCTGGACAGTCTTTGTAGCCCAAATTATCTCGCAGACAAATAGATGATGTTATGGGTTCTATGACCAAACCCCCTAGAACTTGGGAAGTTTGAGGGTGTTTTCTACCCCTACCATATTTCTTTGTGTAGAACCTCCCCTAGGAGATATTGGTTGATTCTGACTCTGTGCATTACTTCCATTGCTCTTACTATTTCTACTATGTCTTCCATTTCTAACTATGAGTGCTTTTGATAAATCCTCGAATGTAATTTATGATCTAGGTGATGCACATGTGCTCGTGGAATCGACAAATGATCCCTTTTGAGTAGGAATTGTTGACCCTTCTATTATAGGACTGAACTGATAATTCTCTTCCTCTCCTTATACGTACGATATCTATATGATATGGATGATTACACAGGGTTCTCTTCCCTTAGGCTCACTAGGTGACTATCCTTTCTTAGTCTGAGTCTTTCACCTCATGTACCTTCTTCCACTGTGTAGTACTCCAAACTTCTCTTCTTCTTTGGATACAACTTCTTCGGTTCTCTAGATCCTGAGTCCCTCCCTTCCTTCATTTCTTCCTTCATGATTTCCTACCTTCATACAATCCTCTTTTCATCCCCCAGTTCCCCTATATTCATAAAGGCCCTTAAAAATTGAACTCCATTGTCATCACATACTTGTCGCACAAAAATATCTTTATTCACATACCCAACAATTTCATGAACCTTCTGCGCATACCTTTGGAAAAATCCCTCTTTGCAACATTATATGACTGGGTACAATCCACTACAAATTCGGTAACATATCCTCCTAATATATTGTCCAACTAGAAATCAATTGTACGATAAGTCTCATTGATTATAGAATTCAACCGCCTTACATACTCAAGTGTCCAATTCCTCAGTGTTGTGGTTCGATACCTTCCATTATTCTCCACTAATATTCCTAAACACTAAGTCAAAATAATCAGAAATCCGCCAAAGAAAATCTCATGCAAATCTATGTACACATACCTTTGCATCCATTGTTTGTCACTCATCCAAGGGTTTTTATCCTCTTTTTGAGAAAATTCCCATTCATTCCCTTCTATCCATTATAAGATCTCTTTCTTAGTCATCCTCCAATACATTTCATCTATCACAGATTATGGGCCCTAGAAACAGAACCATTTGTTGGAGCACGGTTATAATACCCTAGGTTAAATCTATCTTAAACAATAAAACCCTTCAAACATTGACCCTTTCATAATCACTTTCATGCAAGTGAAGTCTCACCTGAGGCATCTATTGGGATTGTAGGAACCAAGTTTCTAAAGTAGTGAGGGAATTAGGCGAGATCGTTTCAATCATTATTATTTATCTGTTATGTGCACATTATCATGGATTTGTTCTTCCTTAGTTACTTAGTGAATTCAATTATATATTACGATTATTCTTCACATTTCAACATAAACCATTTTATATAACATTCATAACTATTTCATAGTGATCATATGGTAAAAAAATCTAGTCTAACAAGCATAAAGAGAATATTCATGATCAATCACATAAAAGAAAAGCAAACACAATAATTAACGTGGTTCACCAAAATTTGGGCTACATCCACAATGTCTAGTTTCTTTATTATTATTTATATAATTGTCTCAGGCTTTCACACTGCGCTTACAATAGATCTATCATTCTATCTCTCTCTTCATCTTTCCTAGCCACTCTGCAGTACAAGCCTCTCTCTGCAACTTCTGCCTAACAATCAGACATAGAATATTCATTCTCAATTTATTCTCTCACTCGCATCTCGAATAGGTCAATAACATAACCTCAATAGAACAAAACATAACAAGAGAATCAGAGAGAACCTCTTATCTTTCCGACCCATGAAATATTTATACATGGCAATTCTAGGGCTCAAAGCCCTACTTTTTTTATCCAAAATATCTTATTACAACTCATTATGACTCATGTTGACTCGATGATTGGGTTTTCTTTTCCTTCTTTTACATATTCATGTTATTTTTTCACTCCTGGTTGTTGTTATTTCTTCTTTTTCTCATCTTTTTGCTTTTGACATTCCAAACTACTATCCTTCATTTCCTCCCACTTTATCTTCTTCCTTTATTTTCTACTTTATTCTCTTTATTAATATGTTCTTATTTCACACTCCACTCATGAATACGCCTCTACTATCCACTCCCAATCCTTAATGTTCCTTTAATACACACTCCACTCCTAACTTGTCTTCTTTCTTCTTTTGTTGTGCATATCCTCCATAGGTATTATTTTCATGAAAATCGTATCCAAAATTCATTTCCAACATCCACCCAACCATATACTTTGTTGTTCCAAATATCTAGAGCAGGTCATCCCCAAGCCAGGGCTATGAATCCACAAGGACGGGACCTAGGCCGACTCTAACACACAACCAACTATCAAGCTCTCATAGTTTTTCCAACCACACAACAAACATAATTTTCCATCTCTCTTCCCCCTTCCTCCTACCCAAAGAAATGAACTTGTTTCTATCCAATGCAATCCCTCAAGTTGTTCCACTTTTTTTCCAGATCTCTACTGCTATTGTTCAGGAAATATCAATGTTGGAAACTCCAAGTAATCTCATTTGTGGATAGTTCTTTATCAACTACCATTATTCTCATGTAAAAAGGAATCCATTCCGTCCTAGAATAACCAATAATTTATTAGAACCAACAATCAATGGCTCTTCTCTCCCCCTAATTCATTTCCCCATGCCCAAACCAAGAGCAAGAATGAATGAGGAATGAAAATGGGTGAGTAAAAATGAAAAAGGAACCTCAAAACCTCTCAAAACTGGGGTTTATATAATTACATGCATTAAAGTACCACATGGAATTCCCCAAGAAGCTAATGTAACCACTTTTACCAACTAATACCAAGATGGGTGAATAATAATAACAATAATATAAGACTTAACCCATTTATCCCCCTCTCTTGTGGAATCATATCCCCTTATCTTTGTCCTTGTTCATCTTGCATCCAATGATGTATTTTATTAATATATTTAGAGTAGGGATGATTTTAAGGATGGAAATTTATTTTAAAATTTAGAAATCTTAGCAAATCTTACTAGTCCTTAATATGCCATCTACACAATGTTTGGCGATATTTTTTTAAAAATATTCAAATTTCTACAAATTTTGTATAGTTTGTATAACATTTTGGCTATTTTTAAGGTAAAATATTTTTATCCTTTACAATTTGGGCGAATTATTTTTAGAATGGAAAATTATTTTTTGGGAAAAACATGGAAAATTAGCCCATGGGAGAACTTTAGCCCCTAAAATTTTCCTTGAAATTTTAGAGCATTACATTTATATGCACTTTGACCTTTCAAGTTTATAGGAATTATGACTCTAACATACCGTCTTACCAACCTAAGTATCATATGTACAAAATACATTATTAATTGGGGGACTCAAAACCAAGGTATTATAGTTTCCCATATAATTAAAAGTATATATGTCTAAGGGAGTTATGTTTCAGATACATGGCTAGGTATAACCTGATTGTTATATGGTGAGGTCTCCAACCATATTCTAATCAAAATGAGAAAAAAAATACATTAGAAAAATCATAAATTTTAGTCATCATACACATACATGACTTTTTGTTATGGAAATAAATCTTAAATTAGTGTTGATTATCTTCACTATGAAAAACTGAAAAATTATCATGCAAAGAATGATCCAAAACCTCATCCTCTCCTTCCATCCTATTCACTACCACACTCGTTGAAATCCTACAATTACAATCCTCCCATATTCTCAGAAAACCAATATTTAGCACTACATCAAAATGAGGTAAGATATAAAGAAGAAAACACTGTCATAACTCCAAAAAATATAATTTTAAAATGAATTTACAAAAACATTAAAACATTATAGGTAAGTAAATATTTTAAGGTTTCATAAAATATATTTTAAGTAATTCTACGGAGATATCTTGAATTTTTTGAAAAAATCCAATATTGAATAAAGGATCAAGTTTCTCCAAAGGGATTTTCTTAGAAAGGAATTACTCATCAAAAAACAATAACCAACAAAAAAAATTGTTTCTTATAGATCCTCATGGTAGCCAGTTTCCCAAAATTTGTTTCCTCATTGTTGCATTTTAGGTAATGTAGTCATGATTCTGGTACTTACTCATCAACAACCGATATATTGAGTCTTTAGCAATGAAATGGTACTCCGTATCATTCAACAAAATTAAATCTCAATATTTTGTACCAAAAAATTTAACAGTTATCACAAAGAATGTGGTCATACATAGTGTACAATATGAGAAAGAATACCCTACAAAGCAATAAATTCCATTTAATCTAATTTACAGAATCTATAGGTCTAATCTAACACAAATTCATTAAACTAATTAATGTAAACAAATTAAATAAATATGGAAATGAATGTTCAAATGAATTTATCAACTGATATTATGCAACAAGGGCTTAGCATACCTCGCGAGAAGAATTTTGCAACGATCCAGCGTTAAAACTATCTAGGATTTAGTAATTATCCAACAATAGAATGATCAGCAATCCAACAATGATATAGATATATAATTATATAGGGTTCAACAATCAAGTGATACAATGATCTGAGATTCAATGATACAACATATTTGATATGCAACGATTAGGGAATTTGTTATCGAGTGAGTTATGCAAGCGAATTTGAAATACACTACCACGTAAAATGAAACAGCTAGATCAAGTAATCGAGATAAATGAAAATTTCCACTCCATCCCACACCATCCAAATGTATCGATAACACATATAATATATGTGTTATAATATAACACATATCAATAACACATATAATATATGTGTTATAATATAACACATATCGATAACACATATACAATATGTGTTATAGTATAACACATATCGATAACATATATATTATATTTGTTATACTATAACATATATACCATCCAAATGTATTGAAAAGAAGTAAACATTTCGTCATGATTATTTTATACTTGTTAGTATTATATTATAATAAAATGATAAAAGAAAAAAGAAAAAAACACTCCACAATAAGTTTAGAGTTTAATATCATCTTTCCTTTTTTAAATATAACCAAAAGTATTCAAAGTTCATTAAATCTTAGCCATCCATGTCATAATTATTATTTAAATAACCAATATTATGGAACCTTCTTTCCAATATAAGAATTCATATCAATGTACTTATTATCTCGTCCCAAATAGATTGTAGTATAAAAAAACAATATTAGGTTTAGAGTTTAATATCATCCCTCCTTTTCTAAATATAACCAAGAGTATTCAAAATTCATTAAATATTGGCCATCCATGTTATAATTATTATTTAAATAACCAATATTATGGAACCTTCTTTCCAATATAAGAATTCATATCGATGTACTTATTATCTTGTCCCAAATAGATTGTAGTATAAAAAAACAATATTAGGTTGAGAGTTTAATATCATCCCTTCTTTTCTAAATATAACTAAGAATATTCAAAATTCATTAAATTTTGGCCATCCATGTCATAATTATTATTTAAATAACCAATATTATGGAACCTTCTTTCCAATATAAGAATTCATATCGATGTACTTATTATCTCGTCCCAAATAAATTGCAGTATAAAGAAACAATATTGGATATAGGTTTGTCACTAAATACAACAAATTAATTAAAAAAAATTCAAATTTGTGTAAATATCAATCGATGTTATGTATTTTCAAAGAATATAAATGTTTGTTTTTTAATATTCTTTTTATACATTAGATGATGGAGGATAGGGGATGTTTTAGTGATGATGGAGGATAGGGGAGATTGGGTATATTTGGGATACTCTATAGGGTTAGGGTTGAAGCTTTTCATTTAGTCTTTAAGTAATATTTAATAAAGATTTTAATTTTCTAATATATTGTTTTTATTGGACATAAGAAACATGTTAATTTTCCAAGATTTATAGGTATTTCACAGAAGTGAAAGTATACCCCCTTACATAAATCCAATACATTATTATGGGCGGCATGGTTTTCCTTGAATAATGTTAATGAGTTGACCCACATGATAGTATCAAGTGTCATGGTTTTCCTTGAATAACGGTAATGAGTCGTCCCACATGATAGTAGACAGTAATGGTTGTCCTCAATGTTAGTGAATAATTAAGTCATGATAAGTTTTTCCACCTTGGAAAAGAAGGTTATGGTGGTTTGATTTTATCATTTTCCCATTTATTGACTAGAGGTTTTGAAAATTATATAGAAAAAAATAGGAAAAACAAAACAAGAGAAAGGCCTAAACACTATAATGTATTGTATATAGAAATTTCTCCTACATGGATTATTGCTTCTCTTATGAACTGAATGTTGTTTCTTTTGAAATTTCAATTCAATATTGAGATTAATATGATTTTTTTTTCCAAATGTTTTTCATTTAATTACAACCATCCTAAATTCATCTTAAACTTGGGTCTATCAAGTATTAAGAAGGACAAATGTTCTTGAACTATAGATTTTTTATCATTTAATATGAAGGAATTAATACATCATATGGAATTTAATGACCAAAATATTTACACCTAAATAAATTTGATCCCTCTCTATTTTTGATAAATATTAATTTAAGATAAATTTATATTGGTTTAATTTTTTTTTAATATTGTATATACATACCTAACAATATTTATATCATACATCACTATAAAGAATCTTACTATTCTTAATGCAATGATGTCATAGTTCAATTCATATTTGAAATAGAAATTATCACCTCACTTTATGATGAAGGAACTAGGTGAAGTTTCAAATTACTTGAAGATACAAGTGTTTAGAGATATGAAAAATATGAAAATTTTCCTATTTAAATTGAAGCATCTAATGAATATATTAGAAAAATTCATAATGAAACACTATAAGTGTAAATACAAGTGTTTAGATATATGAAAAATATGAAAATTTTCCTATTTAAATTGAAGCATCTAATGAATATATTAGAAAAATTCATAATGAAACACTATAAGTGTAAGTTTAAATGGGGAAGGAACTAGGTGAAGTTTCTTATTACTTGGAGATACAAGTGTTTAGAGATATCAAATATATGAAATTTTTTCTATTTAAATTGAAGCATCTAATGAACATATTAGAGAAATTCATAATGAAACACTATAAGTGTAAGTTTAAATTGGAGGTTGATTGGATGAGTTGGGTTTTATAATAAGACACAATGAGGTATTGATGTATATAATTATATAAATTGTCCTAGACATTTACTCTGTAATGGGACTTATAGGTAATTGGTCTATGGCTAGTTTGGGGTAGGAGGATTGTACTATAGTGAACTGAATCTTCAAGTGCTTACAAGGAATAAAATAATTGCGTCTCCACGCTCACAAATACTGAGTAGGAGCATGAGCTTGTCATCTTCTGTGATGTTGGTTGAGTAGGTGAGGTTGTTGACAAGATATGAATGGCTGGGAACAAGTTTTGAGAGAGCTAGTGTATTTATTTTGTTGAAGCTTGACCAAAGCAAATAAAATATAACTCATTTATTGGAGAATTCACAGAATTCACAAAACCATCTACGGAATTGCAATACTAATGGGACAATTTTAAATGTTTTTAGTTAACAAACAATTCTACTGTCATACAATTTTGGGGATTAGAGATTTACAAACTAATGTATAGAAAACATTGGGGGAATAAATCGCATGGTTAATCTCCAAATGGGATATAACCAATTCACCAAGTGATATTTTAAATAAGGTTGAGCACATTGGGAGTCCCAACAACATTGAAGCACATCAAGGTATTTTATTAACAAAGGTGGTTGACATGTTGATCAATACATAAAATCAATGCTTTTTAGTTGAAGAAATAGTTTATTGAATTGATTCAAAAAATAATACTTCACCTTTTAGGATAAAATATACATAATATCGTAATGGAATTTTTTATATGGAATGGAAACCTATCTCTTCAATGGAAGGGGTATTCCATGTAGTGATTCTTCTTTTTCTACGCGAGTTTCTTTCTCTTCTTGAATAGAATGAGTAAATTATAATTAATTGCACATATACTAAGCTACATAAACCATAAATTTTAAAATAGATTCCCTTGGTGGTGTCAAGCGAAGCCATGTAGTTCAATTTCCAGTAGAATGACATGCTCTTTCTTTTATTGGCTAGTTATGTCCAATCTTCCTATTACTCATAGAATGGATTTATTGGTTCTTGCATATCCCTATTTTCTAATTCCAATGTGCTTTCTCCTTTGTTTCCTATTACTCATAGAATGGATTTATTGGTTATTGCATATCCCTATTTTCTAATTTCAATGTACTTTCTCCTTCCTCTACAGGAGATATGTCTTAATGGTTAGATATTTTGTAACTTCTTCCTCTACTAAATTATCCCATATTTCTCTTCCATTTTTTTAAAAGTGGGAAGGTGATGACATCATGGTTGGATTGTGGAGAAAAGAAAGTTCTTGGTTCTCTTTCATAGGGGAAGGTTCAAGCTTATTATAATTTTATTGTGTTATCTCTTTTGAAGTAAAAGAGGATATTGTAGTAGGATTACGTCCATATGTTTTTTTGTTTAAAATTTGTATTAATTTTTAATTTAATATAATTAAATATGGATGAGAGGTGGAATTTGGAATAATGTGTAAGATTCATTGGTACAACATCTCAATTTTTAAAATTTTAGTGTAGGTATTGATAGGTGGTGGTGGTGGTGGTGGTAGGCTCTTCTCATAAAGGATGACACGGGAATAGGAGGCCGCAACCAACCATTTTTTCAAATATGCAATCATGGGACAAACTTCGAAGGTCAATCCAATGTGGAAATGGACGGGATTGGAAAGGGCCTTGTGGGGGAGTAGAGACTAAAGGCTAAAGAGGGGACTAGAAAACACTAGAAGATCCAATGAAAAAATGGTTTCTTAACCAAATTGGAAAAGAATCCCTAGAATGAAGTCACTTCATGCAATGTATGAAACTACATAAAATATGTGAAATATCACATACTTGTTGGTAAGTTAATTGGCCCATGGATTTCAGATAAAGGCCTTACTATTTTTATCCACTCTAGATGTGTTAGAACTGTGTAATTTTTGTTTGGATGAATAGACAAATGACAAAGGTAACTATTTCAACTAGCTTTAGAGATGAGGCACTAGCTTGCTCGACTCAGAGAGGGCTCTCTCGTGTCACTTGATATATCTATGGGAATCAGTGGCTAGATTCATTTCCTTTGGGGGGTTTTAAATAAAATGACTGGAGAAAGAGAGATGACAATTGGGCTATGGAGTCTAGAATGAACAATGCATTATCAAATATGCGAACTATTAAGAGGAAAAGGCTAAATCAGGTAGTAAGTGTGAGTTTATATATAAAAAAATTGCATGACATCAAAGGAAAAGGAAACACATAACTTTATCAGAGCATTGTTGGAATGAATTTTCAATTAGTTCAGAAGAGATAAACATAGTCTAAATCGCTAAAACCAAGAGCATCAAATGATGAATTATGGGCTTTTAAACTCTCCGATTCAAACGGAAGAAAAATGTATATGGAATAAAAGATCATAGGAAACGCATACTGAGAAGATAAAACAAGACTCATATCACTAATAGTTAGAATATTTTCATAAACATTCTGCAATCTACTTCTGTATTGATATATTCATTCTAGCCCAAAATTTACAAAGGTCTTCCTGCACAGAGGGCAGGCTCCTCTTTTTCCATGCCTTCTATCTTCTTGAGATAAAATATATATAGTGAAGGTTTCTTCGTGGAATACAAAATGTTCAGAATTCTCATCATTCTAAGATTAGAGATCAGTTACAAATGAGAAATGATTTATAATAAACGTTCCCCTATTTTAGAGGGACCATTGGGAATAGGTTCATCATATCTAGGTGCCATTTGTCCAAAAATTGTTGATATGTACCCATATCTACCTGAGAGTTTATTTTAACTTAGAAACCTCCTCATTTAGAGTATCCAACCAGGTCAGTTGATTCTCTCCATCACTCTCAGTCGCTTCAGCTATGACTTCTTTCTTTTGTCGTTTGCTCTATTTCTTTTTTGCAGCTCACCTGTTGATGACTAGATCCCTCATAATGGGATTTAGATTGACTTCCAATCCTGAGTTTGTAGCAAGTTCTATGTGTAATTTAGTCTCCAATATACGTGCAATTACTCTTTCCTTCCTGCTCGTAGGTAAATCTGTCATGTTGCTCGAATGACCAGTTTCACCGGTTATAGCTTGGTCATGTATGCTAATTTCGTGGACACCGAAACATTATTATAGAAATCAGAGAGTTGAGAGAACTGGATATTACTTTGCTTATGGACGAAATGATGCCTTCATACTTGAGAATCGGTAATTCTAGAGTTCCAATCATGAATTGCTGACAGATTCACTGACAAGTATGTTGATTTACCTTGCTTGGCCAATCTACCTCAAATGATTAGCTTTCGAGTGCGTTATATGACAACGTTCACCTAAACGTATACGATTGTGAAGTATCGATCGAGTGAAATGGAGTGATTTCGACCAGCCGCCACTGGCACCCCGCCAATGTTTGATTTGATGTATAGGAACATGTGACATTGGGGCTTTGGAAAAAGTGGTTTCAGGAAACCTTCCTTTTGCCCCAATGTACTTCTAGAGGCGATGCACGTCCATTTTAAAAACCACAATGGTTTTTTCGGTCCTCCTTTACATGGTTAAGTCACGTGCAAGTTTACCACCTGATATGGGCTCCATCTGTTGATCTGGGTCATTTTATAATCGACGGTCTATCGAGTTATACCTTTTGTGCCTCCTCTATATTTTTCTATATGCCACCAGACATGTATCGGTCCTCTAAATTATCTCTTCTCCAAACTATCAAGCTTCCACGATGATGTATCTCTTGCTAAATTCCTAAGACTTAGATCTTATCTTAAAATGGTTACGGTAATAACAAGATGGAGGCCCAAAGGCCAAGTCAATATGAAATTAGGATGAAAAGGATTCTTCACCATGATCTTCACGTGTGTTGAAGACATGGAAAGGGTGTTTGAAGAAGGCCCATATTTCTTCAATTTTGTTGGTGTAAACATAAGTTATTGGATATATAATTTTAGTACATAAAAGAAATATTTTACCAAAGCCCTAGTTTTGATTCGAATATACTCACTACCCCAAGAATTTTGGTAGAAAGAAACACTAGAGGGAATTAGAAATACTCTAGGTTCATTCACCAATATATTTTAAGTCATAAGATCTGGACGATACACCTCATACACATAAATTTGTGTGTATATGAATGTAGCAGGGACCTTCCCAAAGTCCATTACAATTAGCTTTCAGGATGAGGAATGGGTGAAAACCCTATATTATGAAGACATCCCTTTATATTTTTGTGAATTCCATGATTGTGGAAATATATTTTGGGACCTACCACTCAACATTGTTCCCAATACAACAAAAGTGAAGGAGGAAACTGATGGAGAAGTCTTTGTCAAGGTCCTTGTGAAACAAAAATCTAGTAAAACAATCACCACTTATGTTGGTCTGAAAAACTCGAACTCCAACAACAGTTTTCATGCATTGGAAAATGTAGTTGAGGAATCTTCTCAGTAGGGGAAGGATTCCAAAATAATAATAGGTAATGATGTAGAGATCTTTCCCATTGATGAGGAAAAGAAGAGACAAAAAATAACAAGCAAAGAGATGAATTGGAGCACCATGGAATCCTAGGAGGGAGATCTTGAAATAATGACAGAAGGGGTGGTCAAGAAATCCTCAAGTGATAAGGAGAAGGATGAAAACATGGAGATATATCATATTGAGATAAACATACTATACCTCATAGAATTACATGCATAAAAACTTCTAGCCAAGCTTACACATAAAAAACTAAGGAATTTGCAGCAGGGGTTGCTAAAAGGTAAAACAAATATAGGTGATGGATCTCAAATACTCATTTATCAAGGAAATATAGGAGTAAAAAAAAACATAGATAAAGGCCAAAAATAAAACCCAGGATAAGGAAAAGAAGAGAGGATAGAAAACACTAAAGCATAAATTGGAGGAGATAGCCACATTATTGGTCGACTCTTGCAAATATTTGCTGCTACCAAAGAAGCAAGTTTCATTACAAACCAAAGTTTAACATGAAAGTGATACTTCGGAACTTAAAAGGGGTTAATTATCCTATAAATAAATGTTTTATTAAGCACATAATAGCCTAGGAATAACCAACTATACCCATGTTGCAAGAAACAAAGTGTGAGAAGGTATCCATGTGAGTCGGCGATATGGTAGCGATGAGAATCATTGGATTAGAAGGAAGGTTTACTATCCTATGGGATCCCACAATGGTGGTGCTAGAACACCTACTATACTCACCCAACTTCCTAACAATCCAGTATAGAATCATTGATTCTCAAGATAGAGAAATCATAACCAATGTCTATGGACCCATTAACCAAATTTCCAAAGGGCCCTTCCTATATAGCCTAAAAAACATCAAGAATCTTGTAATGGATAAACCATGGATTGTTTGGGGACACTTTAACATCATAACATCTCTCCATGAAAAGAATAGTGGACATTGAAGATAATACAATCAAATTATGTCTTTCAAAGACATGATTGAACAACTAAGATTGATGGACATACAAACATATAATGGGTGTAACACTAGAAACAACAAGCATGGTTGGTCTCATCAAATAATATTTAGGATCAACTAGTTCTTATTTTAGAGTGTCTCATGTTTTGCATGCAGTTATAGTGGAAATACTCCCCTTCTCAGTGTTTGATCACTAGCCAATTAGCCTCTTTTGGGAAATTTCTTTTTCATTGAGGCCAAAACCCTTTAGGTTTTAGATATTTTGAATATATTACCCTAATTTTGTACCAATTGTAACTTCCTGGTGGAACTAATTCACTCCTCTAATGGGGACCAAGATGTATCAATTCCAACAAAAGCTCAAGTACATCAAGCAGTTTATTGATAAGGTCTAGAACAATGAAGTGTTATTGTTGGGTATGTGTTATAATATTTGCACGACCAAACCTAGCATACACATTGAACTGGGGGTCACACGGGGGTGGGAGAACCCCTACATAGTTTTTTAGGGGAAGCAGCCTAGATTGTTTTTCTTTTGGTGGTTTTTGCATCCATTTTTAGCGGTTTCGACACATGGTTTTCAACGATGGTTTTATAATTATGGTTAAGGAATTAGGGTTGTTGACTAATGTGAGTCAATGAATTAGGGGTTTTGGATGATGCGGCATACAATATATATTGTATTGCAAAAAATTAACAGAGTATGAATAAAAATATTAGAGGTTCAAATCTAAACAGGATTTTGGTTTTCCAAGTCTTGGTTTCAAGGATAAAATATCTATGTGATGTGTTTATGTGTGTGTGCCATTGCACTTTTTTTGTTTTTATTAAGAATATATTTGTAGTAAGTAATTGAACAAGGTTAAAATCTACATTTGGTATTAGAGTAGTTATTAGCTTCAGGGGGATGCCTTTGTGGCTAAGGGTTTGGCTCACGTGTGTGATAAACCTTGTTACAATGGGAGATCTATGGTATTGATCCTCCAAGTGAAAATAAATGGTGAGCACTTGAAAAATAGAGATCAATAAACCTCATGGGAAGCATTTTGAGCTATGGAATATCAATATGGAATATTTATTGTTGTAAAAATATCAGTGGATCCTTGTTGATCCAGGTACTGCACCTACATGGATGTCACCAAAAGACTTGGAAAAGTTGGATATGAAGGCAAAGAGAACAATCAAATTGTGTCTCTTAGATTCAATATTACTGAATGTATCATGGGAAGCTACATGCAAGGAATTTTGGGAAATTAAGGAGATTTGTATCAATTTAAGTCCCTATTAAACAAATTGTTGATGCAAAATAAATTGTACAACTTGAGGATGAAATACAGAGACTCAGGGATGGAGCATATGAATGATTTCAATACTATGGAAAGTTATTTATTATCTGTTGATATTAATATTTATAATGAAGATAAGTTTATCAATTTATTATGTTATTTACAAAATCCATGGGATAGCCATAGGTAGTAACTCAACTTCTTTAACTTTTGATGATGTGCTCTCATCCTTGTTGTTAAAGTAGATGAAGCATAAAAATATGGAAATCCACAACACATATGCCTTAATTGGAAAAGTACGCTCCCAAGAAGAAATAGATATAAGTCCTCAAGTGGTAGATATAAATATAATGGAAGATATAAATATCCCAGAAAATTTGTACAGTTATGTTGGAGATGTGGAAAAGAAGGGCACTACAAGAAACAATGTAGATCTAAAAGTGTTGAGAAGGTTAATGGATTTGAATATTTTCCTTCTTCAGAAGCAAGAAACTTCGTAGACGAATGAGGGGATGTGTACTTGGATTCATCAAGCACACATGCATATTATGAGGCATGACTGGTTGAATCAGGTGCATCCTTTCATATGACTCCCCATAGGGAGTGGCTCCACAAATATGAAAGGTATGATGGAGGTGATGTTTTACTAGGATATGAATCGACAACCAAAATTATAGGACAAGGAAAGGTCAAGTTTAATATCATTGATGGAGTTATTAGAACACACCCTACTATTTTTCACATCCTAGGATTGGCCAAAATATTTATTTATGTAACAAAGATGGACAATGCAGATGTAAAAACAATGTTTGAAAAGGGAACCTACAAGATGGTTTGAGGACAAATGGTGTTGCTAAAGGGATTTGGGTTTGGATATTTGTATAATATGCAAGGAATAACTATTAGTGATGGGTGATAAAGTTTTTTTGTTCCTAATATTGGAGTTGAAGAAGAAAAACCTCATATAGTCTCCAAATAAAACACTATGTTGTGGGATCAAAGATTGGGGCATATTGGAGAAAAGGGCATTCAAGTACTACACGGTAAATGTATCGTTGAATTTATTTCTAAATTATCTATGGATTTTTATTTCCATCATCATTGTGTATATGGGTAGTAGAATCGTGTAAGATTCCCCTTTGTTACAATGAGGGAAATGGGAATTTTACATTGTTTCATAATGATGTGTTTAGACATGTGTCAGTTCCATCACTGTGAAAGTATGTGTACTATGTATCATTTATATATGACTTCTCAAGAACTACGTGGATTTATTTCCTCAGGATTAAATTTGAAGTATTTGACAAATTCAAAGAGTTTAAGGCTCTTGGGGATAATTAGACAGAGAATAGAATTAAGGTGTTGAGGACAAATGATGGTGGAAAATTATGTGGAAATGAATTCAATTTTTTTTTAATAAGTGTGGTGTAGCAAGGAAAACAAATACTCCATACATTCCTCAATGGAATGGAGTTACAAAAAGGATGAAAGGGACATTGATGGAAAAAACTAAGGAGCATGCTCAGTGGTGTCGTGTTAGGACAAGGAAGTGGGTATTGCATGTTCCTTGGTAAGTGAATCACCCTCATCAATGTTAGATGACAAGACTCCACATGAGGTATGGATTGGTAAGAAACCCTCTCTTACACATCTCAAGGTATTTGGTTGTGATTCCTATGTTCATGTTCCAAAGGAAAACATGAGTAAGATAGATAAAGAGGTTGAAAAGTGTATCTTTAATGGGTATAAAATGGTTCGAAAGGTTATAATCTTTGGAACCTAGAAACTAGGAAGGTAGTGTATAGTCAAGACATCATATTTAGAAAAATCAAAGTTGTTTTCGAACAATAATTCCTACCAAGGGACGAAGAACCAAAGAAAATGGAGTTTGATTAAAAGGATAATGAATTAGACTTTACAAAATAACAAGAATCATAAGAAGAAGATCCTGTTACTCTAGTATTGAGGAGAATGGTTTGGGAAAGAAGGTAACCAGAAAAGTATACTCCACCTAATTTCCATTTGTTGGGCCCTTCGTTTTTGGGAAATAATTGGGCAAGTTTTGACTAAGAACGAGTTGTGTAAAACCTCATCTGAGGATGGGAGAAAGAGTAACAGAAATCATTTGAGGAAGTCAGCGCAATCCCATCTAAGCAACAAACGGTTGCAACAGAACAAGAAAGCGTGTAAGCTAAGAAGGAAGACATAACCCATCTATATATAGGGATGAACATAAGTGTGAGAGGGTTGAGTAGAGTTGGATAGGGTTTAGTTGAGTCATGTTGATCAGAGTCTCCCAAGTTTTGGGATTAGTCATTGATACTTTTCGTAAGTCGAGAGAAGACAAGAAAGAGTCTATAATGAATTAGAACTATCAATTGGAGGGTTGGAGCTCTGAGATATGAGTCCAAATCCAAGAGTCTATAACGTACCCTACTGTGTAATTCTGATTCTGTAAACAGATAAAGATCTCAAAGATAATATGAAGAAGTTTCAAATTTTAAAATATGATGTGTCCTTGTTTGTTTACTCATGCATTACAACACTTATTTATGGCTTATGAGTTCTATTTGATGGTTCTATGTTTAATTGATGCTCGCAACATAAGTAGGTTCAATTCTTACATTTAGATGGTTCGGATCTGTTAATGACTCTTGCGCAAGAACATGAATGAGTTTTGAATGCTCTATGGATCCTCTTTAGTCTTCTTCCTACCCTTCCATATCTATCTATCTTAGAAGCACTTCGGGTGAGACTTATTCTCTTGGGAGAAGATGAAAATGCTACTGCTCTAGACTACATGACACCTTTTGTTGGTAACCTGAGAAGGACCATGGTCTGATAGAATTTGTGCCAACAAAATGGTTCCGTTGCTAGGACTCGTGTTAAAAGGGAACCTGTAGGGAGAATGTTGTCACTAATCCAGAGATATGGTATTGATCAATGGTGGGAAAGGAATTGTGATGCCTTCATATGGAAAGAAGTAGGAATAAGAAGAAAATCAGTTGAAAACAATCATGAAGAAATCTTTTACTCAGAAAGATCAAGCGACCAACATGAGATTTTCTAGGTTAAATTCCCAGAAGAATTTTTTCACTCGATAAAGAGGCTCCAAGAAGCTCCATAGTTCCAAGGATGGGAAAAGAAGATCTGTGCATGGGATACTGAAAAGTTAGCAAAACTCCAGAGGCTAGATTGCCCATTCACACGAGCTGTCGGTTTTTGGTTTAGCACCATGCTAGAAGGATACATAATCGAATTTGCAGATGAGAACCACCAGTCTTTCTCATGGGCAGAGGATATTTTCAAGAAATGCGCAAGGGGAAGACTATTGAGAGAAGTACCCTTGTAGATTAAGGCTTTCTTGATGGAGGAGGGGATGTTTATTATGTCCACAACCGAGATGGTAGCGTAAACACCCTTGCTTAGGGTAGGACAAGACAGGGTGAGGGTCATGGCATGAGAAAGGGGAAGGGTTCTTTGAAAAATGGGGAGGGAACAAAAATAGATGGATTCAAGAGATGAGCGAGCCTTGAAGAGAGCCTCCATAGTTGAGAAGTGGTGGTGTGGTAAGGTCAAGAAAGCCGCAAGACAATATGAAAATTTGAGGAAAGAAGGAGGATGGGGAGAAGTAGAGGAAAGACAGATGGAAGAACTGCAAAGGATGAGAATATAGAAATGACTGGCCAATCAAATATTAAATGAGAGAGAAGCAATGAGATAAAGAATTCCCCAGGAAGAAGGACAAGAAGGACAAAGCGCGGAGGTAAGAGAGGAGGAATTCGGCATGAATATTGGAGGAGAAAGAGAAGATTTGGCCCCGATAACAGGAGAAATCGAGAATATGGCCGAAAAAATCATCCCAGTAGAAGCTAACGAGACCCCCTAGATCAAAGAAAACATCCCCGAAGCCAGTGGCCCCAGCCCTGAATCACCCATACCCCAAGTTCCTTCTATACAAGTATTAAGTCTGACACTACCCTCTCATGCTAGTTCTATTCCAGTACAATTAGTTAGTCAGTCAAAACTAGGAAGTGAGGGTACAGGGAGACAATTGGGATCCCTCGATAGATCACAAGCAGGACCATTAGGGTTCATATTGATATGAACAATAGGACTAGCAATGTCCAGTTAGGTGGGAGGTTTGATTGCCCGGTACCCAGAATTTTGGGGTAAGGGAGACAAAGACGTTGAGCATAATTGGTTCTTGTGCGAAGCCATATAGAGATCAAGATGGAATTCGGATGTGAATAAGCTGGTCAAGTTCCAGAATACCTTGAGAGTTCGTGTTCTCAAGTGGTACATGAAAATCATTGAACCAGGAGTGTCAGGGATGCAAGGTCAAGTGTTCACACTTGGCCAGGCATGGACAAGGTTCATAACAGAGTTCAAACTGCCTCAGTTAGAACAATAGACTCTTTTTAAGTTGCACGCAATCCAGCAGAGGGAAGGCGAATCATCCTGGGAGTACAACCAAAAGTTTAAATATTCCATAGGGAGGTTGGCACATCTAATCCACAAAGAACATCAAAGGGAATGGTACATTCAGGGGTTGTTTCCTCTAACTCAGATTCCGCTAATGCAACAATGGATAGCCACATTCACAGATGCCTTGGAAAAATCAATGAAGATTGAAGCCATGGCAGGATACCCTGGGAGCTTAAGAATAACCTGACCCCCAGTATATGTGAATCTGGCGCAATTACAAGGGAACATATCAACACTTACAGAAAATATTCAGGAGTTGACGATACCTAGATGAAGATGACCACAGGTTTGGTGCACTAGCTGCTATACAAAAGGTCATTTGGTGAATGAATGTTCATGAATGAAGGGAATGGGATCTCCTCAAAATATGATGGTACCACAATAGGACCTACAAGAGGAGTTGCGCAAGTATCAACGAACTCACCATTCCATAACCCCACCCCATATCATGCTTTCCCAGGAGGCCAAGCAACACCAACAACAGAATATTGTGAGATCTGCCGAATCCATGGGCATGGACCAAGATAGTGCCCCATCATGTAAAATTATTCTACAGTACCAAAAAAAGTACACTGTGAGTTTTGCACATCCACCACGCATACTACCAATCAATGTAGCGCTTTGGATGCACTCACGGACCGACTAGCCCGAACAACATTCAGGGTGAATGACAACCCACAGGGACAAGGAAGAGGTCGAGGAGGTGGAGTCGGAGGAGACTTCAAAGGAGGAAGAATTGGGGGAAGAGGACCAAGCATATGTTATAACTGTGATGAAAAATGTCACTTGGCCAAAGATTGTCCTCATCCAAGGAGACCATGGTCCTATCACTACAGAACGAATGGACATGCAACTAAAGACTATCCAGAGTTAATCACAAAGTGGGAAGATATAGTATGAGAAAGAGGAACTAACCTTACCAGTTCAGAGATCAAGAGGATTTATAAGGGACATTTTCCCAATATTAATATCATTACTCGGGGAGGAGCGAATACAAGAGTTGACGCTGATACTCTACCTCAGATCCAGAAAGAAACACCTAAGGGAGACAGGTATGACCCCCTAAAGCAAAAGTTGTTCTTTAAATATGCCATAGAAGTATTCCAGAATATTCGTAGTCATGAAACACAAGAAACCCCCCCTAGTCGAATGTTTACCCTAAGATGGCGCAAGTCCCTGCTTCACCCCTTGCACCTAGAAACCTTGTAATCATACGAAGATAGCCCGAGCAACCTCAAAAAAAAGTTGAATTTGGTTTCATTTATTCTTTGACATTCTATGGAATGATCAACTAACAAAAAAGTTGTTCAATGCACTGTACCTAGTCTTAGGGAATGGATAAACCTCAGAAGTAAGGACAAGAGCTAACCTTCCTGAGAAAATTACTTAGAGAGTAAAACGAAGAAAAGTAAGAATCGAAAAAGAATTCTAACTAGTAGCCCAGTTAGATGACTTCAAAATTAAGGACGTCATGTTGGACCTAGGGTCAGATGCCAATATTCTATGCAAGAAGACCTCGAAAGCCTTGGGAAAATCGATACTGACATATTCCCCAATTCAGTTAAGAATGGAAAACCTATATTGTATATTTCCCATAGGAAGACTGGAGAACATGGAAATCGATGTAGCAAGAGTAAAAATAATGGTTTAATTTAAAGTCATTGAGACCATGGGAGATAAGGACCCCTGCCCTATGCTACTTGGCATCGATTGGGCTTATGACAATTATGCAGTAATCGATTTAAAGAAATACACCATGACTTTTGAAGTTGATATAATCAAGGTAGCTCAACCTTTGGATCCATATATAGGACCCAGGTACACATAACTAATAGAAAATAATATGGAAGGAGAATGTCTAGACAATTTGTACACTGTAACAACTGGGACCAAAAACAATTATATAAACCCTACTACAAATGGATCAGTAATCTGGAGAAGTATACAATCAAAAAACGAAGATTGAGAACTAGATTTTGACAGCTGGAAACAAGGTTCCCACGAAACATTCTCAAGAATATGTGCAACTTTCAGAATGACCAAATGGTTTGGGACTGAAGTTAGAGAACACCCAGTCTACAATGGCACCTTAGACCTAGACAATGTTTTGTAGAACATGGAAGAGAATGTTAGAAAAGATCAAAGAATATCGCTACTAGATATAGATTTTTAGAAAACCCTCGCCAAATGGTGGGCCACTCATAAATTCGTACTCAAAACTTTGTACAGGGTGAAAAAATCTATCAAGTACACGTTCTAGAATAAGGAGTAGTTGGATTCAGGGATGCAGATGAATCTCCTCGACGCACAATTTTTCAATGGAGAATCGGACCCTAGAATACACATTGAATTATGTGTAACAGAGTGGCAGGCCACGAAGATACCTTCTCACTTCTGGGTTGAGGTATTTCCCCATTCTCTAGGCCCACTCCTGAAAACTTGGTTTGTACATGAGGAAACTAGGAGACAGACTAGTGATTGGAAAACACTGACAGCTCAATTTTTCAAAGACTTATCATTCACAAGTAACTACCTTGAACTTGAACTAGCCCTACAAAAGATTCAAGAAATTTTGTTTACAACCAATAACAATAAGATATCAAACTTTGTAGTGTGTCCCAAGCATTCCCAATAACTTCAGAATAAATTCCACTTACACTCTACTGAAAATCCTATAGAATGCTATCAGATTGGCAAACATTCAGGAAGCCTAGATGAATTAGAATAGTTGAGAAACCTAGCCATCAAAGTGACAGAGGGGAGTAAAGAAATCCAAAATACCATACCTATCCAGAACGATAGTTCCTATAATCACCCATTAAAATTGAAGAGACTCAACATAGGGATCGAAGAGCAACCCAACATAGCCTTGGTGGGAGATTACTAGGATGGGAAAACCAGTCAGGAAATGTTATAACCCTAAATTACACCACATATGCTTACCTAGCATCAGGCCTACTCATATCCTTTCATTGCCAAACCCATGCTGAATAAACTCTTGAAAATCCTCTTAAATCAAATAACCCGCTAGCAGGCCCACTACAGCCCGCGGGTACCCGCTAGCAGGCCCACTACAGCCCGCAGATACCTAAAAAAACACAAAAAATGGAAAGTTGTCGATAGAACGAGAAGCTTTTGGTGAGTTAACTAGAACTCCCCGCCATGCATGGCCGAGAGTTCGTCCAAAACCCTAGCTCCTTCTAGCCTATAAAAGGAAGGGTAGGGGTACTAATCAAAGGAGGAAAATCATAGTAAAGGAACTCTGCCAAATTGCCAAGCCAGTTTTGTCCCAACCCTTTAGCTTTGCCTCAAGCTTTAGGAGAAACTCAAGAAGCAGCAGTTGGAGGAAAAAAAAGAAGA
>ML776552.1:1311832-1323756 GCA_009831015.1 Picea engelmannii | reverse complement strand
AGGACAAGAAACTCAACGAAGGATCTACTTCAGCCGTCCGGAAAAAGGTTGGTTTATTCTTCTCTTGTATGCATGTGAAGAAAGGGGTTTCAGATTCGGGTAGAAGGTCAAAAGTTAAGTCTTGAGGGTCATGATCTGCGTATGAGCTTAGAGCCCTAGCTCATTAGTCCGTAGGGTAGGATACCCCACAACAGGAAATATAGAGTTTACTGCGGGAATATGAATATTTGTTCCCAAAAACTTTTTTAGAATTAAAGGGAATCAAGGGAGTCATGGGAGAAAAGAAGATTGAGTTAAAACTAGGATCCAGACCTGTTAGACATAGACCATACCATCTTAACCCCAAGATAAAAGAGAAAGTTAAGAAGGAGATTGACAAGATGTTAGAATCATGTCTCATTTTTTTGATAAAAGAAGCCACATGGGTCAACTCGACATTCATCCAAAGAAAGAAAGACACAGAGGATATTAGAGTCTGTGTACACTACATGAGTCTCAAATCCACGTGTGTGCATGACCCATTCCCAACACCTTTTACCGATGAAGTACTCGAATCGGTTGTGGGGAAGGAAGCATACTCATTTATAGACGGCTTTTCAGGATACCATCAAGTCAGGATCGTCGAAGAGGACAAGAGAAAGACCACTGTCATACCTAAATGGGGATCTTTTGCATACAATGTGATGCCATTTGGCTTAAAGAACGCCCCTGTAGGTTTTTTTAGGATTGTGATAGCAGCCTTTAAAGAATTCATTCACAAATTTATAGAAGTATACATGGATGATTGGACAATATATAACCTACTCAAGCAACATGTAGCACTCCTAAGGCTAATGTTTGATAGATGCAGAGAATTGAAAATCTCATTAAATATGAGAAAATGTATCTTTCGTGTTCCACATGGCAATCTGTTGCGCCACATAGTCTGTCGAGAAGGAGTATTGGTAGACCTAGCTAAAGTTGTGGTCATTACAAATATGATGCCACCTACGAGTGCTAAACATTTGCGCTCCTCACTAGGAAACACAGGCTACTATTGCAGGTTCATTCGAAGATACACCAGCATTACTGCACCTCTAAAAAACCTCCTGAAAAAGGTTGAAATGTTCCAATGCACTCCCAAATGTGATAAATCATTTGAGACACTTAAGGAGACGCTCATTACAGCACTGATTTCGATATTCCCAAACTGGGATAAGTAATTTCATGCCCATGTAGATTCTTCAGGAATTCCCTTAGGATCTATCTTAATGCAACCTGGAGATGGAGTTATGGATCACCCCATCTACTTTGCGAGTCGGAAGTTGTTGCAAGCAAATAGAAACTATACAATGACAGAAAGGGAAGTCTTAGCAATGATTTATGCTTTACAGAAATTCAGACATTATCTATTAGGTTCCCATTTCAAATTCTTTACTGAACATTCCGCATTAAAATACCCAGTTAACAAACCTGTGGTGGAAGAGAGAATTTGTAGATAGATGTTGTTATTTCAGGAATTTTCCTTTGAAGTTATCATCAACCCAGGATGATGCAACATTGGACCTAATCATCTATCTAGACTAGAGTTGAGAGAAAGTGGAAAAGCAGTGGACGACCAGCTCTCGGTCGCAGATTTGTTCAAGATTGAGGCCATACCAGAATATCTAGAGGACAAAACAATCTTTCTCAGTATAGGGGCCTGTTTTGAAACATATTTCGCAACCCAAAAACACCATATGGTCGTTAGGGCAGCAGATTACTAGTTGATCACCGAGCAGTTGTATAAACTAGGACTAGACAACATTCTCAGATGATGCATCTTGGATCACGAAAGGTAGGATATACTCCAGGAATGCCATAGTGGAGTTGCAAGAGGCCACGTAGGAGGAAAGGACATGGCATAGAAATTTCTATAGTCAGGAATTTGGTGGACAACATTTTTCAAGTATGCAAAAGAATACGGTAGATCATGTGATGTTTGTCAATGGGTGGGCAAGTCGTCACGTTGAGATGAACTACCACTACAACCAGTTAGAGCTCTCCAGGCATTTGAGAAATGGGAAATTGACTTCATTCGAATAATCAACCCCACATCCAAATATTCAAAGGCTAGATACATCATTACCACAACTGACTACCTTACCCATTGGGCAGAAGCAGCAACAGTACAAGATTGTTCAACAGATACTACTTCTCGGTTCATCTTCAAAAATATCATTGCATGCTTCGGATGTCCCAGGAGCCTACCCAACGATCAGGGAGCTCATTTCATTAGCAACACCATAGCATCACTTAAAATAGAATTGATGATTCAACATCACAAGAGCAGTCCACACCACCCACAGGCCAATGGAACAGTCGAAGCCTTAAAAAAAATCCTGGAAAGGGAACTAACAAAGGTGTGTTGCGCAAACTGAGAGGACTAGGATGATAGAGTTCCAGTGGTACTATGGGCCTACAGGACAACCACAAAGAAACTCCACAGATGCACACTGTTCCAGCTAGTTTATGGAAGAGAGGTAGTGGTGCCTACATAGTTCATCACTTCAAGCCTGTATATTGCACAAGTCACACGTACGACAGAAGAGGAATCGGTGACGCAGAGACTTGCAGAGCTACAATAACTGGAGGAAACTAGATTTATAGAAGACTTCCATTAGTCGGTTGAAAAGGAAAGACAAAAATCTTGGCACAATAGACACATTAAAACCAAGGTATTCACACAAGGGGGCAATGTGTTACTCTATGACAGTCGATACTAGAATCATCCTAGCAAACTACGTATGCATTGGTGGGGACCTTTAATAGTTGTGGAGATACGACCTTCAGGAGAAGTCAGACTCGCACAAATCGATGGTGTGCTATGACCGGTATGGGTGAATGGTGCTCGTCTGAAGCCCTACCTATCTCAAAACTGAGAAAGAAGGACAGTCGCTCCAATTCGACGGAGCTTGTACAATAGTTAGATTTGATTTTTGTTTTCTTTTTGAAATGTTGTAAAATCAGTTAATAATGTCTATATGCACAGTGTTGCGCCATAACACATAGTCCATTTGTTTTGTTTAAGAGTTAGTTGCTACAGAATGGACGACTCAGTAGTACAAGACCTGAATCATGGAAAAATCCATTAAAGACGGTCATTAAAGATGGAAAAAACAACCTTTGTGGTCGGAGGTGCCATGAATCCCAATCCAATCTGAGTTATAGGCCACGCAAACCTAGTCTAGTCACAACCTTTATTGCCATTCTGGTAGCCTGATTGACGTTGTTAAGCCATAAATCCACATTATGCCAAGATTTCATCGAAGTTCATGTCGAGACACCCACCCGTCAAACTGAAATGTCTCAATTCGGCCATGTCCCTATTCCATTCAAATAAGTAAATTCCAAGATCACCCAATAGGATTTACCTTGATTAAGCCATCATGTTAGACAACACACACCTAGGCCCATCTATACGGTCATGACGACAAGAATTTACTGCTAAAACTTCCCAGTTAAGCCAAGTATAAGGCTCTCATAACTCTATTGTGAATGTATTATTTCTAAAAACCAACATAGCCATTTCCGAATTCAGCAGCGTGAAGCAGTTGAGACCACTGTAAAATTCGCAGACGTAGCCCTAATTCTTATCTACCATAGAAGCATGAATTCTGAGAGCCACAGCAAGCCAAAGCACCATGATGAAAGAACCAGTACCAGATGGGCCCTATGACTCCCGGGTCAAGATCGTGGGTGACCTGAAAGGGAAGGTAGAACACGTTAAGCTACTCAACCTTGACCTCACGGACTCAGCCTTGTTCCCACAGATGCGCATAGACGTCTTTTGGGAAATAGCTCCATATGGAACCTGAGACATGCAATTTGTACTGAGAGAAGAGTTAATCAACCTATTTAACTCCACCATCATGAACCTGAGAGACTTACCAATCTTTGGCACCACAGGCGAGATTGGGTGTTGCATGAAATTACTAATAAGTAGAGTGCATGACAGAGGTCTATTGTTGGATAAGAAGTATCCAATCCATGCAGAAGATATCCAAAAACTCACATGACTATCCTCCCAAGGAGATGATGTGTTGAATGGATTTCAGGGCCCCGACAAGAACAGGAAAAAGAAAGGCGAGCCCATCTTATATAAGAAGTTTAACACAAAGAGAGGAGGACGCATAGTAGTCATTGAACCAATACTGCATGAAACAATCCAAACTGGTTGCTACATCACTGCCAACAAGGTTATGAGGTATTAGTATAAGGGAGAATGAACCCAAGTGTTACACATTATTTTCATCATCCCTATGACCGTTAATGATGTAAACCTATATGTTTCTTTTGGAGGGATCAGTGGCCTAAGTTCCTGAAGAAAGAAGGGAGAAGAACTTTTCCAGAGAAAAGAAGTTGCATTTCCCTTTGTAAAAACCCTATTAAATAGGATTTTTTCATGCTACACTATAGCTAGGGTGCAAAAATGCCTGATTTTTGCAGGTTGCACCATAGCTAGGTCGCGAAGTGTTTGCAGGTTGTTGTATAGGTAGGGTGCGAAAATGCTCATACGTGGGAAAAATGAGCATCTTCTCGATGCTTCTAGAAGGAGAAGCTTCCATGGTGACGTGGCATCCGAATGGTTTGGATCTTACTCTCTTTCATGATTTAGTGGGATCATCTTAACCTCATCACCTTATCCTCTTCAACTTATAAAAGGAGAGGAGCTCTCATGGAGAAAGTTAGCTTTTTGGATTAGCTTGGATTGGATTGAGCTTTGGAGATTGTTAGCTTGGCTAGATGAGCCACTTTATCAATATAGATTGTGAATATTATCAGATCAAGGCTCTCAAATTCTTGGAGTGGAAGTGTGTGGGGAATGAAGGATAGTTGGAAGGGACCTTATGACATCAAGGCCATGGTTGTAATCTCTCTTTCACATTTAATATGATATAGTAATATGATTCTTTCCTATAAAGCTTGTTGTGTTTTATTGTATGATTCCTTGATCACATACATAGGTTTATATTGAGTTTATGTTATTACTATCACTTTGGTTGGTTGCGTTATTTTGCAGGATCATCATTGTATGAGTGTTGGAACGGAGCTAGGATGGCGATGGTGAGAGGAAGTGGTCTTTAAATGGTATGTCACCTATCCCTCTTTAGTTAGTAAATTAAATATTTAAAACTTAAGGAAAGCATCATGTTCTATTGTGTTTTGTTCTAGATCCAGGTGGATCTAGGGAGATTAGTTAGTGTCTACACCTATCGATTTATCCAATAACAAAATTGGCGACTCCACTAGGGAATGAATTGTTTCCTAGTTAGTCTAGTTTCCCTTGCTTTGATTGCTTGTTTTTTTGTTTCTGAGTCTATGGGAGATCCATCCAGACTCTCTGGATCTAAAATTTCACTTATACTCTTTGTCCTTTTTCCAAATTCCTTCTGTTTACAGACGTTCCCACAATGTACCTGTATATGGCCTACGAAAACCTTTGATTTTCGCACCTCACTGTTTAAACCAGTGTGACATTTTCGCACCCTACCCATTGCTAGCCTGCGAAAACTATTGATTTTCTCACTGTAATATATTTTTGGCTTGCGAACTTGTTTGTAAACCAATTTTTGGATTGGGTCTTGTTATATTTGGATGCCCAGTTTTGCTTTGATCAGCTGGATTGAACTTTTGGAGCCTATATTGATATGTTTGCAGTCTGCTTGACATTCTTTGAGTTTCTTTTAGCCATCTTTTTTTTTGGGGGTTTTGAAGGATTAGTCTCTTTCTTTGAGTGTCTTTCAATTACAAAGCATGTGTTTTCTTTAGAATTGTTTAGGAAAAGATCAGATTTCTTCTGAATAGTTCGCTTTAAAATAAAACTTTTAGTTTGGTTTTCTTTGTTTTAAGAAAGTTCATTATTGTTTTTAGTGAAATTTTTGAGACAAAAAGATTTAATTTCTTGCTTTATATTAGATTGGGGGCATCCTTACATTTGAAGTAGCGAAATTGCATGATTCTTGGCATTTTTTGGTCTTAAATTTTGAAAAAAATTCCCCCTCATGGCCGAGGGGGGAGATGAATTGTGTAATGGTGTACAATGTATTTTGCTCATTTCTTAAAGACATTGATATTGATGAGTTTTTTAAAATGTTGGGACATTGTGCATCTGGGAATGATAAATGTTTTCTCCTTCTCATAGCATAGCCCTCATCGAAATGAAAATATTGCATATTCAACTCTTTGCATAACTTTCGAGTCGATCAAAACACCATATTGTCCATGCCATCATCCTTTTGAGTAACAACATCCTTAAAAATAAAGCGCTTATAAAAATTGATTAGACATTTTTATATTTTCTAGTAGAAAACTTACATTAGATTAGTTGTAGGGCTTTGGAATGGGTGTGAAAGATAACTTTCCAAAGCTACAAACACACATAGTATATTGTGATAGGGAGAGTTAAATCCACCTGGGAAGCCCTTCTCACACAAGGGTCAATCATGGAGTCACATTAAGACTGGCAGAGTTACTCACCTCGCTTTGGTGATCTTGGTGTAGAGATTGTGTATATTATGGGGGTCACTTGAAGGTATACCCACAATTATGAGTGGAATCCTTTTGAGTTGATTTTGGGCTAGATACCTTTCCTTTGTGCGTCACTACTACATATGGGTAGATTATTCCATGAAAATTTTCCACACTTCCACTAGTTTCATCATTTTTTTAAAGAGGGCGGGATTTTCGTGGATATTTCCATGCATGTTCAACGCAATATCGACGAAAATATTAATTTAACCAAGTCGAAATGTTTGTCGCTATAGCGACGATCTTTCGTGGCAATAGAGACAGAAATTTTACCTATCTCATTGGTCGGTGATAACAGCTAGTTGACTATTTTATCTATATATATGTGACTTTAAGAGACTTTGCGACACAATTGCTATAGTTGTGACACTGTTCTTGGCTTTTGTTTGAGCTGTTTATTTTTTCCGTCACCCACCGGTTGAACAAATCCAATTCTCGATCTACATAGCTTGGATTTTGAACTTGCAAGGTTAGTATGTTATATTTTATTGATGTACTCATTTAACTAGTAATTTTTTTTTCAAATGTCCAAATTTCATTTAGCTTGTTTTTTCCTTGATAATATAATATGTGTGTACCATATTTCATGTCATTGATTTTTGGATCTAGTTGGTATATTCTATGGAAAAGGGTATGTGGATTCCATAATATTCTAGGTTTATGGAATCCACATATATTTTTTCCTTCAATTGTAGCTATAATCTCTCTCTCTTTTCATTGATAAAGATATGGAATTGCTTTTGAAACTCAACCCTAATCGATGAAATGATATTAATTGATTGCTATATTCCCTGCTTTAGCAGGGACTAATAAGATAAATAAACACTAACCCTAAAATTATGTTAGGTGTATATGTCGTTATTATATAAAGAAAACATTTGTACACATATGACCTTATTATAAAGATGTTATATATGTTGTCATGATGTTGATCCTCTACATATATGATCACCTTATTATAAAGATGTTGACCTTATTATAAATATTTAGGTCACTGTAAATAAACATATCATAATTGAAAGGAGTAGCCAAAATATAAAAAATTGACAACTTAATGTTTGGTATGGTGTAGGTAAGACAATTACTTGTCAGGACAAGGATTTGTCACAATGAATGAAAATGACAGGAAGGTTGCTCAGTTAAGAGCGACATTAGAGGCGAGGGGCGATGGAAAATGTTATTTCCCTTGCTATGATTGCAGGGGCTTGCAAAATAGAAGACTTTTAATAACAACAGCCCAAAAACATTGTAGGGAGATGTGGCATGTCGAAGGGGGTTATGAATATCGTTCCTTGGTAAGAGGATTATGTTGGACAACTGAGAGGAGGGGTGAATCAGTTGTACCTGAGCTTAAATAATTGTGCTTCTTTTAAACTCTTTACTGAAACACTAAATGATGATCACAATAATGCAGGGAAATAAACAATGGCACATTTAGCATCAGTCACATATATGAGAAACACAGAGACAGATGTTTCATGAGGAAACCCAAACAGGGTAAAAACCTCTATTTCTTTATATGATAAGTAATAGTTACATTCTTTACATTATCATACATATGAGCTCCAACTCATAATGAGGCTACAACCTCTGTTTTGCAAGCTGCAACTTGTTGAGAGCACCAACTCTTTGTTTTCTCTAGCACCAACTAGAAGGAAGCACCAACTCCCTAGTTTCTCTAGCACCAACTAGAAGGAAGCACCAACTCCCTGGTTTCTCTAGAACCAACTAGAAGGAAGCACCAACTCCCTATGTTCAAGCACCCACTTGAACCTCTGAGGACAACTGTCCTCCCTAGCACCACCCAACCACCCTGAAATATAAATATTTGCTTCTGAAACTTATTACAGTGATATAATGTTCAACAATGGCTTACCCGAATTATCACTGTTCTACTGCATCACGTTGCTCTGTCTGCCTCACTGTCTTCCTGCACACATGACTTGTGCTATCTGTTTTTCTACTTTTTATGCTCTGTGCACCATGTCCATTCACTGCACAGATCCTCTTCTATGGAATTCAGCTACTGCACTGTCCTCCTTCTTCATACAAGAATCACCTTCAACAACAATAGCCACAACAAACTCTAACAACAACAACACCTCACTCTCTTCTTTGTACCGTGTATTTATAGCTTATGTGCACCTTGTGCATGCAGTGTTCGCAATGCCTCTGCATGTTGACTCTGCATTGTTATCCTCCACCTCTCGAGTGCTCTGTCTAATTATCATCGTGACTCTTCATCTTCTCTAGTGGTTCATCCCACGTGTCCAGCATCACTGTATGTTATACTCAGATTCCTCAATCTCTCTGGTAGTTTAAGACTCTTCATCTTCTCTGAGATATTCGAACTCTTGATCTTCATCGACCCTGATCAATGGTTCATGATCTTGGTGAATCAACGGTCCTGATCTCATCATGATCTCGCATCTCGTTGTTCCTTTGTTGGAGATTTTCTTTACTCCAAGTCACGATGGGTGAGACTCCGAGATGGAGCTCAGATCAACGGTCCACATCTTTTGGTGTATTGATGGTCAGGATCTTATCATGATCTCGCATCTCACTGTTTCTTCGCTGGAGTTTCTCGTCACTCCAAGTCGCGATAGGCGAGGCTCAGAGATGGAGCTCAAATCAACGGTCCACATCTTTTCATGTATTTGACGATCAGGATCATTTCGTGATCTCGCATCTCGTTGATCCTAAGATGGAGATTTCCGTCACTCCAAGTTGCGATAGGCGAAACTCCGAGATGGAGCTTTATGGTGCTCTGATCTTTCACCACACGTCCTCTTGATACAACGGACCACGATTAAATCACAATATCGCATCTCGTTGTTCCTTTGACTTTCCAGTCAGCGAGATGACGATCTCTCGCCACGTGTGATCCCCCGCGCAGAGCCAACGGTCCTCCTGTGATCTGGATCCGACGGTTTTCCTTCTCTCGCTACCTCGCGACCTCGCGACTTGGAGTACCCAATGTTTGGACTCTCAACCTGCGAACTCCCGAGTTCGCGATATCTCTCGATCTCTCGCCACCTGTCCCCCCAGATGGATGGCTATAAATCTCTCGCCACTTCACCGCCTCGCATCCTCGTGCCTTGCAACTTTGAACACCCAATACTTAGGTCTTTATCCTGCAAACCCCTGAGTTCGCGAGATCTCTCTGATCTCTGCCATGCGTCCTTCCCATATGGATGGTCCTGATCTTCTCGCCACTTCGACGCCTCGCGTCCTCGCGCCTCGTGACTTTGAACAACCAATACTTGGGCCTTTATCCTGCGAACCCCCGAGTTCGTGAGATCTCTCTGATCTCTCCCACACATCCTTCCCAGATGGACGGTCCTGATCTTCTCACCACTTTAAAGAATTTGCAGGTTCTCCTCGATCTAACGGTGGTCGGATCTTGCGCTCAGATCTAATGCCTGAGATCTATCCTTCTCTTCAGTGCGTGCTCTCCGTGTTTTTATTCAGATCTGATGGCCCTCATGCTGTCGGGAATTTTGGATGAGTTCCAACGATCAGTGACGCTTCTCCTCCAAGTTTACAGATCCTTCTTACTTGGAAGAATTTTGAATCTGCACTAATTCCTCCTGAGCCTACATTGTTCCTATTTGTCCATCGATGCACATTCTGATCCTGCCATCTTCATTGTTGTACTTGCCATCAATGACAAGCATATGTTATCTGTTAAACATTTGCCAACAATCTCCCCCTTTGGCATTGATGGAAACTAAGGCACCCGAATTCTTTTCTCCCCCTTTGACATCAATGTCAAAGAAGAGACACACTCCCCCTAAGCTATTGTAGTAAATTGAGGAGGCATTAGATAATCAAACAATACAAATGTCCCCCTAACAAGATGGAATCTTTTAGGTATGAAACGAAATGACACCCAGCTTATGTCTGAGATATTCAAATGGTGTCTTGGCGAGGGCTTAGTAAAGATGTCTGCAATTTGTTCTGTAGTGGGAATGTAATGGACCTGAACAATTTGATTGGTGACCTGCTCTCTCAGAAAATGATATTTTATGGGAATATGTTTTGTCTTGGACTGGAGGACAGGATTTTTAGACGCACTAATGGCACTTGTGGTATCACAATGAATTGGGATTGGTGCAGTATATTTTACCTCTAAGTCTGCAAGTGTCTGAATCATCCATAATACCTGTGCGCAACAGGTAGCAGCAGCAATGTACTCTGCCTATGTGGTTGATAGAGAGATGGAACCTTGCTTTTTACTAAGCCAGACTACTAAGGAGTTACCCAAGAAGAATTCTCCTCCACTGGTGTTTTTTCTCTCATCAACACAATTTGCCCAATCTGCATATGAATAAGCAGCGAACTGAAGACTTTGATTTCTGGGATACCACAGACCATAAGTCATTGTTTCTTTTAAGTACCTGAATATCCTTTTGACAGCTTGAAAATGACTCTGTTTAGGAGAAGCCTGATATCTGCCTACCATTCCTACAACATGAATTATGTCTGGGCGAGATGTTGTGATGTACAACAGGCTTCCTATCATTGATCGATATGAGCTTTGATCAACATCAGGTGAATCATCATCCTTGCTTAATTTACATCCAGTTACCATATGTGTACCCACAGGTTTAGAATCTTCCATTTGAAACCTTTTCAACATTTCTCGTAAATATTTTCCTTGAGAAATGAAGATCCCATCGGACCTCTGAGTAATTTGTAGACCAAGAAAAAATGGCAGTTCTCCTATCATAGACATTTCAAATTCAGACTCCATGGTAGAAGCAAACCATTGTACCAGTGAGTCCTTATTACATCCAAAGATGATGTCATCTACATAGACTAGTACGATGAGAAACTCATTATCCTCTGTCTTGATATACAGATTTTTGTCAGTTGTTCCTCTCTTGAACCCTTTGTCTTTGAGATACGTATCCAGTATGTGATACCATGCTCGAGGGGCTTGTTTTAAACCATATAAAGCTTTCTTCAACTTGCATACTAAGTCAGGGTTATCAGACAATTTGAAACCCTCTGGTTGTTCCATATAGACTTCTTCACTTAAATATCCATTGAGAAAGGCTGACTTGACATCCATTTGGTAGACTTTAAACCTTTTATGACAAGCATAGGCAAGAAACATTCTTATAGCTTCTAATCTTGCTACGGGTGCAAATGTTTCATCAAAATCCAGCCCTTCTATCTAAGCATAGCCTTTACAGACTAACCTCGCTTTGTTCTTGACAACTTGTCCTTGCTCATCCATCTTATTCTTAAAGATCCATTTGGAGCCAATGACGTTTTTACCTTCGGGTCTTTGAACCATCTCCCATGTATTGTTTTTCTCAATCTGATCAAGTTCTTCATTCATTGCTTTAACCCAGTGATCATCTGTG
>ML776552.1:1294938-1306105 GCA_009831015.1 Picea engelmannii | reverse complement strand
TATCAAAAGGTTGTCGTTATGCTAGAAAACACAATTACATGGGATAGTTTTTATCCCTAATTTTGGATGATGAGATAGTCATCGCAACAAAGAATATTTTGAACGAAACATTGTGTTTTTTTGTCATGCAATTCCACCCATTCTAGGAAACAACAAATTATGTTTAAACCATGTTGTAAGAATCTAAAATATTTATTAGAAATTGCTTCTCTTTTTAGAGCTATGTAGTCTAGGTATCAAACTCCAACACCTTCAATTAACCATTTGTCAAGACACACTTAACTAGAGGCCTCTTTGATACTCACTTTAATATCACTTGTATGCTTAAATTATAGGATCACCACACAACTTTCCTCAATCCACCATTTAGTATAAGCCTCTTAGATATTCATCATTTATTTATCGTGTTGAAATCTCAAGGGTGTATGGATCCAAGACAGGAATCAACCCCTATAAGATGAGTTTCTATGCTTCCTTCTCATGAGGTGCACTCTTAAAATTTTTAATGGAGGTGTAGATTATTGGTTGTGGGACCCAAACCTCTCTATCAAATACATATTTAGTATTATGTGTCTTCACCACTTAGCCTCGAACCCTCTTTCCCATTGAACCCTCTATGCCCAATCCATAGTTAGGTTGAGTACTCCTATCTACTTGAACTTAATACCTTGTTTACGATGGGATAAGATAAGTATCGGTCTAGTCGTTAGCTCATGTGATTTTCTAACACTATGCTCTATGTCTTGATTATTTGTTACAAAATTGCAGTCAAATATATTGCCTTATCTGTTTGTATGGCTTAACATCTTGACGGGTCTGTGAGGCTTATTCTATGGTATTTCATCAATCATGGCTTAATACCTTTTATTGACGGGTCTGACTTATTCTATGGTATGTCATCTCCTGTCATGTCGGGGGATTGGGATTGGCTTAGGAGGGAGTTCCCGTACCCCCTTACCCCTACTGCTCGCTATTGTGTGGGGCCTAGTTGGGTTGTTGGCCTCCTAACCTTTAGCTTGTGTGGGGCCTGACCTTTACAAAAGTGTGGTCAAATATATTGCATATATGAATATAATATATATAATATATATTATATATTATATATTATATACAATATATATTATATATAATATATAACATAAAACGAAAATAACAAAAAACAAAAACAAAATATATATCAAAACAAAATTTCAAATGCCAAATATAACCACATGAATCGCGCATAGCTAGGGCACTCACGCACAGTCGGCAGTCGTGCACAGAGCAGAGTGCCTCACTCACTCAGACTTGGGCATGGTAAGGGAATGGGTGGAGCACAGGGAGGCATCACCTAGGGCATGGGTGGAGGCAAAAGGGAGCCAAGAAGGAGGGAGAGGCACGCGCACGGGTGGAGGGAGAAGGAGGCCAAGAAGGAGGGAGAGGCACGCACATGGTTGGAGGGAGAAGGAGGCCGAGAAGGAGGGAGAGGCGCGCACATGGTTGGAGGGAGAAGGAGGCTAAGAATGAAGGTAATCATCTCAAACAATCCATCTACTATAACATTTAATTCTTTAAATATATGATAACAAGAAAAAATCCGTATCCTACTCAAAATCTCTTTGATCATCCTAATGAGATGATCTAGGGCAAAATTTAAATGCATGTTGTACCCTAAAATAGAATTGATCACAAGTTGAGAATCACCAAAAAAACTACAAGTCGTGGATGTCTTTCCCTATTGAAATATCCATTGGAAAAAGGATAGCCTTAACCTCAACCATGTTATTGGAGCCAAAACCTAAACCACATGGAAAGGAAAAGGAATAACGATGAGAAAGGAATGGGATACATTCTAGCTCACACTTCCCAATATATCCCTCAAATGCACCATTGAAGAACCCCCACGGCCTAGACATGACTATCTGAAGTTGCCTAATCTACCTTGAGATCTTGACTTTGATCTCCTTCCTACAAAATTTGAAAGTGAATTTGATTATGTATAAAATATATAAAATAGAGATCACCACATCCTCAGATAGCATACCATTCCTAGATCTCCAAATGTCCCAACAAAACAATAAAGTCAGTGCTTCAAACCACGAGGGTGATTGTTACATCCCACACTCCCAACATGAAAGACAACCAACCATCATATGAAAATTTGACTCTAAAGGACATATTCACAATGGACATTAACCAAGACCTCAAAGACGCATTTAATGAAGTTGTCCCAAGTAATGACCTTGTTTGAAAGAACCTACATTTTAATGGTGCCCTCATCTTCCAAACCTTATTCCAACACCAAACAGAATTATGTTCTTGAATTATACATCTTTACCCATATTTCAAAATGCTACAAGAAGTTGTAACATGACTCTTTCGCTAAAAAACGTCATCCAAGTTCATTTGGAACACTTTCCCAAACGACATCAAAGACATAATATTGGTTCTTTTCAAACATCATCTCTTTGATGGGAATGTTCTTTTTATTTAGAAGGAAAAATAAATGATGATGCTATTGATGAGGACCAATGCCTTGAAAAACAAGACTAGCCATGAGAGTGGAACCCATGCCCATCCATAAAGAGTAGTACAAATAAATATAAAGATCATGATTCCAACATCGTAGTTAGTTGAAATATTCTCTGATTTACCTAATCTGAGTGAAAGAAAAATGCTAATAATAACATGGTAGAGAATCACTTGTGCTCCACCCTCCATGAAGAGTAATATTCATCTAACATTCTTGACGATGAACATTGAGATGAGAGTACCTAATTTTATGAATCCACCCATCATGATTATGTATTATAACGAAGTGTTGTTCCCCGTGATCATTTGTGGCCTGGTTCTCCTCTTCACAAAAGAATCTCTTAAAGCATCATACCCTGACTTCACTAGATGAATTATCAAGACTTCACTATCGATAATATTCACTCCTCCACATTAATGTAATTGGAATACATTTGGTGATATTTTCATGTGATATCTCCCCGTGTTGATGTCTTGTATTCCCACAAAATACCAAGAAGTATCCCATAGATTTGATAGAAAAGTGGTGAATTTGGAGTTCGATGGAGCCAAACCAATGCCCAACCTCAATGATCCTCTTTGGTGATTATTTAAAAAGTATAATGGAGGGATATCTATTTGATCCATTAACATTGTGCTCACATCCAAATTCAAATTTAAGGGATGAGAATCGATCTAGAGTGTCTCCTCACTCATATGTGGCTTGGTTTTCTCTCCACCATTGTATTGAATTTGGAATATGAACTAAATTAATTTGCGATTACAAGAAAATCCATATACCCAACCATCACATTCATTGCAAGTGAGAAACCTATAAGAAGAGGATATTAAAAAAAGCTTTACAAAAATTCAAAATAATAATTTTAATTTTTAAAATGATTTGACTTTAATAAATAAATAAAAAAACATCCACCATTATAGTAGGTTTATAATGGTAGTGGCATAGACGAGTGACCCCCCTTATGTGTTGTAAATTGTAGGAAGGAGGAGGGGCCACCCCTCCATACAACTTATCATTGATTTCACATGGAGGGGAGACTATCTGCATGCATCAAGAGAATATCCACATACCTTGTAATTGTGGCCATGTGGAGAGGCGATATATAAGACCCCCCCACCCCTTACATATGGTAGTAGGCGCAATATCATGCCAATTGCAAATGGTTGCAATGTTGGACATGCTTGCCTGATCGGACGAATGGAGTGGTGACCCATCCATGTTGTCTTTATACAGACTTTAGGACGCCTTGGGTGCACAACTGGATGTGGGGACCTAAAGGAGAAAATCATCCCATGACTTGTAGATTTTCCTTCAGATGGATTGAGACATGACTCAACGCATAGACCCACTTGGGCACACTTCGGGGTATGCTTCCAATCTAACAATTAAAGGCTTTGGAAGCTCCGCAATGCCGCTACAAGGGTCCCTTAGGTGAGATAGGTCGATGAATTAATGCCCTTACATTAGACTCTCTAGGTGAATGGAAATAATGAACTTATGCATAGACCACTCGATGCTATCAAAATTTACCGTTGTGTTGTCAATGTATATGCCACGTCAACATCCATAGAGGTAACTTTCTCATCTTTCTTTTCTTCCTTCGACTCCAAACCTTGAACCACGTATAATTTTGTTTCTTTTTCTTTACCTCGCTATCATTATCATCATTTTCATGGGCATGTTATTATGATTAAATAATGTAGCATCCAAAAAGGTATTTCCTTCATTCCTCACTCACACTTAGAAATATAATTCCTTCCAAAAATCCAATGCCCTTTTCTTCATGGGCCACTAGCCCAACAAACACTCGTTCATGATGTTGTTGTGTAGGAAAAATAGAATCCCACCCACTGTCCTCATCATCCTTCTCATCATGATCATCATCTTCTCCTATTGGCATGTACTTAACAACATGTTCATTAATTTCTTTAATAATTTCTTCATCTACATAACTTTCTTTATCTACTTCTACAAATTTTAGAATTTTTTTTTCCATCATCTTCTTGTTTTATTTTGCTTGTCATCCCTCAATCTCCATTACTTCAACCTTTATTTCCATCTCAATTATATCCTCTTCTTTACTTGCAATCCATATCTTTCTACTCACACCTTTGAATGCATGATCTTTCTCAAGTACTTCACCCAATGCAACTTGTGTTCCCCAAGGAACATCTTCCAATAACATACCTTCTTCTGGTGCACACTCCATAATCTCATCCTCACTGTCAAAATTACTTCTTTCATTCCAATCCTGCTCACTATCCTCATCCTCTTCTTCACAATTTTCTTTAGCTACTATGAGTTCTTCCATTTTCTGTTCATTTTCTTCTTAACTCTTTATATGGCATGGTTTCTCATCCTACTCCAAATCTCCAATATTTTCACTATTCCCCCCCATGTTGCTTGTACTTCTTCCTTACTTAGAGGTCCTTTCTTTTCCTTCAAATTCTAAATCTTTACCATGGCCTGCCTCCAAATATTCCAAAATCTCATCTGTGGCTTGCAACTGAAGTTGCAAATATTGAATGATTCCCTTGAGAAATTATCTATGGAACTAAAACATGTCTTTCACCTCTTTCTTCTCATGATTAGAGAATTGACCCATTGACCCACTATTCTTTGTCTACCAAAAGATCCACATTGACCCACTATTYTTTGTCTACCAAAAGATCYACATTGACCCACTATTCTTTGTCTACCAAAAGATCCACATTGACCCACTATTCTTTGTCTACCAAAAGATCCTCCATAWTTAKCTTCCAAATMTCAAATATGTTCCCATTAAATTTCTCAATATCCATTTTAGAACTACTCTCCATTCTCTTTCACCACAAGAATCACCACTATGGAGCTCCCACTAAAACTACCTTTATCATAGAATTAATATAAGTGGACCCTTAGAAGCAAAGGAATCCCCTTGAAACCAATAATTTCTTTGATAACAAATCCACGTTTTAAACCTTTCACACATAGTGCACAAAACATTTCCTTGGAAATCATTAAAGGAAATTTAATAAGTTCTAGAAGAACTAGTAGATCTCTTCATGTGAGAATGGAAGTGGAAGATATTACAAATCATAATCAAGAGGAAGAGAGATCCATGTGTAGCAAGATATAAAAGGCATCTAGATCAGAGGAAGAAATGTGGCATCTAAAATCTATAAGCATGTGGTTCCAATCTAGTGATAAAGGATACCTTATTATTCCATCAACAAGTTAAAGCTAGAGTTAGGAAAAGAATGTTAAAGAAATATCCTTAGAATATGGCTTACGTTTGAGATAATTCCTAGCAATCAACGAGGCATCTAGAAAACACTTTAAGAATTTGTGGACACAAATTTCTTCATCAGTGGGAGGATGTATCGCATTGCTCCTTCGTCCCCACATGGATTGGGGTTATTTTCCATGGATGGCATAAAGGTCAGCTATGGAACTGTAACTGAATTGATGGAGTATGTCAAACCATTATACAAATACAATCACTGGTTGATGCTGGTCTAATATACGCAAAGTATGCAGAGATACGAAGTTGCCGCAAATTATATACAACTACTAGATAAAAATCAAAATAAAGGGGCTACTATGTATATTGATGGAAGGCCAAAAGAAACTGGAAACATTGCAGGCTTTATAAATAGTACACGACTAGTGGCAACAACTAAGAAACTGAATTGCATATTTGAGGCATGCGAAGGAAATCGTATATTTGTATGTGCAACAAAAATAATAGTTCCAGGTGAAGAGTTGTTGATCGATTACAACTTAAATTGAATAGATGGAGAGGGTGACCGTGGAAAGACACCCACTTCGCTTCAGCAGGTAAAAGTTAAATACAGTAAAAAATTATGACTACAACAACTAAATTTCATAAATTTCATTAATTTTTTTTTCTTTTATTAGTGCAATATTTCATTTTCTTAATGTTATAGGTGAATTTCCTAATTTTTATTGATTGATTTATTGTGTCAACATCTGTCCAGGGTGACCGTGGTAGAAAATCACCTGATACATCTCTCCAGAGTGACCGTGACAAGGCACCCATAGTGCCTCAGCAGGTAAATGTTAAATATAGTAAAAACTTATAACTACAACAACTAAATTTTATAAATTTCATTATTTTGTTTTATGTTATTACTGCAATATTTAATTTTCTTAATGTTACAAGTGAATTTCATAACTTTTATTGATTGATTTATTATATCAACATCTGTCCAGGGTGACCGTGGTAGAAAATCACCCGATACATCTCTCCAGGGTGACCATGGAAAGGCACCCACTGTGTCTCAGCTCGTAAATGTTAAATACAGTAACAACTTATGATTACAACAACTAAATTTCTGAAATTTCATTATTTTTTTTTCTGATATTACTCCTATATTTCATTTTTTAAATGTTACAGGTGAATTTCATAATTTTTGTTGATTGATTTATTGTGTCAACTTCTGTCCAGGGTGACTGTGTCCGAGTTTCACCTGCTACATCTCTCCAGGGTGACCGTGGAAAGGCACCCGTAGTGCCTCACCAAGTAAATTTTAAATACAATAACAACTTATGACTAGAACAACTAAATTTCTGAAATTTCATTATTTGTTTTTTGATATTACTCCAATATTTCAATTTTTAAATGTTATAGGTGATTTTCATAACTTTTGTTGATTGATTTACTGTGTCAACTTCTGTCCAGGGTGACCGTGTCCAACTTTCACCCGCTACATCTCTCCAGGGTGACTGTAGAAAGGCACCCGCAGTGCCTCACCAAGTAAATGTTAAATACATAAACAACTTATGACTACAACAACTAAATTTCTGAAATTTTGTTATTGTTTTTTTTATATTACTGCAATATTTCATTTTTTATATTGTTCGAGGTGAATTTCATAACTTTTGTTGATTGATTTATTGTGTCAACATATGTCCAAGCTCCCACAGAGGATATTGATGAGGATGAAATATTTTATTTGAAAAACCCAATGACAAATGTAACGAAGGCCTTGAAGAAGGCTAGCATGGAATATCTAGGTTTGATTAGCAAAAGACCCCCAACACAGAAGGACAGGGCAAGAATTGTAGAGCTACAAACTAAAATAACTAATTATGGGGTAAGTGGCATCTTTACATATTTTTATTAGCTATGAAAATTTAATATCCGTTTTTTTAGTTTTATATGTTGTATATGATCCGATAACGAAATTTGTTTTGTTTGTAGGAGTTTTTAAACCCTGTGCGTGGGGAACTTGTCGATCCTGCAGCTGCTATACGTAGCAGTGAGGGTCCAATGAAAAAAAAAGGTCGACATAACAAAGTGCAAGTGAGGATTTTTGAGCCTCCTCATGAGGTTCCCCTAGAATCCATTGATGAGCGGGGTGATTTTGACCGGCATGACATGTCGGAGCATGATGAGATGGAGCCTGGGACTCCACATGATGAATCCAAAGAGGAATATAGTGTAGGTGCATAGGATACTATTATGCATGGAGCAGAACGAATTAAAAGCATTGGATCACTAGATGCCACCTTTCTAGTGGATGACACATGTGTTCCGATAAAGATTCAGAAGATTGCAGGTAATTGTCCCATTAATTGATTGATTTTTTTAATGAAATTTAAATGGACATTTGTTGAGATTATTAATTGATTAATGGATAACACATTACTACAGGAAACAATGTTTTCTATAGAAACTTACATGACAAAGCATTGGAGTTGTTTGGCCCCACCATTCACACACGGTGGAATGGCCAAGATAGCAAAAAGAAAGATGATTTAATAAATCACATGGTGAACTTGTTCGGAAACACTTTCAACAAGAAAGTGGTTTCAATGTTAGCCGGAGAGAATTTAAAATACATCAGGGCCCAGTATAGGGATAAATTACAAATAGACCTAAAGCACGAGCGCCCTCCCATGGTTTCCGAGAAAGAGTGGAAGGCACTAATAGACGATGCAAAGGAGAAATTGTTTAAAAAACAAGGACGACAACCATGAGCTGGTCAAGCAAGGTACAACACATGTCATATTATTAGTGAAATATGAGCATTTATGTTTTTCTTTCCTGCTTTAAGTAACAATTCCGATATCTAATTTTTTTCAAAAATTCCATATGTAGGCTACCAGACACATCCAAAGCAACAAAGACCAGAGTGGAAAAACACGACCAGCATAAATTAGGCCAGGGTGGCTACGAGAAACTCAAAGCATGAATAGTAAGATTTAAATGATTCACTGTGGTTAATATTTACTTAATAGTAGCGAACAAATATATGTTTTTGTTATTAGTATTTTTAATGGTGTTATGCATTGTAGTTAAATATGTTTGACACTGCTGCCATTGAGGAGGACCTGAAGCTTGGTTACAAGCATGGTTTTAAAAGTGTCATTGAATATAGAAAAATCTTGGGACAAACTCCTATCTCCCCAACCACGCAGGTAAATCAAATGAATAAGGAAACTGCAGTAGCATGCTTGTAAAGTCTTTTCATATTTTATTATATCACCCTTAACTAAGTATTTATGTTTGTTTTCAAGCAACAGTGCTACTGCAATAGTGAATCAAGCGATATTCAGCAAACACCGCGTCATACAAGGTTCCGCATGTCCAGTGATAGTGTAGAGCAGAGAACCCATTCCAGTATGTATGCTTCAGAATTAGAAATATTTACTGTGATTGTATATATTTGTTTCCTGACTTTATACTTATATATTATCTTCTCAAAATTGAAGAGCATGTAGCTTAGGAGGGTGAAATGCAAGAGCAACCAAGTGGATAGGAAATTAACGCACCAAGTATCCCAGCTACAGATTCAGGTAAAGAGTAATACTGTAATGTTAATCAAAACAATGAATAAGTTATTTCAATTATATTTCAACATATCGATATGATCATTTTTGTTGTTCCAGTTCACATCCTTGAACAGATGTCAGCTAACCCTTGTGAGCGATGTACCAGAAGTATGGTAACTGAGCGCACACAAACAATAGAAGGACAAGGCACAAGAAATACAATGTCCTTGGATGATGATGATATCCCAATTGTTAGTTTTATGAATGTAAAAAAACATAAATCAAAGAAAAATTAGATGTATAATTCCATGACCTTTTTTTGGATCTTTATCGATGTTTATATGGTCATGACCTTGACTATCATAGTTATGCATTAATGTATATATGTTTTCTATATAGAGAAAATCATTTGTTGGGTATGGGAAATTGAGAGCAATGTGAGGGGGGGGAGGGGCCATATGAGCTTCCACCTTCACGTGGTTTGCCCTGTTTAGTAGGGAATAACCTATTCTCGAAACAAAGATAAGATCATTAAGGTATCCGACAACTTAATTTATTTCTAGAGTATATTACATAACTAAATTCATGCTTATTTTCTTATTATAAATTATTTACTCATATAAAAAATTTGTCTTTTATGATTCATGCAAGTCTTGGTGATCAAAATGCATCTCGTTGACATCTTTTATCAAGTTGTATGGGCTAATGTATCTGGCGAAAGAACAATGAAAAGGTAAGGGTTTTGACGTGTTTTTAAAAGTAGGTTTTATACTAGTAAAAGTTCACAATCCTCATGAATATGTAGATATTGATACATATGCCAAATTCCATGTGGTGTTTTGGTTTACTTGTAGATATTTTAAATACAATTTTGGTTTACTTGTAGTTTTTTTATAAAGAAATATAACTATTTTAGAGAACCCCCATATACAAAGTCTTTATCCATATCCTCATTGTGGAAAATAAATTAGAAAAGATCCCTCACTTCATTCATTTCCATAATACTAACCTTATTGCTATCGCTAGTCCAAATACTAGTTCCTATTAAACAATGCATGAAGCTAATCCCAATAATCTAGACCCCTCTAATCCCACATGTTAATGCAAGTATTATAAGGCTCCAAAGGATCGACTACTACAAAATGCCTATTCTTATAATAATAATTCACATCCAAATCCTTGTACATAGATGAGAAATCCCTTGATGATTCTAGGGTACACCAATATTTGGACACTTCTCCCCAACAAAAAATAGTCCCTATTACAAACTCTATTGAAAAAGATCCATCATTACTCATAATGATGAATGAAATTTATTCCCCTCTCTAAGTCTCCTTTTTACTCATAAGTCTCCTACATACTCTCTAAGTCTCTTACATACTCTTCCTCTTTTCCTAGTCCTTTTTTCCTAGTCCTTCACTTCTTTGGTTAGTTTTCAAAGATTTCCCCATTAATGGTCACATTCTATAGCTTGCAACTATGGAGCCCCTCCCAATGGTGACATCATATCTTCCTTTGATCCTCTCTCCTCCACTGGTACCATCGGTATTTTTCACCTCTACGCTTGCATTGAACTTAGGTTGATGCATGTTGCCTCCTACATTTGCATAAAATACCCCATTGATGCATGCCACCTCTCATTCTTGCACTAAATATTGCCTTGAAAAGGGGTATTTATGCATCAATGGGGTATTCGATAGTATTTATGCCTTGAAAATACCCCATTGATGATTGCCACCTCTCATTATTGCACTAAAAGGATAATCCAACCCTTAGGGAATCACTTTTCCAAACCAACTTATGCTTCACTACTTCCCATGTTTTTTGTATGGTGTTGGCTACAAAATTCCCTTGATGATCACTAAAATGCACATA
>ML776552.1:1266675-1292797 GCA_009831015.1 Picea engelmannii | reverse complement strand
AATTTCAATTTTCATTAGATTTAATATTGATGCATTACAATTCTTGGTATCCTTACTTCTAATCCAACTTCATGATAACACATGCTTACAATATTTGGTTGGTTAACGCCTTGATTATTTCTAGGGGATATATATATTACAATTATTAGAATATTACAATGTAAAAGTAATGCCCTATTACAATGTAATATGGCATTACCATATTACATTGTAATATGGCATACCATATTACAATGTAATATGGTAATACCATATTACAATGTAATATGGTAATACCATATTTCATGTAAATTTCTTTTTTTTAAACCTACAGTAATCGTCACAATATCGACGGACTTTCGTCGGAATTTTTTTACCATAACCGTTGCTATAACGACGAATTTTCATTGCACTGTTCCACGAAGTTTCGTTGCATATGTAATATAGTAATACCATATTTCATGTAAATTTCTTTTTTTTAAACCTACAGTAATCGTCACAATATCGACGGACTTTCGTCGGAATTTTTTTACCATAACCGTTGCTATAACGACGAATTTTCATTGCACTGTTCCACGAAGTTTCGTTGCATATACAACAAGTCTATCGTAAATATGGTTTTGAGAAAGAGCACTCGTCGATATTACCACGAAATTTTGTCGCAAGTTGCAAAGAAATTTCGTCGCACATTCAGCAGCTGCGTCGCAAGTTATTGGCTTGGCACATTTCTTCATTGGTATTGTGAAGAAATTGCGTCGTAATTGCGACGATGAAGAAGGTTAACCAATATTGAAGTTGCTGACACATGGCTAGATAATTTTGTCGATGTTTCCATGCACACCTGGATTGTGGATATAACGACGAAATTATTACAACGAAAAACAAACTCAACGTTCGTGGAAATTGCGACGGATAAGTGTGGCAATATCAACGAACAATCATCGCAAATTTGGTCATATGTACTAGTGCATGGATCGGAATATCGAATGTTTCCCTAGGAATCATTGTAGTAAGTGGTAACCTTAGTGGCCTATCTCTCTAGGTTCCTTACACGAGATGACTATGGAGGGGCAAGTCTCGACGATACCTGGAATCGACGTTGGCCAAACTCACTTGGGCTCCTTGGAGGGTATACCCATGATTATGTGTGGGAGCTTGCAGCAAGCTGTAAGTTCATTAAGTAGGTCATCAACGTAACTTTTCTACCGTTCTATCTCAACCCCTTCTTACTTTGTTCCCGCAACGTTGGATTTCATCACCAACTAGTGTGTTCATTGTGAGAAGGTTTTGTTTGCTTGTTTTCTTACTAGATTTTTAACATGTGTTGTTTGTTTTCCCTAGTGGACTCTACATTGGATCTTTATTTTTATGGCGTCAATTCCCAGAATGACCAATGAAGGAACTCCTTTTCCAAGGGAATATTTTGTTTTTCCTTCTTACAGAAACATTGGTCCTCCTCATATTGCTACTTTGACCCTTCCAGTTCTCACAATTGGATTACCAGTATGGTTTTTTTCCACTCAGGTAATCCTGAATGCAGTTAGTGATTCAGTAACAAACACTTCCCCCCAAGAGCGTCAACCTCATGTTGATCCTTCACCTTCTTCAACAGTAAGGTCTTCTTTGCCTTCTTTGCTTGCAAGGTCGCCTTTCATTTCATCTTCTTCATCCAGTGAAAGTTCTGAAGCTAGTAACCTGGTGAATAATAATAAGAAGAAAATAAATATTAAGAAGAAGAGAGATAAACAAGGTTCAAAACCTCATCCCCGAGGTGTAGGACAGTCGGTGACGGAGTGTGTTGTTAAGCCACTCCATGATGTTAAAGTCACTGGTTCGAAACCTGAGGGGACAAAAAAATACAACCATGTTAAGGGTTGGTGTGGCTCAGGCCAGGTGCGATCCCCGGGTGATTTTGACGGCTTATATGCCCCTGAGTCGTGGTTTCTCAAGCCACAAGTTAATCCTGATGCCAATAGGTTCGGCCAAATTAACAAACAAAAAAAAAAAACAAGGGTCAAAACCTCCAACCACTGTTAATCGTGTTAATCGTGCTAGGAGTGTTGATGATGTCAAGATCACCAAAACAACTCATAAGCCCAAGTACCCTTCCAGGATTTGTAAGGGTAGACATCTTCTTAGGGATTTCCCTAGTCTATTCAAGGTTATAAAAGTATGGTATACACCCCTGGCCAACCCATGTCGTCATCCCCTGAACAACATGTTGATAACCTCTCGTCAACTAATCACGATACCATTGGGAATAAAAAAAGTAGATTCAAGTTCCTGTGTATGTTATGCAAAGGGAGTCATCTAACTCACATTTTCCCTCGTGTGGACAAAGCCTCAAAATTACTGGAAGAAATGACAATTGTGCAGCCTCAACTTCCAGCTGCTTATCATAATTTTTCTCTCAACCCCCCTGTAGTTGATGGAATGATCACTCTGGACCCATCGCTAGTTAATCCAATTGATCATGTCGTCAATATGGTCATGTCCTTAATTGAACCAGTTGACAAAGTGGTTGATCCGATCCCATCTTCGGTCGATCCCACTCTCTCTTTAGAGAGTGTTAACAAAGTGGTTTATCTGATCCCATCCTCGGTCGATCCCACTCTCCCGTTAGAGAGTGACACCCAAGTGGTCAATCAGATCTCTCCATCAGTCAATCCTACTCTCCCGCTAGAGAGTAAACCTGATACTACCCATGTTTTTCTTGTTGATACAAAATCTACCATGGTGGTGGGTATTCCTCCTTCTCCCGTGGAACTCCCTCCAAGTAATGAGGCCTTTTGTTTTGATTGGGGTGTGCTAACTAGACCTTGTCTTCCCTCTCACATTCCTTTCCATATAATAGTACAGGTTTGTGGTTGAGACGTTCCTCAGACAGTGATAGATGAAGGTGCGTTCATTAGTATTTTGTCCTCTTTTGCTTGGAAAGATTTGGGTTTTCCTTAGCTTGTGTCGGTTACGCAAAAGCTGTTAGATTTTAAAAGAAGAACTAGTCAACCTTTAGCGTCCCTTCCTCAGTTTCCTATAACTTTGGGATGGAAGACTGTCTTTATTGACATCATGGTAGTCCAAGAACCCTTGTATTTCTCTTTACTCCTTGGGCAAGATTATGTCTATTCCATGAAAGCTATTGCGTCTACTGTTTTTCATGTGATATTTTTCCCTCATGATGGACGAGTTATGAATGTTGATCAAATTTCATCCATTGACCCCGACTGGATTTCCTCCCTAAATGGTTCTTATATGAAGACAGTATCGCCCCCACCACAAGTCAATTATGTGGCGTTGTCGCCCATGGCTTCAACTTCTGATGACTTAGATCCAATAGTTGACATGGTGATCTCTTCGATAGGGATGTTAGAGCCTGATCTCTTTACTCCTCTCATGACCCTCGACATGGTGTCCTTCCAGAGTGTCTTTCTTCCTTCCAATGAAGACGTCTTGGAAGCCATGACTGATTTTTGTCCGTTGACATGGTGTCATTCTGGAGCATTGTCCTCTCGGAATCCATGATCAAGAATAGAGTTATGAGGATAGTTTTTGCATCTCTGAGGCAACCTCGTTAAAAAATGAAACAGAGGTCTTTGAGCATGGTTTTCTGATTTCAAGCTCGTTAAAAAATGAAACCACTTTCGAGGATAGTTTTTGCATCTCTGAGGCAACCTTGTTAAAAAATGAAACAGAGGTCTTTGAGCATGATTTTATGATTTCAAGCTCATTTAAATATGAAACCAGCCTTGAGAATAGTTTTCTAATTTCAATCTCGTTAAAAAATGAAACCACTTACAAGGATAGTTTTTTCGTCTCTGTGGCAACCTTGTTAAAAAATGAAATAGAAATAGTTTTCCCCCTCTCTATTTGAGTCAAGTCCTTCGTCTAGTATTTGAAGATTCATTTCATTCCCCTTTGCAATTGGATGAAACGAAGCTTGGGGGCATTTTCCTCAGCCTTTTGACTTCATGTTGAAGTTGAGATGCTAACTTCTTAAGATGGGGGATAAGTACCAACCATGCGAATTTGTGGATAATGCGTTGGGAAGTTGAAGCATAGTTTTTAATTTGGTTCAAGCTTGTGTAAAAATGAAACCACCTACCTCAATCATAGTTTTCCGCTGGTTCAAGCTTGTGTAAAGATGAAACCAGGTCCAAGCATAGTTTTGTTTAGTTTTTAAGCTTGTGTAAAAATAAAATCTATCCCCAAGCGTAGTTTTGTTTTGTTTTAAAGCTTGTGTAAAAATGAAAACAATTCTAAGCTTAGTCTTTTTTCTTTCTCATGCTCGTAAATACATGAGAATAAGTTACCGATCTTAGTCTTTGTTCTTTCTGATGCTCGTAAATCAATGAGAATGTAACCGAGTATAATTTTTTCACTTTTTCGGACTCGTAAAGGTTATACAAAAAAGGAACCCACTGGAGTTCCCTTGAAGCTCTTTTCAAACTCTCTAAACATCAAAAGATTGTTGAGAGACCTTGTTTTGTTCATGCTCGTAAAAGTATTTGAATAAAACATTTGATGGGCGATAATTCATCACTTTTTTGGTCCTGTCGAACTATTTTACGAAAAAGGAACTGAAAGAGTTTTCTTTAAGTGTTTTTCAGACTCTATAAACATGAAAACCCCTTAGTTTTGTTTCTTTGGACTCGTAAAAAAAACATTGAAAGGCCCATATGGGACCAAACCACTCCTTCCTAGGTTTTTTTAAACATACTCTAAGGGACTCGTTCGAAGGATGATCTTACATAACAATCATATGTTATCCTCCTCAAGCGTGCGTAAAAATAAAGAGGTACTCGCCAGACATGGTGGGGGGAAAATTGGGAAAGAAATGTGTCTAAACCTGTATTCTATGGAAGAGTCACTTTTGAACATGACATCCTTTCACTTGCTTTGTGTCTAGGTTAGAATATCCACTTGTCTCCTGATCATACTCCTTTATAATATTACAAATTGGTCTGTGATCCCTATTGTTGAGTCAATGTTTCCAAGACAGTTGTTGTGTCGTCAATATGTTCAAAAGAGATGTTCAACCTGAAAATCCTTCTATTGCGTCGGCCATTTCCATAGTCCTTAAGCCTTCTATTGCGTCGGCCATCCCTAAGTCAGTCCTGAGTTACTTCTTACCCTGATCTACATCAAATCTTCTTACTTGTTTCATGTCATTGATGGGGGATACATTAAGGCCCTCTTGTGATGAGTATTTTCCTGTCGACTTCAAATCATTATCTAGGAATTAGAATTAGAAACTAATTGATACCTTGAACCTTACATGCCTCAATGAAAGGTTTCCTCACTTTTGACAGTGGGTTTTCATTATCGACCCTTAATCGAGAGATTTCCTCGAGTTTTCGACGTCAGCTCATTGATTCACATTTGATGGATTGTACTAGAGTACCTTGGGATTCATTGACACTAATGGTGATTTCCCTCACATCGGTTATCAAGTGGTTTCTACCATGTTCGACTTTAGCACATGTATTCACATGGTTAGATTCATACTATAGAGTGGTGGAGATGAAGACCCTAGATAATTTTCTGACAAATCCAGGTTGCATTGGAGTATATTCATTGTACTATTACATAGATCCACAGTGTATGTCTGGTGGCTATGTTCAAATTTGAGTCTTTAACACATAGATCCACAGTGTATTTTTGGTGGCTATGTTCAGGTTTGAGTCATATTGGCATGGATCCACAGTGTATGTTTGGTGGCCATGACCTGTCTTACTTGACATGGATCTTTGCATGTCGACATTTATTCTCTGAGTCATTTGTGTTCTGAGTATGGGAATGCCTACCTCAGTGATGATATATTATTGTACTATATTTTCTTGTTTGTTGGCAGGTTTCCGACCGATTGTTCCTTGTTCCCTACACACACTCGACAAAGTATTTCAGCTATCACTCTGTTCTAACTTCATACTTTGGGGGGCTCTTTGTTAAACATTATTTTCGTCATCCCTATGACCGTTAAGGATGTAAACCTATCTTTTGTCTTCAAAGGGGTCAGTGACCTGAGTTCCTGAAGAAAGAAGGGAGAAGAACTTTTCCTGAGAAAAGAAGTTGCATTTCCCTTTATAAAAACCTTATTAAAGAGGATTTTCACATGCTTCACTATAGATAGGGTGTGAAAATGCCTGATTTTCGTAGGCTGCACCATAGATAGGTCACAAAGTGTTCACAGGTTTCTATATAGGTAGGGTGTGAAAATGATCATATGTGGTAAAAACGAGCATGGAAGGAGAAGCTTCCATGGTGACATGGCCTTCGAATGGTTTGGATCTTACTCACTTTCATGATTTAGTGGGATCATCCTAACCTCCTCACCTTATCCTCTTCAACTTATAAACAGAGAAGAGCTCTCATGGAGAAAGTTAGCTTTTTGGATTAGCTTGGATTGGATTGAGCTTTGGAGATTGTTAGCTTGGCTAGATGAGCCACTTTGTCAAGATAGATTGTGAATATTATCAGATCGATGCTCTCATAATTCTTGGAGTGGAAGTGTGTGGGGAGTGAAGGACAGTTGGAAGGGACCTTATGACATCAAGGCCATGGTTGTAATCTCTCTTTCACATTTAATATGACACAATAATATGATTCTTTCCTATAAAGCTTGTTGTGTTTTATTGTATGATTCCTTGATCACATACATAGGTTTATATTGAGTTTATGCTATTACTATCACTTTGGTTGGTTTCATTCTTTTGTAGGATCATCATTGTATGAGTGTTGGAACGGAGCTAGGATGGCGATGGCGAGAGGAAGTGGCATTTAAATGGTATGTCACCTATCTGTCTTTAGTTAGTAAGTTCAATATTTAAAACTTAAGGAAAGCGTCATGTTCTGGTGTGTTTTGTTCTAGATCCAGGTGGATCTAGGGAGATCAATTAGTGTCCTCACCTACCGATTTATACAATAACACCTAGATGTGCTATCAGTCGTTGACTTTTACACACAGGGAGTAGTGTTCAATTGGTGTAGTTTCCTGCTAAAGGAACTACTAGTAGCTTGTGAGGAAAGACGAGAGAAGGGAGGAACCTTCACCTATGGATACCTACTTGTGACATTCACAATGCTCAAATGGAAGCCACCTGTGGGAAGACAATCGACAATACCAGATACGGGGCGCATGGCAAAGATGTTTGAGCCATGGGAGTCCAGACTAGAATCGGAGAACACATCACTCAACAATGAAGCCTTTACCAAATGGTATAATGATATGATAGATGCAACCACAGGAGATCCTCAATTGAAACATGAGGAATATCACCTTCAACATGAACCAACACAACACATTCGTCTGGCCAGGACATGCCATCCGAGAACATTTCCACTCATGGATGCTACCATTCTATTTGGGTGAGGAAGCTTTTGATAAGGAATTCATGTCATGGCTAGGAGTTAAATGTGGCCCGCATCAATCATGGATTCATTACATTCTTCCTATGGAGATGCTCAAGAAAAAATACGAGGAAATAAGAGAGAGACCGAGTTCAGGCCCCGAGTATAAGAATCCATATGCTCCGACACAAACAGACTCAAAGAAGGAATAAGAGATAACGCAAATGGAGTGGAGGAAAAAACCGCCCCCTCAATAGCTACTGGATGATGTTGTGTTGTTAGGTGCGTTGGTTAACCAGATCTTGGTCACTGTGCTTGGTACCGAACTAGTGGTGAAGAGGCCCAGAACTGGAGTCTCGCCAAACAAACCCCTGAACCCACAACCCCTTGCATCTGCCACTCCCCGGACCCATGCCATGACCAAAGCCACCACTATCATTGACATTCAAGATGAACCAGACCCTAAAACACTTTCGTCCAAATTTTTCATTGAACACCCTCCACCACCACTCCAATTACCAAATCTCATCATGACCAGTTCACATCAGATAATAACCTCAGAGCCAATGCAACTCCACCACCCAGAGACAGAGGAACGATGACCCCTCCAAATAACCAGAGAACCACCCAAACCAAGATAAAAAAACAACGATCTTGATCCCAAAGCCTCAAAGTAGAGCATGATGCTGGATGTTCTGAATCTGAACACCCAGGAACAACAACCTGAGTCTTCTGCATAGGAAGAAGACGCCTGAAGCAGAGAGGAGTAGGAACCCAATGATAACCAGCAAATCACCTCACCAGCCAAGGGTGAGGGTGCCTAAGAAATCACAGCGCATGATGCAGAAGAACCAGAAGATACAGAGATACAAGATGCACACAATGAGACAGAATCAACAATGGAGTAGGATACGATATCCATGCGAGCTCAAATGGAGCAGGTTCTCCAGAACCCGAAGTAGTGTGCAGAATTGATGCAAGTTTGCATAGCCATAACAAAGGTTCTGACTCTTTTGCCAGCAAATATAAAGTTGAGAATCACACTAGTCCCACCAACAGAGGAAGAGGTAGAAACTCGCTCTGACCATTCAACAGGCAGTGGACTCCGAGTAAAATGGCAAGTACCAACCAATGTAGTTGTTTGATCCGCCGACCTAGGACAGTGGCCAGCGCCAACACCATTCAATTTTTTTTTCTATTATTGATGATGATCCTAAAGCTGTCAGGGAGGTAGTGAATTCAGAGGATTGAAATGTCTGGAAAAAGGGAATGGTTGAAGAAATGGAATCCTTGGACAAGAATGAGGATTGGGATCTAGTCGAGTTCCCAAGTAGAAGAAATCCCATTGGCATAAAATTGACATTTAAGAAGAAGTTGAAGGCACAAGGTAAAGTGGAGAAACACAAATATCGATTAGTAGAGAAAGGTTATTCCCAGGTAGAGGGAATTGACTTTGGTGAATTTTTTTCTCCTCTTTCCATTGTAACTTCTATTAGATTTCTTTTATTTGTTGTTTCTTCTTTTCATTTTGAAACAGAAGAAATGGATGTGAAGACAACATTCCTACATGGGGATCTGGAAGAATAAATCTACATGAATCATCCAGAAGGATTTTCTATAAATGCAAAGAAAGAGTTGGTATGCAAGATGAAAAAGTCCATGTATGGGTTAAAAAAATCAGCAAGGATGTGGTATAAAATTTTTGATACTTATAGGTTGATAGTTCGATTCACAGGGAGAAAATTGGATCACTATGTGTATTTCAAATTAATCGATGACCACCTTATTTATTTGGTCTTGTATGTGGACGATATCTTGCTAATAGGAAACAAGAAGGAGATTATCTAGGATGTGAAAAATTAGTTGTCCTCTAAATTTTACATAAGGATATTGGTGCTACAAATTTTATTTTGTGCATGAAAAATAAAAGAGATTGGGAAAATAGGAAACTCTGATTAAATCAGAGAAAATATGTCAAGAAAATATTGTGTAGGTTTAATATGTATGAATGTAAATCGGTCAGGGTTCGTATTCCTATATGTGTAAATTTATCAGTGAATTAATATCCTAAAACATCAAAAGAGTAACATAACATGTCTCATGTTCCATATGTTTGATTTCTAAAATGTTTTATACTAACAGGAATTTTCAGAAACTCTATTTCAACTATAATATATAAATTTTCAACTATATTTCCAACATAAAATCAAGAACGAGGGAGAAGATTGAGAAGCACTGATACATTAAAAAGGATATCAAAGAACACTTCATTCAGATTCTGTCTAAACATGTTAGAGATGATGAAGCTACAATTCAACTTATCACTCACTTAATCCCTAATCTGGCCTGTCTCGAACAAAATGCCATCCATCTTCCCTCTATTTTATTTAATGGGGTTACCCGGATAGTCATGGATATTGCATTTAACAAATCCATTGGGACAAATGTTTTTACAATGGAATTTATCCATTTTTGTTTGTCTTTGGTCATCAGGGAGGTCTGGAAAGTAGTGGAAAGTTCCAAAACATATAGGAACATTCTCAGATCATCCCACTCCACTTTCACTTCCCTCATCCCCAACGACTAGGATGCAAACTACATAGATTAGTATCAATCAATATTTTTGTGTAATGTTATTTACAATATTATCACTTAAGGTAATAGAAAATGGATTAAATCCTCTTATTTATAAGAGGAATAGGATGGCTATGTGGAAGGATGGAATATCCTTCATGGAATTATCATTGCACATGAATCCATCGACTCCATGAAATTAAGTAAAACTCTGGGCATGCGCCTCAAGTTGGATATGTCAAAATCCTATGATCGGATTAGTTGGACCTTCCTCCAATGCATTTTTAAATCCTTTTTCTTCTACCATGATTGAATCCTTTGGATTTTAAACCTCATCTCTTCATACATTTTTTCTATTCTTGTAAATGTTTCTCATTTAGATACTTTTATCCCTTCCAAAGGTATCAATCAATGGGACCCTCTCTCCCCATTCTTGTTTATATTAGTAGTTGAAGGTCGAGGAAGAAGAATTAAAGTGTCTCTCTCATATGGGTTCATTAAAGGTGTCAAATTAATCCCTAATGATGGCCCCCTCTCTCACTTATAGTTTGTTGATGACATGATGCTCCTAGGTCCCCCCTTATACCTGAGAATCCTAAACCTTCCAATTTCTCCTCGATACCTTTATGATTTCCTTTAGAACAAAAATTAATCATGGAAAATATATATTCTTCTTTTTTTAAACCCTTTCTTAGGGTCCAAGACCATATTCATCATATTATTGGTTTCTAGAAAGGATCTTTTCCATCTAATTACTTGGGATCCCCTCTCTTTGAAAAAAAAAATTAAAATGTCTCTAGGGAATATTTTTTATCTAATATGAACAAAAAGCTCAATTCTTGGACATTCCATTTCCACACTCTCCCAGGTAAGATCACCCTAGTTAAGTTTTTTTTCTAGTTAATGCCTCTATATTTTTTCTTTGTCTTGGTTTCTCTAGCCAAGTTTATTAAAAGCATATGTGTTATACAAACGTATTTCCTTTGGGGGGCACCCACTATGGAGTGCAAGTGGGATTTGTTATCTTGGGATACTCTTTTCCACTTCATGTGGGCCAAGGGATTAGGATTGTGTGATCCCCTCCCCATGAGAAAGGTCCTTGTGTCCAAATCTTAGTGTTGATGCGAAAAATGTAAATTATAAATATGGATATAGATTTGGAGATCTAAATATACCAATGACATTGATGAAAAATAATTGGTCTAAAAGGAAAGTTGTTGTCACGGGTCACTAATTTGGATTAATGCCTAAAACAAAAAGTCCTTAGTCTAGAGTCACTATTTATTGGAAGTCAAAGAAGGTACCTCAATACATTTATGGTATGATTCTTGGTAGAATGAAGCAATTCTAGAAGGGAATCGAAATCCCAGGAACATCTGAGCTCTGCTAATCAATCATGTTTGTGAGCTAGTGCACCGGTATTGGTTTGAGGCTAGATTTGACTAGCATGTTGTCTACATAACATGGATAAAGGGAGAGGGATGGATAGAGAAAGTATCCATACATGGAAGATAACTCCTATATAACTAGCTCAAAACCATGAAAATCTAAAGACGCACGAGAGAAGACATCCTATGATGCGGAACTCAAGGAAGTGGAAATTTTACTTTCAATAAATCCTATAACCTATAGGCCAAGTACCACCTGCTCCAATGAGATCCAATATGGGAAAACTATAGAATTCTAATATTTGGCCCAATATTCCCTCATTCCTATGGTTGTTAGTGAAAAAAAAGACTCTCACTTGGGACAGGATCCTCAAATGAGACTTTGAAGGACCCTCCATGTTCTTAATATGTCAAGGGAATGAAGAGACCATAGAAAAAATATTCAACAAATTGCCTATGGTCAAATTGATGTGGGATGTAGGGGAATACATATTTAGATAGACAGATAGATCCAAGGACAATGTTATTATCACTATAAAATATTGGAAGAATTCACCATTTACGAACCCTATGCTCAATAAAGCGTGGAACACATTTTCAAGGTTGTTGTTGTGGATGATACGGAAGGAAGGAAACTACAGGATATTTAAGAAATTTTATAGGAAAAATGAACACATCTTGTTTGGTATCCAGGATATCATCAAACAATCAAGAAAATCATTTTTGTGTCTCGGGGAGGCTTCCTAGGTGTGGGGTAGTGAACATACCATCTTTTTAAACTAACATATGCATAATCTCTCTCAGATTTCATTCCCTCTTAATATTAGGCCTAGGCCAATCTCTCTTGATATTTGGACTATTCCTCCTAGCACCTTAATCAAGATAATTTTAGAGGGGGTTTCAAAAGGTAATCTTGGACCTATAGAGAAAGGTGGGTTCTTTTGTAATGAGATAGGAGATATTATTCTTATTTTCAACTCCTACTACAAACAATGCTGCTAATATTCAATATTTTATCCAAGGCTTGCAGTTATCGAGTTGGGGCAACTTCAATCAGTTATCAGTAAATGGAGACTCTATCCTTATCATACAATACTTCTAGAAAATAGACTTTGGAATTGATCTTGAATTGATGTCATAGAACTACCATCTCAAAAAGAAATTCTTCTAGGTATCTATGTTTCTGAAATCTATCCCAATCAATATCCCCTACCCAATACATTAAAAAGATAATAAACTAGTCAATCAAATAGGAAATGAAGACGTAGGTCTGCATTCAATATATTTAGTGATTCATTGGGATGAAAAAGTACTATAGAAGCTTTCCAAGTGCTTCACTGATATAAACCTTGAAGACAACAAGCAACCAAATAGGGTGACACATGAGGGCTAGGTAACTCTCCATATATATGAGTGAAATGACATGCCTTGTATGGGGGTGCAATAGAGTGTCATGGCTATTGGTGTGAAGGGGAATATCTTCAAAGAGTGAGGATGACAGGACTAGGATTGGGTTTATGGATCGTCAAGGGAAAATTAGTTTCAGTAATGAGGTTAGAATGATGGGAAAATAGGACATCATGATATATGATGAAGAAATCTATTCTTCTTGATAGTGCGAGAATTCATCATTTCCTAGTCTCAAAAGTGTTCTAGGGATTGATTCTACTGCTCATGTGGGGATATTCTCATGCATTTATCTGAGAGGTTTATTAGGGCTTTGTTGGAATGACCAGTTGGGGAGCTCACTCGATGGTGGTTGTTTCTTTCATGCTACCTGTTTTCTAGGGGAGATGTAAGGTAGATAGAGATCTCAAAAAAATTATAGATCTGAGTTCCTCTCACAATTTCACCCAATTTAAAAAAACAAAATCAGTCGAAACAGAGTCCGGGAAGTGAAGTTATGAGTATTTTAACTTCAACGGTTTTTTAGGGTTTTTCCAGAAAAAGCCGCAATTTCTGTCGTAACTTATTGGGTGAGTTCATAGGATGCTCAGATGGCTATTTATTCTCAAAACATCAAAGAAATTCTTGAATCATTCAAATCCCAATTGTTTCACACATTGGATGACAGATTGGATGCATTTGCACATGGCCTCACAGTCAGCCTCACAGATAGCCTCACATATGGTCTCAATGATAGTTTTCGTAGTATTCAAGATTCATTGAATAGCATGCAGGAGATATTTCTTATGGAGGGCCTCAGGAATGAATATAATCAAGAAATATATGCTTGGTATGATTTTGAGGCAGATTGTGATGATTGGTATATGGATAGTTGTCATTTCTGGGATGACAACCACTTTCATACTTTATTTGATGACTCTACACCTTCTGTAGAGAACATCAATGTCTCACATCAGGAGCTAGTTACCAACGTTCAGTCTACATATTCTACAGTGGTATTATTCATTCCAGATTCTTCTACAACCCTTTTCCACTATGTGGATGGATCTTCTTATTTGGATCCACATGATAGGTGCCAATCTTTGGAGCATCAATTGGAGTTGGTTATTATGTTCCAAAATATTCCATGGGGAGTTCACATGAGCACTTGGACATGGGACCCGGGCTTACAATGGTGGTTGGACTACTTCAACATGGTGGATTTCCTTTCTACATGGGACCTTGGTTCTTCATTCTTCTTCAGCATTATGGTCCACAATTTTTCATGGGACCCTGGTATATGGTTGTACATCTTAACAATTGGTATCAGAGCACTTTCCTTGGCCAAAGAAGGGAAGATTTATTTTCTCTTTTTGCATAATTTTTTTTCTAGGGAAGAAAAAGAGGGCGGCGCACTTCAGGTTCATATATAAAGTTTTACGAGATTAATTTGGAAAAACAAATTGGGTATTTGAATTCCTCTCGGAAAAATACCCAATTCTAAAAAACAAATCAGCTGAAACGGAGTTCGGGAAGTAAAGTTATGAGCATTCTAAATTCAGCAATTTTTCAGGGTTTTTCCGGAAAAAGCCGCGATTTTTTGCCGTAACTTATTGATCTATTTTTGGGGGTTTTGTCATAGCAAGATGTATTTTACAGGGAAATTTTATGTCCCTAGTATTGAATCATTCATTAAAGAAAGAAAATCAGTATGGGGAGATACTTGGCACCATTGGGTAGCTCTCAAATTGCAAGGTGATGCCGCCATTTGGTGGAAATTGCTTGATTATGAGGAGATGATGAGACTTTCCAATGTAGAATTTGAAAAAATATTGTTAGACAAGTGGTCTAATGGAGAAAATGAGGATAAATAGAGAACCAAGAGTTCGTTTTCATGTGAAAAATCTATATTACAGGTTCATGGCTGTATTCATAAAGAAAATATTGTTGTTTCTATTAACCCTAGTTGCATGCATAATTTTATCAATGTTCAGTTGGTTAATAGATTGCAAGTTCCAATAAAGAATATTCAAAGCACACATGTTGAGGATGAAAATGTTCAAATTTTTAAAGATTTGAAGATTACCATGGATAAATATGTGTTGCATTCAGATTTTTATGCTATGGATATGGATGAAGAGGATATTGTTTTGGGATATCCTTGGATCGAATCAGTGGGTACCATTAATATTAATGTGCAAAAGAAGTTTTTAAAGTTGTGGTACAAGAAAAAGAAAATCGCATTGTAGGATGTCTCTTAGTAAGAAAGATGGACCCATGGAGGCTATCATAGAAGTTATTGTTCAATCTGAAGTTGACTCAGAGGCAGAGTCTACAAAAGGAGATGAAGAAAAACTACAAGAAGGACATAATCAGGAAGCTAAGGAGGTCATTGACTCAAAGGCACAAAGTGTTGCAGATTTGAAGAAAAAAGAACAAATTCCTACAGTTGTTGTATATTGCCATCCACATCATATAGAGATGCAAAAGTCATCAAGTCACGGGCATGTGCATGAACACATTTATGCACCAGCAGGGCACCAGACAGGAAAGATACAGATAAAGACAGGGCAACTGCAACATGATGTAGAGAAAGATAAGGGTGCAAAGGTAGCAGATAGACATCATGTTCGACTTCCATTGGGATGGATGGATGGTCGTACTTGGTACCAGTTGGCTACATTGCTTAGCCAGTCATATTGTATGGTTTCTACTAATGTTTTGAGGAAGAAACATGTGAAGTGGGATGGAATGTGGTATACCTACGGAGGTAATATGGGGTACCTACGGAGGTACCCAATGGGAATGTAGTTATGTGTTATTTAATATATGGGAATGTGTTCATTCAATGTAAGGTGGACTAGGTCCACTATATTAATAAAGGCCCACTATGGTAGTTCGATGTAATAAATGTGAGAAGGATCTCTAGAAGGTTCCTAGGAGATAGGGAGAGCTATATAAAGAAGTCTAGGCAATGTAAGGAAACATAGTGAAGAATATTGTGATTGTACAAGCAATGATTGCTTGAGGAGTTTTATCCTTCCATAAGGATTAATATATGGTGTTACCCTACCTTAAGGGTTTTCTCTATTTCTTGTGTTCACGTTATGGTGAATGGTTTATGGTTTATTCTTGGTATTATTGAAGTATATTTGCAGATCTGGTTAGGTACTTAACAGGAGATACCTTCTACTTTCATAGAATGGGTAACCAAACTTGTAGAGTTCAGGAAATTAGTAGAGGATACTCATTGGGTTGGGTTCAACATCAATTTATGGTTTGACTGGTGCCTTGATTTTTTTTAAGACCCGACCCTGACCCCTCTTAGTTTGTCATTAGTTAACATGATATATTTTCCATGTAATAAAGGTCGACATTAGCTAATAAGGGGCCTATTAAATAAATGTGAACAAGTCAATGTAAGAAGACCTAATAGAAGCTTTTGTTTCTAGAAAGATATTCCTCTAGAATGTTCATTAGAAGATAGAATTATTATAAATAAGAGTATGATGTATGAGAAATATTGTATTGAGAAAGTATTGTAATAGAGCTCTGCTCTGCTAGAAGTTTCCCCCTCGAAGAGGCAAGTGAAAATTTATTTCCTTGAATAAAGGTATTATTTTTGGTATTATTTCTAGCATTTCTCTCTCAATATTTTGTTGTTCCCTTGATAATTGCTCAATATTCTTATTTATTCATAATATATTACATATGGTACCTTACAAGTGGTATCATAGATCACTCCTAGGCACGAATTGTGGGTGAAATTGTATCACTAGTTGTTTTCTAGGATAAGAACCATGAGTATCAATATGAGGCTAACCATTCTTCTCATTATGTTAATATTGATATTTACAACTCCCCTTCAGGTTATCCAAATTCCTAGAATAAAGTTCCAAAAGTTGAGATGCATAAATTTGATGGATCAAACCTGGTTGAGTTGGTATCCCAAATGGAACACTACTTCTCCCTCTAGGATATTCAGGATAATGAGACCAAAATACATGTGGGGGTTATTTACTTTTATCAAGAACGATGGAAATGGTGGTAATGGAACAAGAAATTCTATCTAGGAAAACGAAATTGGACCATGTTCACCAAAGCAGTTTGTGCCCGTTTTGATAGGGAATCTCAGTTTTTGGGATGACTCACCAAGATGAAATAAACAGGGTCAGTAGAAGACTTCATAAACACATTTGAAGAGTTGGATATTAGAACTGAGGGGTTATTTGATGAGTTCTATCTATAATTCTTCCTTAGTGTGCGAAAGGATACCATTCATGCTTATGTTTGCATTCACCGTCCCGTTAGTTGGTTGTAGGCGTGCAAATTAGCATTGGAGGTTGAGACCATTCTTCATGCTCAACCCCTTCACTCCACATTTACCAAATTCCCTCATTCACGTGATACCCTTGCTCTGACCCAAAATTTGAAGGTCCAAAAGGTATCTCCCACAGAAATGGATGAGCGTTGGAGAAAGGAATTTTCGATTACTTTGATGAAAAGTATTTTCCATGCCATAAATGTCGTGAAAAAAATTTCTTCTAGATTGATGGGTCAAGTTCAACCTCCTTTGAGGACAACCTATTAGGTGAGTCCCTAAACTCATAGAACACACAACCAACTTCCCCCATCCTAGATCCAATCACACCACCTCATGTGGAACCAGAGGAACTTTTCATATCTCTCCATGCCCTCGCGGGTATTTATAATCCACATATATTAAAAATCAAGGGCTACATCAAACATAGGATAGTCATGTTGTTGATTGATAATGGTAGTGACCATAATTTTACTCATTACAAGGTCACTAAGGATGCCAATTGCTTTGTTAGACCATTTTCTTATTTTTAAATTCTCATAGCTAATGGTGGTACAATTAAATGTGGGGGGCATTGTGAGAATTCCAAACTCCAAATTTGTGATTATAACCTGAAAACTCACATGTTTTCCATTTCAATGGGTGGTTGTGATATTGACTTGGGTGTTAAATGGATTCACACTTTGGGACTGATTTCCATGGATTATCATGAGTTATATATGATATTTATTCAATATCCTAACATATATACCCTCAAAGGCCTATAAGTTGGCTTCCTAGAAATTACCATTTCTCACCAGAAGGAGAAACTCATGAAGAAAGGCCACCATGGTGTGATTTCTCAACTTAATGCCATCCAGGTATGTGATCAATCATCTCCAATAGTATGCCCTAATCTGCAACTGGTCTTAGACCAACACCAAAAGATCTTTGAGATGCCCACAGATTTAGCCCCCTCTTAGGGTGAGCATGATCACAACATCCCTCTCCTTCCAAGCATTCATTCCCTTAAAGTATGCCCCTACCGGTATCTATCTTTTAAGAAACATGAAACATAAAAAATAGTTGAGGAATTACGGGAGGTCGGTGTAATTTTCCCAAGTACCAGCCCATATTCATCTCATGTTTTGATGGTCTTAAAAAAAAAGGTTCTTTGTGCATGTGTCCATATTTTTGCACCCTTAATAAATGAACCATTAAGTATAAGTTTATGAGTTATGTCATTGATGATCTGTTGGATGAACTCCAAGGTTCCCATTCCTTCACAAGATTAGATATTTTCTCACGATATCACTAGATTTAGATGAATGAAGTAGATATAGTAAAGACCATTTTTCGAACTCATGAATGCCATTAGGAATTCTTGGTAATGCCTTTTGGACTTTGAAATGCCCCATCTACCTTCCAAAGTCTCATAAATAAACTCTTGAAGCCCTACATTCAAAAGTTTTTTTTTTTTTCTTCGACGACATCCTCATTTACAGTTTCACTTGGGATGCCCATCTACACTATGCGGACAAAGTACTCCAATTTCTACAGGACAATAATTTTTTTGTCAAAAAGGCCAAGTGTTCTTTTGGGGCAAGCAAGGTTGACTAGTTGGGACACTTTGTGGTCCATTAGGGGGTAAGAGTGGAACCCAAAAACATTCAAGCTATGCAGGATTTGCCAAAGACGAGTGACCTTGAAACACCTTCGAGGTTTCTAGGGCCTCAGAGGTTATTGCAAGAAATTTTTCCATTGTTCTAGAAAAATTGCCCATCCCTTTACAAAACCTCTTAAGAACAGTGCATTTGATTGGACACTAACAACAGAAAAGGCCTTGACATATTTAAAGCAAGCCATGTGCACTACCCCCATCTTAGAAACCCCTGATTTCAACAAAACTTTTATTGTGGAATCTGATGCTTTAGGCACTGGTATTGGCCCAGTTTTAACACAAGAAGGTAGACCTCTTACTTTCACTAGGCAATATTTGAGTGGCCTCAATTTGGGAAAATATACACATGAAAAGGGAATGATGGTCATTCTCCATGTTGTGCACACTTAGCGATCATGTCTATTGGGACATTGTTTTCAGATCAAAACATATAACCATATGCTGAATTAGTATTTCCTAGAGCAGAGGTTATCCTCCTCGGAACATAACAAGTGTCTAACCAAAATGTTGGGCTATGATTATGAGATGATGTATAAAAAAGGAAAAGATAATGTAGTGGAAGATTTGTTGTCAAGAAAATACCATGATGAAGGTTCCCTCTTTTCCTTATCATTAGCGGTTCCTATTTTGATTGAGGAAGCTCGATAGGAGTGGCTAACCCACCCAACCATATCACAGGTAGTGCAATGAATTCAAGAGGACCCTAACTCGACCACCGACTACACTTGGTAAGATAATATCCTACAATATAAGGCGCGCTTGAATTTGTCTTCAACTTCGTCGCTCAAGCCAAGGATCTTAAAATAATTTCATTCATTTTCTATTGTGGGTCACTCAGGATTCCAAAAGACATATGATCGTGCTCGTCGATCTTTTTTCTAGGAAGGAATTAAGAAGGACATCCTTACCTTTTTCACCGAATGTTTTATTTTCAAACGCACTAAATGTGTAAATCTTAAGACCCCTAAATCTCTACAACCCTTACCGATTCTAGCTTCTATTTGGACTGGCATCTCCATGGACTTTGTCATGGGCCTTCCAAAAGCGGGTAACAAGTTAGTCATCATGGTTGTGGTAGATAGACTCTTATAGTATGCACATTTTTATGCTTTACCACACACTTTTGTGCCCACTATGGTAGGGCAAGTTTTGAATAATCATATTTTCAAACTGCATGGCATGCCAACATTCATTATGTCCGATCATGACCGAAGTTTCACCAACACATTTTGGAAAGAATTATTTAAACTATAAGGCACGCAATTGAACATGAGCACAACATACCACCCCAGACGGATATCCAAACAAAAGTTTCCAATAATTTTTTGGAAACCTACTTGCATTGTTTTCCCTCAAACAAACAACATCAATGGGTGCAATGGTTATGATTGGCATAATGGTGGCACAACACTTCCTATCATACAAAAACCAAAATGACCCCATATGAAATAGTATATGGCCAACAACCACATACAATAACTTCATATATTCCAGGTAAATCAAAGGTCCAGGGTATTGATAAGTTGATACAAGGTAGAGAAACTACCCTCGCGTCTTTGAAGTATAACCTCCACATGGTCCAAAATCATATGAAGCAACAAGTTGACCAACAACGTTCTGAAATGGTTTTCCAAGAAGGTGATCGGGTTTTTCTCTGAATCCAACCTTATAAGAAAAGCTTGCTCAAATCCCATGGCCACCACAAGTTGTCACCAAAATTTTATGGCCCCTATCATATTATCAAATGTATTAGTCCAGTTTCCTACAAACTAACACTTCCTACTACCTCCAAAATACATTTGATTTTCCATGTTTCATGTTTGAAGAAAGTGGTGGCTTAGAATCGCAAGGTTCAAACCATCCTACCTGAATTAGATGAAGAAGGCTCCATTCGGCTGCAACTAGAATATGTCCTCAACCTGCACGAGTGTCACTAGCGAGGCCAAAGTATCAAATAAGTGTTGAACAAGTGGAAGGATAGCTCTCCAGAGGATGCAACTTGGGAACCAACGACCATACTGCAACAATTTCCACATCTTCATCCTTGAGGACAAGGATGCTTTTGAAGGAGGAGGTCATGTTACGATCTGACCCTAACCCCTCTTTGTTGGTCATTAGTTACCATGATATATTTTCCATGTAATAAAGGCTGACATTAGTTAATAAGACCTATTAAATAAATGTGAACAAGTCAATGTAAGAAGCCCTAATAGAAGCTTCCACTTCTAAAAAGATCTTCCTCTAGAATGTTCTTTAGAAGATAAATTTTTTATAAATAAGAGTAGGAGGTATGCGAAAGTTTGTCTTGAGAAAGTATTGTAATAGAGCTCTACTATTTTGGAGGTTGGTCCTTCGTAGTGGTAAGTGAACATTACTTTCTTTGACTAAATGCATTATTTTTGGTACTATTTATGGTATTGCTCTCTCAATATTTTGATGTTCCCGTGATAATTGCTAAATATTCATGTTTCTACATAACATAGTACATCTGACACCCTACAATTTTTCGAGTGTCCTCACTGGCTTTCTAATCTTAGGTGCATAGGTTGGGCTTTGAGCCTCTACGTTGTTCTTTTCTCAGTCTTGTTGGTGTTTTTCAACACTGGTGTTTCTTCCAATTCTCGTTCGAGGTACATTGGGCCTCTACACTCTAGGTCTTGGGTCCCTGGTGTGACACGATGGATTATTATCACATGGAGGTTTCTTAATCTAGTTTGAAGGGTTGGAGGAGAATGCGATGGAATGTCTCTTGGCCTGCTCCTAGTGATGCTACACCATGCTTTATGACTACGGTGAAATGGGTGGCCAAGAGGGCCAAACAAACCTTCTAAACAAAATTCTTGGTAGAGACCAAAGTGGAGGTTGATGCATGGGAGGAAATTGTCCTAAAGAAGAGGAAACATGTGGAAAAATTGTAGATTTAAAAGGATTTTGAGGGGTGGTTCTCTCGCTTTGATTTCTAGAGGAGCAGATAAACTAAGGTTTTTAAAGCCGCTGAGCACTACTATCTCAACAAGGCCCTCATTTCCCATGTGCTAAGGAGTAAGGAGCTCAACACAAAGAACCGTTGGATAAATTCATATTGTTTGAAGCCAAATTTGATTTTTTTTGGAGGGTAGTCTTTGCATCATAATTGAGGTGCCAGATTTACAAGCCAATAACGTTGATGGTACCCAATAGACTCATAGGCCCTCCAATCATCATTCATGAAGATGCTCAATAAGACATCAACAAAGCTTCCCTTAATCTTCATGTACCTAGGCGTCCAAGTCCTTCCCTTAATCTTCATGTACCTAGGCGTCCAAGTCCTTGAATCCAAGACTAATAAATCTCTTTATTATTCTTCTATGTGGTCGTCGTCATTGTATGTTGTCACCCTATGTAGTCATGTTTTCTTTGTGTTATATCACTCTTAGTTTTACTATCCTTTGGATGCTTCCTTATTTTATACGAGGTTATAAACCTTTGTAAGTTGATACTATTACATGATCGTAAACTTTTTTATATTATATTCATATAAATAAAACTTGCCATATATAACAACAAAATTAAATAATACAAAAGTAATTACACATTAATTTTAAAAAAACATATCGACGTTCTCTTTATTTTAATTTGCCAACACGGAAAAAATAATTAGTATAAATTTGCATCGTAAGACCAAAAAAACTCTTATAAATTGTGATGCCAATATGTAAGATCTTATACACTCGCACATCCTATTATTAAAATAAGATAATTAGAAGTTCATTACTTCTTTAGGAATCCACACAGGAACAGGCCACATAAGAATAGAATGGTCAGCCCCCTCATAAATTATTTTGGGTTTTGTCGCGCTTCTCAGAAGAAGACAGGCGAAGATTTTAACCTCGTAAAAATTCGGGAACATTAAAGCGATTAGCTATGTGTATGGAATCTTTTTCGAAGATATTTTTAAGGAAGAACTTATTATTTCAATTTTTTCAAGTGTATGGAATCTTTTTCAAATATTTCGTACGAAGAACCTATTATTCCAATTTTTAGAATATTAAAATAATTAATTTTATTTTTTAAAATATTAAAATAAATAACTTTATATAAAAAAAATATATATTATTTTAAATTTTTTAATATAATAAATGTGAAATCCCTTCGATTTTTAACTATGAGATTTTTCTTTTATCTTAAAAATCTTAGTTGGATAAAGAATTCAATAAAAAACCTTAGTTAGATAAAGAATTCAGTTAGGAAACAACTTTTTCTTTTAATTATGACACATCAAATACAAAAATCTTAGTTGGATAAAGAATTTATTTAAGAAATATGAAACAACTTTGATTCTTTTAATTATGAGACACATCAAATATAAAAATGCAAAATCATTTTGAAAGAATAAAACTTCAAAATGTTTTGCCTATTAAAATATTTAAAACTAAGTTAAATTTATGATAATTAGTATTTAAATTATTTATTGTTAAATTCATAAATATTAAGAGTTTTTTTTCAATATAAAAATATAATAGAAAAATATTTATTAAAATTTATGTAATTAAAAAAATTCATAAAAAATTATAATATTTAAAACATATAGATTTGTTTTTTATAAATATTGATATTTTTTAATAATTAATATTTTAATTATTATTTTTTTACTAAAGAGAATTTTTTTTTTTTTTAATTTGTTTATGTTAAATTAATTTTAAAATATATCATTGTAAATTTATCTTAATTTTATATTTATCATATTTTTTTAAAGAGATTAAATTATTTGAAAAACAAATATTTTCTTATCGTTTTTTAGTGTAATTTTTTTTTTCTTTTCATATGAATTTATTCCTCTGGATATATATTCTACATATATAATAGTCTCATAATTAAAATGAATTTACCTTGGTTATACATGTATTACATAATCATAACTCCATGTTAAACACTAAAAGAATTACACAACTCCATTACATTAAATTATAAAAAATTTAATTCCCACAATAATACAAATTTAAAATTATTATTTAATATTTTAATTAAAATAAATATGATAAAAAATTAAAATTATTATTAAATATTTCATTTAAAATCAATATCTAAACATGTTTTTATTATTTATCATACCACTCCAATAAAATAAAATGAGAACATACTTCTAAAATTTGTATCAAAAGGACTACTAAATGCTCTATCCCAAATTATTCTGGGCTGGACATGGTCTGTGCAATGCTAACTAAACATATGCATAGATTCGTCAAATTACTTTGGGCTGTGTAATAATGACTAGCCTTATGCATCGAAGTTTGCATCTAAAGATATTCTAATGTTAATCATCTTTATACACTTACATTTTTTATATATTTGCTTCATCCCCATCTTTAAACATGATATTTATTTGGTATTTACATAAGCATAGTCTCTGTCAAATTATTTTGGGCTGAGCAATGATGACTAGCCTTATCCATCAAATTATTTTGTCAAATTATTTTGGGCTGAGCAATAATGACTAGCTTTATCCATAAAAGTTTATATATTTATATTTCTCTTATATTTACCCACCCTACTTTTAAACATAATATTATTTATTTGATATTTACACAGTCATAGTATAGTCTCTATCAAATTATTTTGGGCTGTGCAATGATGACTAGCCTTATCCATGGAAGTTTACATCAAACGATATTCTAGAATCAATCACCTTTATACCCAGTATACTGTCCACAATATTTATTATTTTCTCTCGCACTGTATACTGTTCTTAACATTGTCATAAAATAGAAAGAGACACGCACATACGTTTTATTATTCTCTTAAACATTATCAAAATGACAATTGTAATTTGAATTTCCAACCCTGCTGCTCACATGTTATTTTGGGCTGTATGATGCTCGTGAGTCGTTAGAGAAAATAAATTCATTTCACTGACGCCATGGTCGGTGGCCAATACCCACCCTTACACGCAGCAGAATGCTGCTCCGGGTGGTGTGTACGCTGTACAATCTGAATTGGTTTCAGATCTTACTGTTTATACAGCATTTACTGCAGTATTCAATGCCAGTTTAAGAGTGGTAAGATGATGTCAGCCTTTTATTATACGAATTTGAAACGTAGGGATAGTTAAAATGCACATAGAGCTGAGAAAATCCAAAAGTTAATCTTAAATGTGGTAATTCCAAAGGTTAATCAGTTAAACGTGGCAATCATGTGGTGGTATAGTAATTTCTAAATATGATTAGGTAAATGTTAAAAAGTAAACAGGGTAACTGATGCATTCAAAAATACAAGGAAGTTATGAAGAATAAATCACATTCATTGATTTGGGAGGACAACTAAGAATATTCCAGCTTTTTCAATTGTTAGCCATCACATTAGAATTTTAAATTAAAAGGTGATTAATTGTGCCCATCTCCAATAGGTATAGGCCTTTGGGCATAATTATTAGATTTGTATATTTAAACAATTACTTTATAAATAAATTTTAAATTAAAAAAATCAGCTAGTTATCATAGTAAATTTTAAATATGATCAAGTAAAAGTAAAAAAATAAATATGTAAAAGGATGTTTTTATAACACTGAGGATACTAGTGAAATCACAACCATTAATTTATTGAGATGAATATGAATATTTCATCAAGATTTAATCTTATACATATAAAACTGATAAAACACTAAAAACCTATTAAATGTATATAAAAAGTATATAAATCTAGTTATGTTACACCAAAACTGATTTAACACTAAAAACCTATTAAATATACCAATTATTGTAAACATTTCGGCCTAATAAAAAATACATGAATATAGTTATTTTACACCCTCTGCTGAAACGCGGTAAACCTGTCCCATATCCTGAAATATATAGATCTAGTTCTCATCCTTGCATGCCCTACTGAAACGGGGCAAACTGATCCCATATTCTGGAAACTGATTCAAGGTGCTTCCGGGTCTGAGGCGAAAAAACACGTGGGCAAAAAAACACATGGACAATTTCAGCTTCTCCCTGGCTGACTGCAGACACTCGTGTTTATATAGAGAGGTATATTTCATTTCTCTGCACTCCACAGCCTTCTATTTCATAAGTTCACTTCAGCAATCCCCAAGCTCTGTCCGACGGCCTTCTGCGTCGCCAAATATGAGGAAACCTTCCCCGCAGGAATATGACCATGCGAATGATCTACCAAACGAAGATCGCAGACAACCATGCCGGCAGTTTAAAGGAATCCGACTACGAGAATGGGGCAAGTGGGTATCCGAAATTCGGATGCCGAAATCGAGAGAGAAGATATATCTGGGGTCTTACAATACCGCCGAGCAGGCCGCACGGGCCTTCGACTTCGCAATGTATTACCTGAGAGGGTCCAACGCCAAATTGAACTTCCCCGACTCTGTACCCGCCATTCCCTCTTCGTCTTCTCTTTCCCCTCAGCAAATTCGGGCTGCCGCTGCCAAACACGCCTTGAACGAACTCCCTTCGACTTCGCCCTCTCTCCACCAGGAGC
>ML776552.1:1229773-1257335 GCA_009831015.1 Picea engelmannii | reverse complement strand
GGTAATGGGGTCCTCCGCACACCCAATAGGTAACACGAGATTGAACCTGTGCACTATTCTGTGACTGTCTCTGAAATGAGTTCCTTCCCCTGGAACCCCTGTCGCTACTAGTTGTTCCCTGAGATGGTTGTGGACTTGTCTGCGTCGTTGGTGAAGAACGATATGTTGCACTCGCTACCATTGAGATCCCTACAGTTACTGTCCTTGGTGTGACTTTGTTACCATTTGGAGGTGGCCTTGAGCCCCCTCCCTTGGGAAATGTCCTAGGGGCCTTCCCCATGAATCCAGGATGATGCGGAAAGGTCAGTTTTGTACCTCCAGTTAAGTTCATGTGTTCCTCCGCATAACGCGCATTTTCCACAGCTTCCGCTACCAAAGACAATTTCCACATCCGCACCATAGCTCTTATATTAGGGTTCAATCCACATACGAAGCGCTCTGCCTGTCATTGATCATTATCCAGATATGAAACATATTTGACCAATTCCATAAATATGATCTCATATTCTTCTACAGTTCTGTTTCCCTATACTGAGGCATGAAACACCCCTACCTATTGTTCCTCATTATAAGATGGCAGATATTTCCTTCGAAACCTTTCCTCGAAAAGTTCCCAAGATACTGTGTCTGGGGTAAGATGCAGTTGTCTTTCCAGGTTTCCCCACCAGTTCAAGGTGATGTCTCTTAACTGAAAAATTGCTATCTTCGCCTTTGAGTTGGGCGCATATTCCTTCAAGGCAAAACACCTTGTCATGCCTTCCAACCATGCTTCCACGCGTTCACTGGCGCAACCCCCGACAAACTCCAGAAGTTTGATCTTTTGAAATTCTTGAGCGATGTCTTCGGGTGGAGGTCCTCCCCTTGAATCCCTTAACGCTTCTAGATTACCCATTCCAGATGGTGAGGGTTCCACCTCGGTGCCTACTGGTTGTCGCCCCTTTAAAGTCTCATTTATGGCCTCCAACGAGCGCAGTATGAGAGCTAGTTCGGGCGATGGTGGCGGTGGCACTGGCAGTGTCGGCGGTGCCTGCGACGATGCTCCTCTGCCTCGACTCCCTCGAGTCCTAACCATCCTGTATGATTTAACATGCATCAACTAAACTTGTCAGGGTGAGTTCAAGGACGTTTCAAACTGTTGCTACTTAAACTAGAAAACAGGGTTAGGTGTAAGTTTCTTTTACTTATCTCTAAACAAACGTCACTCTCTTTATGGGATTGGCTAGGTTAGGGTTAAGCGTCTAAGCTTGGTGTCACTACCAAAGAAAACTATTGACCCTCTCACTTGGTAGCTATGATATCTTTGCGTTATACTCGTTGATTCCTCTAACTTCTTTGCCTAGTATGTATGAAGCCTTCCCCCGCTTGTCCTACTCTAAGTCCTTTAAACTTTTCGTTCACAACTAAATAAGGTGAATTCCAACCTAATGTCGATGAAATGAGTCTAAGGTTATCCTTCGATGCTTGAATCGTGAGCTTTCCTTGGCGCGTTGTACATATGCATTGAATTGTGTGTCTCAGTGGCTGCAAGTGCGAGTCTTTAAGGATTGTAGAGTGGCTTTCGGCATTGAAACTTAGCGCTTGTGCGTTGTGGTTATGTATTGTTTCTTGACTTGTGGTTGTATGATGTAGTGAGCCTGAGGTGATGCATTGAAGCTTAGTGCTTGGCTTTGACTGGTGGAATGGAATGGAGGGACTCGGTGATTGACTCGATGAGTTGTGTGTAAGGTCTCGTGAGCTTGACACTTGGATAATCAGAGATTATTCTTCAGGATAGTACTTTGCTACTATTGATAATTAAACTATTTATAAGTGAATTTATTTTTTAAAAGTGATATGTGTGGCGCGTTGGTGTTTGGTCATTTCTTAAGGCTTGGGCTTTGCGGGTGGTCGTGGGTTCAAAACCCATAGACTCCAAAACATTTCAATTATTTATTTATTATTATTTATTTATCATTATAAAAAAAAAAAAAAATTAAAATTAACAAATAATATATATAAATAATTTACGATGATCAATTATAAAAAAAAACAAATAAAAAAATTAATAAAAAAATAGCTAAAATAAAACATATATAAATTTAAATGAATAATTTAAAAAGAACATTTTTTTTTTTAAATAACAAAGGGCGGGCATGCATGAAGCCCACGTGCCCCACCCTCGTTCCTCCAATGCCCTCCTGACCTAAACCTAACCCTACATGCCATAAAACTAATTCCTCTTTTCCTCTTTGTCTCTTCTTGCGAGGTCTCTGGTTACCAGGTCGACTGCCATGGCTTTCTCTCACGGCTTCTCCTCCTTGTTTTTCAGGTGTTTGGTTTCTGGTGTTGGTCGTTGGCTTGTATTATGTGTGTTGTTTTTCATTGAGCTCGCAGACCTGTATTTCCAGTTTTTTTTGTTTTTTGTTTTGGGTGTCCATTTGCATGGCCTCTTGCATGAAGCTTTAACCACTTCAACTAGCCCAACATTTAGACTAGTTATGGGAATATACCTTAATGTTTGTTTTGTCTAATTATTATTGTCTAAACATTAGCATAGATGAAATGTCCAGTCTAAGAACAACCTGGTGTGGTGTATTATGCATTAGGTTCACCTATCTCCTGGAAAATCATTTCCATTCAATCTGGTTGATTTTCATGTTTATGAATTTTTTGATTTTGGGCAACGAGTTCAATAACTATATTTGAAGTTACAAAGGATTATTGTAGTGATAAAGAAGCTAATAGATGGTATTACAGAAAAAACATGCACTATTGAAACAATTCATACGCACACTTTCTGTCTGCGAGATGCTCTAAATGTGGTATCACACTTAGGCTTGGCGTTGGCGCTTGCGCTTGCACTTGCACTAGGCTTGTACTTGACATGTTGACTCGAATTTGGCATGCGATTTTTTTTTGTTTAAAATAAAGATTTGTTTTTCTTTTTTTTTGTTCTCAGGTCTATAATTAGGAACCTTTATGAATGTGTAGTGCACATAGATGCCCTCGTGGCTCATTCCTTGGTCGTGTTGCTTGGACAAGACTTGGCGGTTGATCGCTCGGTCATTGTGCCTGGCTTTGATAACTTCTGTATGGGTTGTTTGTGGCCTTTGGTTTGCGGATCCTTTCCATAGCTCGATGCACATTCGTTGTCTCGTCAAATTTTTAGGGGATTCTTGAAGATCATGCCCGAACTCCAGCGATTTCTCCAAAAACATATTTTTATCTCGGTCATTGGCCCGTTTGTCTAAGAGGTGCTCCAAGGATTCAACTAAAAGCTAGGAATCAGAATTATTTAGCAGGGTTTCTAAGAGCCGATCCATTGCTTCCAAAGTAGCGAAATGAATGTCGTGTGCACGCACCTCGAAACTGTGACCTCTGTAGAAGGACCGCTTCAACTGCGATTCACACTGGCAGACGTCCATTCATCCCCGAATTTATACAAAACAAAATGATGGGTTCCTCCCTTGCAGGTTCGGTTTGGTGCTTGTGCACTGTATTTGTGTTGTGTATTGTGATTGCTAACCCATGTATTTTTTTTGTTCGATTTTATTGATTTTTTTTATATATATTATTTGTATTTACAGTCTATGGCTGCGTTCGGTTTTGGGCACTGGGATCTGGTGCTCGGATATGGTCTCTTGACGTTGAGCTTGGTATGTTGTGTGGTTGTTTCTAGGATGAGATATGATAAGAGGTCACCGTCCCGTGAGGTCCTCCTTCATATGACTTCGCCCTAGTGCCTGGGCTATGCATCGCATGGTGATAATTTGTTTGGTGCTTGCGTGTTATTTCTAGATTCCAGGTTCCTTCCTCGGTGCTTGGTCGTTTGTTCCAGGAGAGCGAGCACATAGGGATCCTCTCCAGTGACTTGGTTTGGTGCATAGCACTTGTGCGCTAGGGTTTTTTTGTTTTTTTTATTTATTAAATAAATAAAAAATTGTTTTATGTTTGTGTTACCTCCAGTGCTACATCCAGATCTTCTACATCACCTTTGAGGTCCTCAACATCAACGTTTCAGAAATCTACCACAAGTTCTGGTGATTTTTCATCATCGATCGAGAAAACTGGACCTTTACAGGGAAAATTAGGGAAAACTAAACCTATACATATAAAAGTGACCCGTGGAGGGTCTTCCTTCCCCAACTACAAACAAATAATTTATTTTCCCCTCGCTCTTTACAAAGAAATAATATATTTTCTCTTCTCTGGCTATAGAGTATAGAATAATGTATGCATTTGAGCAACTTTTAATTCATTTCCCTCCCTAATCTTTTCATTAGCTTATAGGAGTCTTGCTTAGCATGGTGGTTAATTATGTTGTCAACGTAGTTTGTTTTGGATTTGTTTTTTTTTTTACATGATTTGTAGGTGCTTTTCAATTCAGGTATGGTTTGAGAAATAAGTTGTAACAGAACATGTATCTGTGACTACAGTTCATTGGAGCATGCAAAGATCCAATCAAGGCAATAGTTACCAAACTGCTTCAAAAATACATGATGAGTTTATGCCCTTATCGAATTGATCTCCATGTTGCAATAAGTTTTTCACTTGAAATTGCACAAGCAATGGACGGTCTACATACCAGTGGGATTATACACATGGATCTAAATCCTGGTAATATGAATAGGTTTACTTCTAACCATTTATTTCTTGAGAATGTGATTTTTGAGGTAGCGTGTACTTGTGAAGTTTTTAACTTCAATGTCCATTACCTAAAACTCGTATTTCTACACAACATACACTTTTTTTTTCTACCCTTACCAGGGAATTATCCCTTCTCTAGAATGACATTATCTGACAACATTGGCATTTCACTCTATGTGGTTTTCTTTTATTTAGTAAGCATTATGTATAAAGATATATAGATCTGCATAGCTAAAAACAATCGTGTGGTTGGCTTGTAGGTTAGGTGGAGTTGGAGGTTGGCCTAGATTTATATCCAGTTAGGGGTTTGGGTAGGTGGGTAGGCCCTTGGCTCCAGATTTTGAACCAGGGCTTTGATAACATGTGTAGAGACCTAATTTAATTAAATCCAAAATTTCGTACAAATTAAACATATAATTCCTTTCTCATACATAAATAATTCATTCGCCATCATATAAGCATATAATATTTGATATAATTTAAAATTTAACTACAGCATGAAAATAACTCAGCAAATTTATAAATAAATTACCTTCTTCTAATGCTAATTTCCGCTGATATGGTTGTCCTTTCCTTGTTGTCTTGCCCAACCTGATGCACTGCCCCAACTCTGCCCAAACCGACTAACCTCCTAGCCAGCTAGGAGCAACCTGTTCGACTCCCTAGCTCCAGGAAACTGAATGGAATCCTGGCCCCCGTGCCCAAACCACCCACCAACTCGATGCCCCATGAAATGGTTCCCAAAAACCGCAAAACCCAAAAATAGAACCAAAAAATCCAAACAAGAACTACAGTCTCTCCTCCCCCCTAATTCTTCCTTCCCCCTATTCTCATAATGCCTTCTCGTCGGACTCTTTCCCCGTCATATCTTCCCCTTCGCCGACTCTCCTCCCCCTCATTAATTTCCTTATCTCCTCCTTTATTACCTTATCCCCTTATTTATTATCTTATCCCCTCCATTTAATGTTTCTTTCCCCCCCTCATACCTAAGTCTTTAATTAAATAAACTAAAAATTACTAACCCCTTTAATTCATTACTCAATTAATTAATGAGTCAATTAATTAATTAATTAATCATTGACAGAAATGAACAAGTAAATATTAATTAATTAATTAATTAATATTATTAATAAATAATTATTGTTTAACTAAACATATTAGAACTGTCAGATTATCAAATTAATTATAATTAATCATCCCTATGCATCTATTAACCAGGGTTGTTACACTAGGCCAATCTCTCTTGAAATTTGGACTATACCTCCTAGCACCTTAATCAAGATAATTTTAGAGGGGGTTTCAAAAGGTAATCTTGGACCTATAGAAGAAGGTGGGTTCTTTTGTAATGAGATAGGAGATATTACTCTTATTTTCAACTCCTACTTCGGAAAAAACACAAACAATGCGGCTAATATTCAATATTTTATCCAGGGATTACAGTTATCTAGCTGGCACAACTTCAATCAGTTATTAGTAAATGGATACTCTATCCTTATCATACAATACTTCTAGAAAATAGACTTTGGAATTGATCTTGAATTGATGTCTTAGAACTACCAACTCAAAAACAAATTCTTCTAGGTATCTATGTTTCTAAAATCTATCCCAATCAATATCCCCTCCCCAATACATTAGAAAAATAATAAACTAGTCAATCAAATAGGAAATGAAGAGGCAGGTCTGCATTCAAGATATTTAGTGATTCATTGGGATAAAAAAGTACCATAGAAGCTTTCCAAGTGCTTCACTGATATAAACCTGGAATACAACAAGCAACCAAATAGGGTGACACATGAGGGCCAGGTAACTCTCCATATATATGAGTGAAATGACATGCCTTTTAAGGGGGTGCAATAGAGTATCATGGCTATTGGTGTGAAGGGGAACAACTTTGAAGAGAGAGGATGATAGGACTAGGATTGGGTTTATGGATCGTCGAGGGAAAACTAGTTTTGGTAATGAGGTTAGAATGATGGGAAAATAGGACATCATGATAGAAGGAGAGGGATTGTGAATTATATATGATGAAGAAACTATTCTTCTTGATAGTGGGGGAATTCATCGTTTCCTAGTCTTGGAAGTGTTCTAGGGATTGATTCTACTTCTCATGTGGGGATATTCTTGTGCATTTATCTGAGAGGTTTCTTGGGGCTTTGTTGGAATGACCAGTTGGGGAGCTCACTCGATGGTGGTTGTTTCTTTCATGCTACCTTTTTTCCAGGGGATATACCCTCTACTTTGATAGAATGGGTAACCAAACTTGTAGAAGTCAGGGGGGTTAGGAAATTAGTGGAGGATACTCATTGTGTTGCGTTCAACCTCGATTTATGGTTTGACTAGTGGATTGAATTTTTTTTTAAGACCCGACCCTGACCCCTCTTAGTTTGTCATTGGTTAGCATGATATATTTTCCATGTAATAAAGTTAGACATTAGCTAATAAGGGGCCTATTAAATAAATGTGAACAAGTCAATGTAAGAATACCTAATAGAAGCTTTTGTTTCTAGAAAGATATTCCTCTAGAATGTTCATTAGAAGATAGAATTAGTATAAATAAGAGTATGATGTATGAGAAATATTGTATTGAGAAAGTATTTTAATAGAGCTATGCTCTGCTAGAAGTTTCCCCCTCGAAGAGGCAAGTGAACATTTCTTTCCTTAAATAAAGGTATTATTTTTGGTATTATTTCTAGCATTTCTCTCTCAATATTTTCTTGTTCCCTTGATAATTGCTCAATATTCTTGTTTCTTCATAATATATTACATCTGGTACCTTACAAGTGGTATCATAGATCTTTCCTAGGCAGGAATTGTGGGTGAAATTGTATCGGGGTAGAGAGGTATTCCCACATCTTTAAGTTGTAGTGATATTTCATTCAAATGTTAAATCGGTGAACGAGAAAGCATACACGCATGGAATACAAGAGGTTTTTAAGTTGAAATTGTTGGACACCCTTGTAACTCCTAATGGTACCCCTTCGATTGGTACCACATCAGACAACACCTATATACGAGTTGACCTAGGTATCCTAAAACCATCCATGGATCAATCGATTGGCCACCCGATTTCTATAGTGCCAACAAGAAAATCACTCAAAAAGACACTCTCTAGTACCTGGGTAATTGGGTAGTATGACTAAGGGTACAATTGAGCTTCCTTAGTTGGTGCCTTGAGATATTGGATGAAGTACTAATGTTCGACCTCATATGTGCATCAAATGTCTATAGCATAGGAAAAAACCTTGTCCATAGGCACCCTGCAAACCCTAACTATGGGGGAACATACCAGACAAGGTACAAACAAGATTTTTTGGCTGCGCAACCTTGCCTCTTGCATTATGGTTGTGAATTGACTACACAATTTTTACTATTAAGAATTTGGGCATTCTGACATTGCAGAAGTATTCATATCAGAGTATAAGTCCACAAGAGTAAAAAAAAATAAGAGTATAGCGTTCCTACCAGCACCCTTATTTAGGACCTCCATCATTGGATTCCTCTCTTTGTCCTGATTGTAGTGATACCTATCACTTTTAAGCCTATTTTTTTTCTGGACCCAATCCCCCTTCCTGACACCCTCCTTTGGGCCCTCTCCCTTTGCATTCCTCTATTTGTCCTGATTTTCAAGGTACTTATAATTTTTAAGACTATTTTTCCATGGAAATGACCCTCCTTCCCGACACCCTTATTTTCCACCTATCCCAATAGACTCTTTATCTTGTGTTGATCGTTGAGGTATCATTCTAAGAAAGCCTCCATAATGACCCCTACCACCCATGCTTATAACTTGTAATATTTGGACACTAAGGTAACCAACATGTCTGAGAGCATGGACCAATGTATTAAATACCTCAACCAAAGCCTGAACTCTCTCACCCAGAACCATAACTCCCTCACCCAACAAGTCCAGGATCTTGTGTCACACATCAAGGATAAGAACCATGAGTATCAATATGAGGCTAATAATTCTTCCCATTATGAAAATATTGATATTTACAACTCCCCTTCAGGTTATCCAAATTCCTAGAATAAAGTTCCAAAAGTTGAGATTCATAAATTTGATGGATCAAACCTGGTTGAGTTGGTATCCCAAATGGAACACTACTTCTCCCTCTAGGATATTCAGGATAATGAGACCAAAATACATGTGGGGGTTATTTAATTTTATCAAAAACGATGGAAATGGTGGTAATGGAATAAGAAATTATGTCTAGGAAAACAAAATTGGACCATGTTCACCAAAGCAGTTTGTGCCCGTTTTGATAGGGAATCTCATTTTCTGGGATGACTCACTAAGATGAAATAAACAGGGTCAGTAGAAGAATTCATCAACACATTTGAAGAGTTGGATATTAGAACGGAGGGCTTATTTGATGAGTTCTATCTATAATTCTTCCTTAGTGTGCAAAAGGATACCATTCATGCTTATGTTTGCATGCACCATGTCGTTAGTTGGTTGTAGGCATGCAAATTAGCATTGGAGGTTGAGACCATTCTTCATGCTCAACCCCTTCACTCCACATTTCCCAAATTCCCTCATTCATGTGATACCCTTGCTCTGAACCAAACTTTGAAGGTCCAAAAGGTATCTCTCGTAGAAATGGATGATCGTCGAAGAAAGGACTTTGCTATTACTTTGATGAAAAGTATTCGCGATGACATAAATGTCGTGAACAAAATTTCTTCCAGATTGATGGGTCAAGTTCAACCTCCTTTGAGAAAAACCTATTAGGTGAGTCCCTAGACTCATAGAACACACAAGAAACTTCCACCATCCTAGATCCAATCACACCACCTCATGTGGAAGGAGAGGAACTTTTCATATCTCTCCATGCCCTCATGGGTATTTCTAATCCACAGATATTAAAAATCAAGGGCTACATCAAACATAGGATAGACATGTTGTTGATTGATAATGGTAGTGAACATAACTCTTGCAGTGTCCCCAAGGCCGAGCCCTGTTGCAAACCATGTTATGAAAGAAATTGTAATTATGTTTTATAAGCTGGTGAGCCAAGTTTTTATAAGCTGGTGGCTTATGTGTTTGTTAGGCCAGGGAGCCTAAGGGTTGGAGGCCAAGGGCCTTATTTTGTACTTGTATGTATGCAGAACATTTAATAAAATTGTAAAAACGGCCAGGTGTAGACCGACCATGATGAATGAGTGAAGGGGGATTGAGCTTCCACAGAGAAGGCAAAGAATTAAGGAATGGAAGGTGGGAAAGGGGATAAGTGTTGAGCCTAGGAACTAAGCCTAGGGGGCTTAAGCCTGGGAATAATATTTTAATATTATTCCAAAAAGACATGTGCATTTTATGTTTTATCCTAAGTTTATGGAAAGGAGAGAACGTACAAGGGTGATGTGTGCTGGTGGAACACATGTAGTTCCATGGGTGACAAGTGTCAACCCTAGCACATGCGAATAAAACGTCCAAGGTGAGCCATGGGAAGGGTTCCTCCTCCATTCTATCTGATTGCCTGAATGAATACGGAGCCCTGGATAGTACGACCAGCTCGACCCCTATAGAGAAATCCTCGTGCGTTCCTGAGAGTCGAAAATCCCCTGTTTTCTTTGATAATCCATGTACACCTCTATTCTATGAGCTGAGAAGCCTGTGTTTGTTTCTGAAGAGCCAGTTTCACCTCCGTTCTGAGCTGTGGAGTCTTTGTTGAACCCTGCGGGAATTACTCATCATGCAATCCCGTGAACCATCACTGTGAGGCCTCGAGCCATTGCTAAGCCTGTTTGAGAGGCTGTGTTCGTATTCCCAGTTGGATAAGGTGACCACGCAGAGCTGGACTGCACGTGACTTGATGGCCAATGTGAGTTATGATTGAGCCTGTGTGTGATCTCTCTAGGTGAGAGAGGTGGTTGTTGTTGGAAGAGGTTTCTTCCAGAGAGTGTCCAACACCAGCTTCGGGCTCTGAGACTTCCTGATCTGACCTGTTTACGAGACGCAGAGAGGGAGGATAGCATCGATGGACTATGCTTGTGAAGGTGTATACTCCCGGGCGGAACAGGCATGTGGGGAATGAGAGTCTGGTAGTAGTGGGCGTAAGATGGCATCTTGGGAAGAATCCTTCTAGATTTTCTGTGTTGTTTTCCCTGTAACCTCAACCTAGCCAAGGATTCCTTGCCATGGGGTGGAGCTTAGTCCCAGCTTGGGGGTGACCTACTGCTGAGTTGATGAGAACTCCGGTCTAAGGCTGGGAGGTTCGTGGAAGGCCTGCACTTGGTTGGTGAATTTTACCACTGTTAAAAGATAAGTATTTGATTATGCTTTAATCATGTTTTGCATGACTTTGTTGCTTATGTTATCATGATTTCCGCTTTGTATATGAATTAATATGAAGCATTATTGATTGTTAAATTATAACAGTAAATAATATGTTTTACTCTGAGCTTAAATGTGTTTATTTGTTTAAATGCATGTGGATTATATAATACTTGTATGAGTTATGTACAAAGTGGTGTTATAGATTTCGTTTAAGAGCATTTAAGCCTTGGTAGTCAGAAAAGGTGCGCTACAGTTTGGTATCAGAGCCAAGATTCCAAAACTGAGCCTAAATGGGCCAGTGGAGCGGTCTTTGGACCAAGAGTGCAAGGGAAAATGGGTCTGAAAGGCCAATTTTGGACCTTGGTTTGCTTCGAAGTGTCAAGGATTTACTTGATGAGTTTTTAAGATCGAGAGGTTTAGCGGCATGTGAAATCGCAGTTGGTGTGGTCTATGGCCACATGGAGATAAATATCCACACCAATAGTGTTAGAACCTTAGGATCTGTTTGGGAGGCAAGGTGAACCCTCATGACCGTCAGATCTGGGAAGTGTGCGTGGGATTTAAAGCCCTTTGGAGTTGCACAGGAGTGTGGAAATTGTGATACGTGAAATTCCGAATTAGTCAGGACCGTACATCAGAAAGAATGCATGGAGGGAGATCAACCTTTTGCTGACTCGTAACTTGAAATGGTCAAAGGGTGAGTTCATGAAGATTCGCGAAACGTGAATTCATGTTTGGATCACCATCATCGATCTAAGCGAGATCTAGACTGTTGATTGTCCAGGAAGAAATCGTCATTTTGGAGATGGGAAGTGAGGAGAGGTGAACACCTCCAAAACCCCGAAATGTCGAAAAGATCTACACCGTAGATCATGGGGAGAAGAACTTGACCGTTGGATCAAGTAGCTTAGTAAACAATGACTTTGGCATTTCAACAGATGGAAGTTCAAGATGTGGGGGTGCATGAACTCCCGATGCCCGAAACCTCGAAATGTCGAAAAGATTTGCGTTGTTGATCTGAGGAGGGGATCTGACCGTTGGATTTCTTGCTTGGAATGGACGTGAGTGCATGAATGCGTACCATGTGCCAGTGAGTCGAGAAGACATGTGAGAGTGGTGGGACCCAATGATGTCACCGAAGGTGACGTGGACCCTCCTGAATGTACCACGTGCAATGGTGGTGAAGGGCGACAGTTGCGCTGTGGGCCCGGAGAATAAAGTAATTCACAATTTTGAGGATTCGTGAGATAAGAGAACAGGATCTCGACATTGAAACTCGTGAAGTCACAAGTAGCGAGAATGCGAGGAGAAAAGTCAACATCGCTTCTCGGAGTTTCGTGAAAGGGAGGTGCCAGGGTTGGACGCCACAACTCATGAAGGTGCGAGTAGAGAAGGAGTGCTAGCACTTAGCCCTAGACTATGGTCATGCGTAGAAGACGCTAGCAAGGAGGGAGCCATACCCGCATCGCATGGAATTTGCAGAGCCGAACAAGAGCTCAAAAAACTTATTTGAATCAAAACGTCTTTTGTTTTTGTTCGTATTTGCTTGTAAATATTGTGGATTGTTCATGAAATTTTAATGTCCTGACAAACTTCGAATTGAATTGCACAGTGCGTGTACAGAGTTCAATGAGAGTCAGAATTCCAGCTAACCAACGCCGAGTATGGAGTGGGAAAAAGTGTAGATTGCCCTCGAAATAGAGGACGAACGAGAGGGAAAGGATGTCGATGTTGAAGTGGAAGGATCGAACTCTAATGGGCACAGAAAAGAGATGGATAAGGAAGAACATATGATGAAACTCATCGAAAGATTGCAGAAAGATTCCCAGGCTCACCTAGATGATAGTCGAAAGCTCATGAAAATCAAGGATTGGCAGGGTGAATTCAACTTTAAAATGTTGAAGAGCCTAGAAAGAATAGAAAAGAAATTGGAAAAAGAGAGTGACACAAGCAGATCAAGAAGTGTTAGAACCCCTGAGAGGAGAAGAAGATCGAGGAGTGGTAGCAGACATTACCGTCTCTCCCCGAAGCATTTTGGCAAGGAAACACATAGTATTTCAAGCTCGCCCCCTACCAGAAAGCACCGAAAATATGGAAAGGATGAATTGAAAGGGGATATGAACAAGATTAAGCCTCCAACATTCGATGAAGAACATAAGAAGGAGGAAGATGCCTAGACATGGTTGATTGGCATGAGAAAATACTTCCAACTATAGAATTATTCCACCCATGCAGAAGGAAGAATCACAATGTATCAACTGAAAGGAAAATCATCCATGTGGTGGGATCAGTTTGTGCAGGTGCAACAAATCAGAGAGAAAGAGGTCACTTGGAAGGAGTTCAAGAGGTATTTCGAGAAGAAATACCTGACTAAAAGGTGTTATGACAGAAAGATGAAGGAGTTCTTCGAACTCAAGTTGGGTAGCATGACCATTGATGAGTATGAACGAATTTTTCTGGAACTACTGAAGTATGTTCCGTTCATCAAAGACGAGGCTGTCAAAATTCAGAGGTATCTGAGTGGACTGCCACCTTCCACTGGTGACAATATTTAGTATGACAATCCTAAGACCATGGAAGAAACCATAAGAAGGGAGAAATGTCTATACGAACAACAAAGAGAGAAGCCTACCTTTCGAAACGCTTGGGATGACTAGAAGAGGTTTAAGAAAGAACAGAGGCAGAAGGGAAAGATGCCTCCCTTTTTCAGAAACAATCTTCAGGGACAACCATCATTTAGAGAGCCGAGAATGACTAAAGAAGGAGCACAAAGACAGAGACAAACACCCATTCAGTGTTGGGGTTGTCAAGGAAACCACAAGTACATAGATTGTCCCCATAAAAATGGTAAAGTGAGGATTGTTCATACTGTTTAACAAGATAAAATAGTGGAAGATATGGGTAGCAAAATGCCGAGGATCTACGTAGCCCTGGACAACAAGCAAGGAAAATTTCAATCGCACATGATTGAAGTGGAAGGTATGATTAACAATCGACCACTTGTTATTTTAATTGATTCAGGGGCTAGCCATAGTTATGTAGATCCTAGAGTGGTGGACAGTTTGCATCTAACGAGAAGAAAACATGAGAATTCTTGGTTAGTGCAGTTAGCCATAGGGACCACGAGGAAGGTCACTAAATTAGTTACGTCTTGTTCAATAGACATGAAAGGAATCATCACTAAGGCTGAATTGAACATTCTACCTTTAGGCTCATATGATTGCTTAATTGGGATGGACTGCTTGGACCAACACCATGCCCTTCTGGACTGTCGTAACAAAATATTTACATGTCTGGATGAAGAGGGAAATCAGGTAACAGTCCAAGGAATTCCTAGAGCCATGGCTGTTAGGGAAATCTCAGCCATGCAGCTGAAGAAATGTTACCGGAAGGGCTGTCCATTATTTGCAGCTCGCGTGGAAGAAGCATTCTGGGATGTAGTCTCGAATCTATAAGACCACGAGGTACTCAAAGAGTTTAAGGACATATTTCAGGAGGTACCTGGACTACCTCCGAAGAGGGACATTGTTTTTTCTATAAATTTGATGCCAGGAGCAACCCCAGTTTCGAAGGATCCTTATAGAATGAGTACGCCGGAACTGAAAGAGTTGCAATTGCAGCTCGAAGAGATACTAAAGAAGGGATACATTCTCCCCAACATGTCACCTTGGGGAGCCCCGGTCCTATTCTTGAAGAAGCAATATGGGACGCTGAGACTCTGCATTTATTTTCGACAGTTGAATAAGGTAACTGTCAAGAACAAGTATCCTCTGCCAAGGATCGATGATCTTTGTGATCAGTTGAAGGATGCAAAAATATTCTTATAAGTAGACCTCATATATGGATATCACAAAGTGAGAATAAATGATGAGCACATCAACAAGACCGCCTTTAGAACAAGGTACGGTCATTATGAGTTCACAGTGGTGCCATTTGGATTGTCAAACACACATGTTGTTTTCATGTGCTTAATGAATGGAGTGTTCAGAGATTATTTGGACAATTTTGTCATAGTCTTCCTGGACTATATCCTGGTGTATTCCAAGACAGAGGAAGAACATGAGAAACACCTGAGAATGGTGTTGTAGGTGTTGAGAGAACACCAGCTATACGCAAAACTGAGCAAGTGCTCATTTTATCAAAGGCAGATTCATTACTTGGGACACATTATATCTGAAGAATGGATCGTTGTGGATCCTGAAAAGGTAGAGGCCATTCGAGAATGGCCAACGCCAAGGAATGTGGTAGAAGTTAGATATTTTATGGGTCTGGCAGGCAACTATAGAAGGTTTATAGCTGGATTCTCAAAGATAGCTCACCCTATCACTTCCTTGCAAAGGAAGGAGAAGAAGTTTCAGTGGACTGAAGAGTGTGAAAGCAGTTTACAGCGATTGAAGCAACTGCTAACCAGTGCTCCAATCCTGAAGATTGCAGATCCAAATAAGGATTACGTAGTGTTCACCGATGCATGTAAGGAGGGGATGGGAGGAGTTCTCAGCCAAGAGGGATTTGTAATTTTTTATGAGTCCTCAAAGATGAGAGAGCATGAAAGGAATTATGCCACTCATGATTTAGAGCTAGCAGCAAGCGGCCATGCCTTGAGGAAATGGAGACATTATCTCATGGGCAAAAGATTCGAGTTGAGAATAGACCATAACGGTCTAAAGTATTTATTTGATCAGCCGACTTTAAATGCTAGGAAAATCAGATGGCTAGAGTTTATGTGCGAATATGACTTTGATATCAAGCATATCAAAGGGAAGGAAAAGAAGGTGGTTGATGCACTCAGCAGAAAAGTGCACGAATAACATGCTACAACCATTAGCATGTACCGGTCTGAGATGAAAGACAAAATTTTGGAAGCTGCAAATACTGATTTGCAGTACAGAGGTCTTGTAGCAAAGTTACAACAGCGTGAGAGACCATAGACCAAGGAAGGTTACACCTTGGGAACTAATGGTTTACTTCTATTAAAAAATAGAGTGTATGTACCCAATGTCCGAGAATTGAAGCTGGCAATTCTAAAGGAGATGCATAATGTGGCTTATGATGGATATCTTGGATATGAGAAGACTGTGGCAGCAGTCAAAAGACATTATTTTTGGCCAGGTTTTAAGAAGGAAATCACTGAATACATCGCCAGATGTATGGAGTGCCAGAAGGTTAAGGCTGAGCATAGGCACCCAGCAGGGTTGCTGCAGCCTTTACCCATCCCTGAATGGAAATGGGGCATGGTAACAATGGATTTTATCACAGGATTTCCCAGAACAAGCAAGAAGCATGATTCAATCATGGTGGTGGTGGACAAGCTTACTAAAGTCACCCATTTCATTCCACTGAAAACCACTCACAGGGCAACAAATGTTGTTGATATCTTCTTAAAATAAGTGGCTCGCTTGCATGGAATTCCTAAGACAATTGTGTCTGATAGGGACCCGAAATTCACCTCGAATTTCTGGAAAGGACTATTCAAAGGATTCAGAACGAATATGAACTTTAGTACAGCGTATCATCCTGAGTCTGATGGTCAGACAGAGAGGGTGAACAGGGTAATAGAGGACATACTGAGAATTTATGTGATGGATAAACCATCAGGGTGGGAAGACTACCTGCATTTGGTAGAATTCGCCTACAATAATGGGTATCATGCATCATTGAAGATGAGCCCATTTGAAGCACTTTATGGAAGAAAGTGCAACACTCTAGTGAGCTGGGATAACCCAGTTGATAGAGTAGTTGTTGGGCATGAACTGCTCAAAGAGATGGAAGATCAAATGATAAAAATTAAAAGGAATCTAAAAGCTGCCCAGGATAGGAAGAAAAGTTATCCTGACAGTAACAAAACCCGTAGAGAATTCAAAGTGGGTGACCATGTTTTCCTGAAAGTGAAAACTAATAGAAGTTCCCTTAGGTTGGGAAGTTGCCCTAAATTGGCAGCAAGATTTTGTGGGCCATTTGATATCCTGGAAAGGATTGGGCCAGTTGCATACATGCTTGCATTACCTGCATCTATGACTATACATAATGTGTTTCATGTTTCACTTCTTAAAAAATATGTACCTGATACTAATCATGTTATCGATTGGAATGTGGTTCAGATGGAACCAGAAGGTGTGTGCATATTGGACAAGAAAAACAAACAGCTCTGGAATTGAGCCATAGAGCTTGTAAAGGTCCAGTGGACCTGGTACGGTCCTGAGGATGCGACATGGGACCATGAAGTGGTTATGAGGGTAGAATACCCACATCTTTTTGAAAATTTTGAAAGTCTTGCAGAGACAGTGTAAGTTGCACTAAGGACAGTGCAAAAATAAGGGAAGGGGGATTGTAGTGTCCCCAAGGCCGAGCCTTGTTGCAAACCATGTTTTGAAAGAAATTGTAATTATGTTTTATAGGCTGGTGAGCTAAGTTTTTATAAGTTGGTGGCTTATGTGTTTGTTAGGCTGGGGAGCCTAAGGGTTGGAGGCCAAGGGCCTGATTTTGTACTTGTATGTATGCAAAACATTTAATAAAATTGTAAACACCACTAGGTGCAGACCAACCACGATGAATGAGTGAAGGGGGACTGAGCTTCCATAGAGAAGGCAAGGATTAAGGGCTTGAAGGTGGGAAAGGGGCTAAGTGTTGAGCCTAGGGGGCTTAAGCCTGGAAATAATATTTTAATATTATTCCAAAAAGATATGTGCATTTTATGTTTGATCCTATGTTTTTGGCAAGGAGAGGACGTACAAGGGTGATGTGTGCTGGTGGAACGCATGCAGTTCCATGGGTGACAAGTGTCAACCCTGGCGCATGTGAATAAAACGTCCATGGTGATCCGTGAGAAGGGTTCCTCCTCCATTCTACCCGATTGCCTGAACGCATATGGAGCCTTGGATAGTACGAACAACCCGACCCCTACAGAGAAATCCTCATGCGTTAATGAGAGTCGAAAATCCCATGTTGTCTTTGATAATCCATGTACACCTCTATTCTGTGAGCCAAGAAGCCTGTGTTTGTTTCTGAAGAGTAGGTTTCACCTTCGTTCTGAGCCGTGGAGTCTGTGTTGACCCCTGCGGGAATTAATCATCGTGCATTCCCGTGAACCATCACTGTGAGGCCTCAAACCATTGTTGAGCCTGTTTGAGAGGTTGTGTTTGTATTCCCAGTTGGCTAAGGTGACCAGGCAGAGTTGGACTGCACGTGGCTTGATGGCCAGCGCGAGTTGTGATTGAGCATGTGTCTGATCTCTCTAGGTGAGAGAGGTGGTTGTTGTTGGAAGAGGTTTCTTCCAGAGAGTGTCCAACACCATCTTCGGGCTCTGAGACTTCCTGATCCGGCCTATTTCCGAAACCTAGAGAGAGAGGTTAGCACCGATGGACTATGCTTGTGAAGGTGTATACTCCCAGGCGGAACAGGCATGTGGGGAATGAGAGTTTGGTAGTAGTGAGCGTAAGATGGCATATTGGGAAGAATCCTTCCATATTTTCTGTGTTGTTTTCTCTGTAACCTCAGCCTAGCCTAAGATTTGTTGCCTTGGGGTGGAGCTTAGTCCCATCTCGGGGGTGAGCTACTGCTAAGCTGATGAGCAGTGTTGTCTAAGGCTGGGAGATTCATGGAAGGCCTGCACTTGGTTTGTGAATTCTACCACTGTTAAAAGATAAGTATCTGATTATCCTTTAATCATGTTTTACATGACTCTACTGCCTATGTTATCGTGATTTCCGCTATGTATATGAATTAATATGAAACACTATTGATTGTTAAATTATAGCAGTAAATATTATGTTTTACTTTGATCTTAAATGTGTTTATTTGTTTAAATGCATGTGGATTATATAATACATGTATGAGTTATGTAGAAAGTGGTGTTATAGATTTCTTTGAAGAGCGTTTAAGCCTTGGTAGCCAGAAAAGGTGCGCTACAATTCTACTCATTACAAGGTCACTGAGGATGCCAATTGCTTTGTTAGACCATTTTCTTATTTTCAAATTCTCATAGCTAATGGTGGTACAATTAAATGTGGGGGGCGTTGTGAGAATTCCAAACTCTAAATGGGCACTTATAACTTGAAAACTCACTTGTTTTCCATTTCCATGGGTGGTTGTGATATTGTCTTGGGTGTTAAATGGATTCACACTCTGGGACTGATTTCCATGGATTATCATGAGTTATATAGGAGATTTATTCAATATCCTAACATATATACCCTAAAAGGCATATAAGTTGGCTTCCTAGAAATTACCATTTCTCACTGGATGGAGAAACTCATGAATAAAGGCCACCATGGTGTGATTTATCAACTTAATGTCATCCAGGTATGTGATCAATCATCTCCAATAGTATGTTCTAATATAAAACTGGTCTTAGACCACCACCAAAAGATCTTTGATATGCCCATGGATTTAGCCCCCTCTTAGGGTGAGCATGATCACAACATCCCTTTCCTTCCAAGCATTCATCCCCCTAAAGTATGCCCCTGCCGGTATCCATTTTTTAAGAAACATAAAACATAAAAAATAGTTGAGGAATTATTGGAGGTCAGTGTAATTTTCCCAAGTACCAACCCATATTCATCTCATGTTTTGATGGTCTTAAAAAAAAGGTTCTTTGTGCACGTGTCCATATTTTTGCATCCTTAATAAATGAACCATTAAGTATAAGTTTCCTAGTTTTGTCATTTATGATTTGTTGGATGAACTCCAGGGTTCTCGTTCCTTCACAAAATTAGATATTTTCTCACGATATCACTAGAGTTAGATGAATGAAGTAGATATTCTAAAGACCGTTTTCTGAACTCATGAAGGCCATCAGGAATTCTTGGTAATTCCTTTTGGACTTTGAAATGCCCCATCTACCTTCCAAAGTCTCATGAATAAAATCTTGAAGCCCTATACTCAAAAGTTTTTTTTTGTTTTCTTCGACGACATCCTCATTTACAGTTGCACTTTGGATGCCCTTCTACACTATGTGGACAAAGTACTCCTATTTCTATAGGACAATCATTTTTTTATCAATAAGGCCAAGTGTTCTTTTGGGGCGAGTGAGGTTGACTAGTTGGGTCACTTTGTGGACTGTGATGGGGTAAGAGTGGAACCCAGAAATATTCAAGCTATGCAGGATTTGCCAAGACCCATGACCATGAAACACCTTTGAGGTTTCTAGGGCCTCAAAGGATATTGCAAGAATTTTTTCCATCATTCTGGAAAAATTGCCCAGCCCTTGACAAAACTTCTTAAGAAGAGTGCATTTCATTGGACACTAACAACAGAGAAGGCCTTGACATATTTAAAGCAGGCCATGTGCACTACCCCCGTCTTAGAAATCCCTGATTTCAACAAAAAAATTATTGTGGAATCTAATGCTTTATTCACTGGTATTGGCGCAGTTCTAACACAAGAAGGTAGACCTCTTACTTTCACTAGGAAATATTTGATTGGCCGCAATTTGGGAAAATATAAACATGAAAAGGGAGTGATGGTCATTCTCCATGTTGTGCACACTTGGCGATCATTTCTATTGGGACATTGTTTTTAGATCAAAAGATATAACCATATCCTGAATTAGTATTTCCTAGAGCAGAGGTTATCCTCCTCGGAACATAACAAGTGGCTAACCAAAATGTTGGTCTATGATTATGAGATGATGTATGAAAAAAGAAAAGAGAATGTAGTGGAAAATGTGTTGTCAAGAAAATACCATGATCAAGGTTCCCTCTTTGCCTTATCATTAGCGGTTCCTAGTTGGATCGAGGAAGCTTGATAGGAGTGGCTAACCCACCCAACCATATCACATGTAGTGCAGTGACTTCAAGAGGACCCTAAATCTCCCACCGACTACACTTGGTAAGACAATATCCTACGATATAAGGAGCACTTGGATTTGTCTTCAACTTCGTCACTCAAGACAAGGATCTTAAAGGAATTTCATTCATTTTCTATTTTGGGTCACTCAGGATTCCAAAAGACATATGCTCGTGCTCGTCGTTTTTTTTTTTTTCTGGGAAGGAATGAAGAAGGACATCCTTACCTTTGTCATTGAATGTTATATTTTCAAATGCACTAAAGGTGTAAATCTCAAGACCCCTAAATCTCTACAACCCTTACCCATTCCAGCTTTTATTTGGACTGGCATCTTCATGGACTTTGTCATGGGCCTTCTAAAAGCGGGTAACAAGTTAGTCATCATGGTTGTGGTAGATAGCCTCTTATAGTATGCACATTTTTATGCTTTACCATGCACTTTTGCGCCCACTATGATAATGCAAGTTTTGATTAATCATATTTTCAAACTGCATGGCATGCCAACATCCATTGTGTCTGATCATGACCGAAGTTTCACCAACACATTTTGGAAAGAATTATTTAAATTATAGGGCACACAATTGAACATGAGCACAACATACCACCCCCAGACGGATATCCAAACAAAAGTTTCCAATAAATGTTTGGAAACCTACTTGCATTGTTTTGCCTCAAACAAACAAGATCAATGGGTGCAATGGTTATGATTGGCAGAATGGTGGTACAACACTTCCTATCATACAACAACCAAAATGACCCCATATGAAATAGTGTATGGCCAACAACCACATACAGTAACTTCATATCTTCTAGGTAAATCAAAGGTCCAAGGTATTGATAAGTTGATACAAGGTAGAGAAACTACCCTTGCATCTTTGAAGGATAACCTCCACATGGCCGAAAATCATATGAAGCAACAAGTTGACCAACAACATTCTGAAATGGTTTTCCAAGAAGGTGATCGAGTGTTTCTATGAATCCAACCTTATAATAAAATCTCTCTCAAATCCGATGGCCACCACAAGTTGGCACCAAAATTTTGTGGCCCCTATCATATTATCAAATGTATTAGTCCAGTTTCTTACAAACTAACACTTCCTACTACCTCCAAAATACATTTTATTTTCCATGTTTCATGTTTGAAGAAAGTGATGGCTTAGAATTGCAAGGTTCAAACCATCCTACCCAAATTAGTTGAAGAAGGCTCCATTTGGCTAGAACTAGAATCTGTCCTCAACCTGCACGAGTGTCACTAGCGAGGCCAAAGTATCAAATAAGTGTTGAACAAGTGGAAGGACAGGTCTCCAGAGGATGCAACTTGGGAACCAATGACCATACTGCAACAATTTCCACATCTTCATCCTTGAGGACAAGGATTCTTTTGAAGGAGGAGGGCATGTTAGGCTCTGACCCTAACCCCTCTTTGTTGGTCATTAGTTACCATGATATATTTTCCATGTAATAAAGGCCGACATTAGTTAATAAGAACTATTAAATAAATGTGAACAAGTCAATCTAAGAAGACCTAATAGAAGCTTCCACTTCTAGAAAGATCTTCCTCTAGAATGTTCTTTAGAAGATATAAATTTTATAAATAAGAGTAGGAGGTATGTGAAAGTTTGTCTTGAGAAAGTATTGTAATAGAGATCTACTATTTTGGAGGTTGGTCCCTCGTAGTGGTAAGTGAACATTGCTTTCTTTGAATAAATGTATTATTTCTGGTACTATTTTTGGTATTGCTCTCTCAATATTTTGATGTTCCCTTGATAATTGCTAAATATTCATGTTTCTACATATCATATTACATCTGACACCCTACAATTTTTCGAGTGTCCTCATTGTCTTTCAGTTCTCAGGTGCACAAGTTGGGCCATGAGCCTCTGCGTTGTCCTTTTCTCAGTCTTGGTGGTATTTTTCAACACTAGTGTTTCCTCCAATTCTCGCTCGAGGTACATTGGGCCTCTACACTCTAGGTGTTGGGTCCCTGGTGTGACATGATGGATTATTATCACATGGAGGTTCCTGAATCTAGTTTGAAGGGTTGGAGGAGAAGGCTATGGAATGTCTCTAGTGACGCTACACCATGCTTTATGACTAGGGTCAAATGGGTGGCCAAGAGGGCCAAACAAACCTTCCAAACAAAATTCTTGCTAGAGACCAAAGTGGAGGTTGATGCATCGGAGGAAATTGTCCTAAAGAAGAGGAAGCATGTGGGAAAATTATAGATTGAGAGGGATTTTGAGGGGTGGTTCTCTGACTTTGGTTTCTCGAGGAGCGGATAAACTAAGGTTTTTAAAGCCATCGAGCACTACTATCTCAACAAGGCCCTCATTTCCCATGTGTTGAAGGAGTAGGGAGCTCAGCACAAGGAATCGTTGGATAGATTCATATTGTTTGAAGCCAAATTCGATTTTTTTTGGAGGGTAGTCTTTGGCATCATAATTGAGGTGCCAGATTTACAAGCCAATAACGTTGATGGTACCCAAAAGTCTCATAGAACCTCCAATCATCATTCATGAAGATGCTCAATAAAACATCAACAAAGCTTCCCTTAATCTTCATGTACCTAGGACTCCAAGTCCTTGAATGCAAGACTAATAAATCTCTTTATTATTCTTCTATGTGGTCGTGGTCATTGTATGTTGTCACCCTATGTGGTCATGTTTTCTCTGTGTTATATCACTCTTAGTTTTACTATCCTTTGGATGCTTCTTTATTTTATACGAGGTTATAAACCTTTGTAAGTTGATGCTATTACATGATCGTAAACTTTTTTATATTATATTCATATTTTATATTATATTCATATAAATAAAACTTGCCATATATAACAACAAAATTAAATAATACAAAAATAATTACACATTAATTTAAAAAAAAACATATCGACGTTCTCTTTATTTTAATTTGCCCACACGGAAAAAAATAATTAGTATAAATTTGCATCGTAAGACCAAATAAACTCTTATAAATTGTGATGCCAATATGTAAGATCTTATAAACTCGCACATCCTATTATTAAATTAAGATAATTAGAAGTTCATTACTTCTTTAGGAATCCACACATGAAGTTGGAACAGGCCACATAGGAATAGAATGGTGAGCCCCCTCATAAATTATTTTGGGTTTTGTGGCGCTTCTCAGAAGAAGACATGCGAAGATTTAGACCTCGTAAATATTCGGGAACATTAAAGCGATTAGCTATGTGTATGGAATCGTTTTCGAAGATATTTTTAAGGAATAACTTATTATTTCAAATTTTTCAAGTGTATGGAATCTTTTTCAAATATTTCGTACGAAGAACCTATTATTCCAATTTTTAGAATATTAAAATAATTAATTTTATTTTTTAAAATATTAAAATAAATAATTTTATGTAAGAAATTTATTATTATTATTTTAAAATTTTTAATATAATAAATGTAAAATCTCTTAGATTTTTAACTGTGAGATTTTTCTTTTATCTTAAAAATCTTAGTTGGATAAAGAATTCGGTTAAGAAACAAATTTTTTTTTTTTTAATTATGACACATCAAATACAAAAATCTTGGTTGGATAAAGAATTTATTTAAGAAATATGAAACAATTTTAATTCTTTTAATTATGAGACACATCAAATACAAAAATGCAAAATCATTTTGAAAGAATAAAACTTCAAAATGTTTTGCCTATTAAAATATTTAAAACTAAGTTAAATTTATGATAATTAGTATTTAAATTATTTATTATTAAATTCATAAATATTAAGAGTTTTTTTTCATTATAAGAATATAATAGAAAAATATTTATTAAAATTTATATAATTAAAAAAATTCATAAAAAATTATAATATTTAAAACATATAGATTTATTTTTTTATAAATATTGATATTTTTTAATAATTATTTTTTTATTATTAAAGTGAAAATTTTAATTCTTTTTGTCAATTTGTTTATGTTAAATTAATTTTAAAATATATCATTGTAAATTTATCTTAATTTTATATTTATTATATTTTTTTGAAGGGATTAAATTGTTTGAAAAGCAAATATTTTCTCCTTTTTTAGTGTAAATTTTTTTTCATTTCATATGAATTTATTTCTGAATATATACTCTAGATATATAATAGTCTCATAATTAAAATGAATTTACCTTGGTTATGCATGTATTACACACCCATAACTCCATGTTAAACACTAAAAGAATTACACAACTCCATTATACTAAATTATAAAAAGTTTAATTCCCACAATAATACAAATGTAAAATTATTATTTAATATTTTAATTAATATAAATATAATAAAAACTTAAAATTATTATTAAATATGTTCATTTAGGTTTCTGTGGTGAGAGATTTGTTCAGAATTTGTCAGAAGAACCACAGTGCTATTAACAGCTTGTCGTACATTATTAAATATTTTATTTAAAATCAATATCTAAACATGTTTTTATTATTTATCATACCACTCCAATGAAATAAAATGAGGACATACTTCTAAAATTTGTATCAAAAGGACTACTAAATGCTCTATCCCAAATTATTCTGGGCTCGACATGGTCTGTGCAATGCTAACTAAACATATGCATAGATTCTTCAAATTACTTTGGGCTGTGTAATAATGACTAGCCTTATGCATGGAAGTTTGCATCTAATGATATTCTAAAATTAATCATCTTTATACACTTACATTTTTCTTATATTTGCTTCATCCCCACCCTTAAACATGGTATTTATTTGGTATTTACATAGGTATAGTCTATGTCAAATTATTTTGGGCTGAGCAATGATGACTAGCCTTATCCATCAAATTATTTTGAGCTGAGCAATGATGACTAGCCTTATCCATAAAAGTTTATATATTTATATTTTTCTTATATTTACCCCACCCTACCTTTAAACTTTAAACATAGTATTATTTATTTGATATTTACACAAGCATAGTCTCTATCAAATTATTTTGAGCTGTGCAATAATGACTAGCTTTATCCATGGAAGTTTGCATCTAACGATATTCTAGAATCAATCACCTTCCCACCCTACCTTTAAACATAGTATTATTTATTTGATATTTACACAGGCATAGTCTCTATCAAATTATTTTTATTTGATATCTACACAGACATAGTCTCTATCAAATTATTTTTATTTGATATTTACACAGGCATAGTCTCTATCAAATTAATTATTTTGGGCTAGTGCAACTAGCCTTATCCATGGAGTTTGCATCTAACGATATTCTAGAATCAATCACCTTTATACCCAGTATACTGTCCACAATATTTATTATTTTCTCTCGCACTGTATACTGTTCTTAACATCGTCATAAAATAGAAAGAGACAGGCACATACGTTTTATTATTCTCTTAAACATTATCAAAATGACAATTGTAATTTGAATTTCCAACCCTGCTGCTCACATGTTATTTTGGGCTGTATGATGCTCGTGAGTCGTTAGAGAAAATAAATTCATTTCACCGACGGCATGGTCAGCGGTGGCCAATATCCACCCTTACACGCAGCAGAATGCTGCTCCGGGTGGTGTGTACGCTGTCCGATATGACTGCCTATACAGCACTTACTGCAGTATTAAATTAAGAGTGGTAGGATGATGCAGCCTTTCATTATACGAACGTGTATTCCCTTGTTGGAGAATGCTGGGGAGGGTGAAGAGTGGTACGATGATCCGACAAGAATGCTGGGGAGGGTAAAGAGTGGTACGATGATCCGACAAGAATGCTGGGGAGGGTAAAGAGTGGTACGATGATCCGACAAGAATGCTGGGGAGGGTGAAGAGTGGTACAATGATCCGACAGTATTTGATTGTTTTAAATTTTATTAAAATTTGTTAGATTTGTATATTTGAATAATTAAATTAGAAATAAATTTTAAATAAAAAAAATTAGTTAGTTATTATAGTAAGTTTTAAATATGATTAAGTAAAAGTAAGAAAATAAATATGTAAAAGGATGTTTTTATAACAGTGAGGATGTTAATGAAATCAGAACTATTGATTTATTGAAATGAATATGAATATATCATTAGGATTTAATCTTGTACATACAAAATTGATTAAACACTAAAAACCTATTAAATGTACCAATTATTATAAGTATTTCGGCCTAATAAAAAGTACATAGATCTAGTTATTTTACATCAAAACTAATTAAACACTAAAAACCTATTAAATATACCTATTATTGTAAGCATTTCAGCCTAATAAATATTACATGCAGCAGTTGACTCATTTCCAGTCCCACCAACAGCACTAGCATCATTAGCACCACCAGCTATCTATCAATGGCTATTGGTTTTCCCGCTGACACGAGGGACGAGGACACGAGGTAAGCTATTTCCTTTACTACCAGATTCGCCGCTAGCAGATGAAAGCCCAAAATTTTGATGATTTGTCAATCGGTCGGTCTTCTTCTCTACTGGATGGGTTGATCGGTCAGTCTCAGTCGGTCCCAGTGGGTCGGTCGGATTGTGACAGGCGGTCGGTTTAAGTCGGTCCAGTTCCATCAATAATAAATATTACATGGATCTTGTTAGTTTACACCCTCTGCTGAAACGCGGTAAACCTGTCCCATATCCTTGCATGCCCTACTGAAACGCGGCAAACTGATCCCATACTTATGGCTTATACTTTTTGGTACAAGGTGCTTCCGGGTCTGAGGCAAAAAAACACATGGACAATTTCAGCTTCTCCCCGGCTGACTGCAAACACTAGTGTATATATAGAGAGGTATATTTCTTGTTATGGATAAGTTCCACAAACATACTTGGGAGAAGGAGCTAGGAAGAAAGAAGAAATACTACATTGAAGAGTTTAACCCCACTCATAACCATCAACAAAAGGCGTACATAGGGGCCAATATTTCTTGGAGATCTAAAACT
>ML776552.1:1211548-1224861 GCA_009831015.1 Picea engelmannii | reverse complement strand
CTACCTTTGCTCGAAGCTATGCTACTCCGGGAGGTGGAGATCAATAAAAGCGCAGAATAAATGGAGACACCTCTGCGTAGTCCGAGGTCAATAAAACGAGATGGAGATCATCAAAACCTCTGCGAAGGCCGCCACTCAGAAAACGAACCCAATGCGAACCGGTGGGAGGTGGACGGAATCGTCATACATGGCAAAAGCTTTTGTTTAAGCTTAACGTCTATGCAATTGACTTTCTATTAATCAAATATAACTGAAAATTTCGAACTTCTATCCTCTGAGTTAAGAAATACTTACACACATTCAAATGTTAATAACAAAAGATTTCGAACTTCTACTCTTAAGAAATATACTTAAATACTTAATGTAAACAAAGTGCAACCGTGGCACACACGTGTACCTGTAAAATAAATGATGGAAATAGTTAAATTGATAAATGACTATATTTTGACGTACATGGTAAAAGGTATTTATGTTTTTTATTTTATTTTATATTAAATGGGCTTTAAATTCAATAACAACTTTGGTTTTTAATTTTTTTAAAAGTTAATTTATTTTCAAATAATTTAAATCATTAAATTAAAATAAACACAAACATCAAGAAAAAAAAATTATTTTATTGAAAAAAACATTTCATTAGAAATAGGATGAAAAAGTTTAAATGATTATCAATTTTAATTTTAATTATAATTAAACGAGATGAAAAAAATTTAAATTGTTATCAATTTTATTTGAGAAAATGGCTATATACTCCGTCAATCATGATAGAGACCTCTTTACATTGTTTATTCCCTTTAATCATTTTCGCTTCAGCTTATGCTTCATCTCGTCCTCTTTAATCTCTTCCTCTCATGCATCTTTCCACTTTCTAATCTCCTCGTTTGAGGGCGTTCTCCCTCTCAAACCTCCCTTCACATCACTTATCCTATCCATATGTATTAATTATTTTGATGCTTCCAACCTTGTATGACTTATCCTATCCATATGTACTAATTCTTTTAATACTTCCATCCCTCTATATCATTTCAACTTTATCCTTGTTCACTTGAAATGTGAGATGTTTCCAAAACTTAAAAAATAATCTTACCTCTATATCATTTCAACTTTATCCTTGTCCACTTGAAATGTGAGATGTTTCCAAAACTTAAAAAAATACATGTAGTATTATGGTAAAATATGAAAACTTACAATCTCTAATAAAAATAATAATATTATGTTTAAAGTTTTTTTATACTTAAAAAAAAAATTATGTTTAATTTATTCAATATTAATATTGTGTTTAAAGTGTTTCTTATACAAAAATAAAAATATTGTGTTTAATTGGTTTTTTATATTAAATATTAAAAATAAGGGAAATAGTGTACTTTTGAAAGATTATTTTGGAAAATTAATATACTTTGAACATTTTGAAGTTTGTTTTAGATGATAAGGTTAAGGTATGATAGGTGTATCAAATTTAAATTAAGTATTAAATTTGAAATTATTGTTGGAGTACTAAAAGGGAGTGTGAATAGTTATTAGAATTTTATACCACTTTTAATCATAATATATATTCTTTTATGTTAACAACAATAATGTTCAACAATCTATCGTCAATCTATCATCTATGAATGCATCCAATATATATATATATATATATATATATATATATATATATATATATATATATATATATATATATATATATATATATATATATATATATATATATATATATATATATAATCATGTGAACATAAGAAGCATGACATCAACATCACATCAAGAACAAAGTACACTAGTTTTTGTGTGGAAACTCAAATGGGAGAAATCCACATAATGTTTTTTATATATATCAAGAATTCATTCATAGGAAGAACGAACTTCCAAATTCTCCAGTTGCGACTCAAAGGAGGCTCCAACCCCCTATTCTTAGGTTCCAACCCAAAATAATCTACAACTCCTTGGATTCTTTGGCTCCAACCAGAAGGAGGCTACAACCCCTTGGGTTCTCGAGCTCCAACCAGAAGGTGACTACAACCACCAAGTTCTCAAGCTCCAACCTGAAGGAAACTCTAACTCCCTGATTCTCCGGCTCCAATCGGAAGGAGGCTACAACCCCCTTTCCTTGGCCCATCCTACCTCCCCGAAATATAAAGGTAGACCAACTATCATAGACTCTGGCACTATCACTGACAAAAAAAAATTTCATTGTCATAACTATATCACTGTCACTGTCACATCAACCTTTAACCTGTCGCTATCAACCAATCACCATCACAACAACTTGTCCAACAAATCCCTGTCTCATCCATGAAACCATATCCACTCTCATCATGATCACCAAGAGAATATCTCAAACCATATTCTCAACATCACCAACACATGCCTCTCACAAGCATGTACCAACATCACCACATATCATCACAACATAACCAAGTACCAATCCAGTACCATTCATCAAACATGCATCAACCTGTACCATCAACAAGTGAACCAACTATGCACCAAACCTGTATCACCACTTCTACCACAGCAAGTGCATTAACCATGCACCAACACTTGTATCATCAACACATGTTCCATACCATGTGCATCAACCATGTACATGGACATCAACCTGTACCATAACCATGTGTCAATCATGCACATCAACCATGTACATCAACTCCATACTATATACCATAATATATCATCAATGAAATGCCTCAACCATATGCCATGAATATGTGCAAATGTGTACCAAGAATATATCAATGTAACAATACCAATAACATCATCAACCACACAATATGCCAACCATGTACGTCAACCAAGTGTCATATCACTCATGATATGCTTCAACCAACTACCATAAACCATGTTCCAATGTACCCAAGATATGTACCAACAATGTATCTCAACAATTAGACCTCAATCAACATGCACCATACATCCAATGATGTGCCTGAAGTCATATACCAAGGCCCTCAAACACATGCTTCAAGAATGATCCTCAACATCACCAAGATACAACCTCATAACACAATACACCAACCCTCAAATATGTATAATAACATGTAAGTAAACCAGAAACCAAACCAACTAGTTATTCCTCTAATCAATGTACCATTACATTACCAAGATGCACCAAATCACATGTTATCATCACCATGCATGTACTATAACATATACTATCATAACCATGCACGTACCATAGCACCAAAACCATAAGCTTTACCCCTTATCTCTGATCCTATAGCTGACCTGTTACTCTGTAATATGACTTGTAGCTTCTTCCACAGTCAATCAACAACCTAGTACTAACATTTTCCCAAATATACAAGTGCCTTAGTAGACAAAATCTAGTTGACCTCCAAGGATGCCTCGCTAGACAAGTATAGTGCAAACCATGAGGATCTCAGTAATTAGGGTTTTTTAGAAACCCTTATCTTCTGCAGCACTAAAAGTTTCACACTTTTCCCACAACATATTTTTTGCGTCAGACAGTCCATCACATTCACCAAGATATAAAAATAAACCATAACAAAATCACTAGACCATAACAATTCACTAGATCACAAGATAAATTATCAATGAATAAGTGTGTGACTGTGTACTTGTGAATGAATCCTTGAAGATTATTTATACTTTTTCTATGTAGCCTCTTTCCTTAAAATTAGGGCTCCTTGACATTCTTGTTACAACCACTTTTCCATTTTTGCTCATTGACTTGTAACCAACTAGGGCTCCCATTATTCGGGTCTTCCATCTTCACAAGGCCATATATCCCTAACCATGAGGAACCATGTGGTGTTCCACATATCACCAGAAACAACATGACGTGTACTATCCATCCATGATAGTATTATGTGCAATTCCACTGTACTTCATGCCATTATTTCTTAATCAACTTCGGGTCCCATAACCACACCTTCGAGGCTACATGTAGAATACATCAAATATAAAAAAAGTTACCAACTTAACGATAATGTGACCTCAAAACGAGAACTCTGGCCCAAAAAACTCATGTTTTTGCATAAAAAACATGAAAATCAACACCCAAATCAAAAAGTGTTGCTATTGGTAGCTCCATTTTTCAAGCATGACCTTCAAAACTCATACAGTAGCTTAGAAAAAACTTAAAATCAACACTTAAATAAAAAAATGATGTTAGATAAAGAAAAATATTTTTTCAAAATGTCAAAATTATAATTAATTTGAAAACGTATTTTTAGCAATTGGTGTCATTAAACCCCAAACCTCAAAATCAACCATCAAAATGAAAAGTACTGCTACCGGTAGCTCTCATTCTAAAATTGAGGTATTAAAATGATACATTTTATTAAAGTGGTAAAAGAAATCATCATTACTGTAAACAAAATCATAAAATCAACCCTTAAATCTAAATTTGAAGAAAAAAAACATTAAAAAATGGTGGAAAAAAAAACAAAAAAAAAGAGATAAATTAAAATTTCCACCGTAAAATAATAATTACATATATATATATATATGAAAACAAATAGTGAAAAATCTCTTGAAACGTAAAAGAAACAAAAATATATATGAAAAAAAAAAACAAAAGAATACTCAAATTCATGTGGCTGCTACTTGCTCTTCCCATTGGGGCCTTTCCTTCTCTATGCGCGAATCTTGATTGTAACTCTAGGCAGTCACGCCGGTAATGGGGTCCTCCACACACCCAATAGGTAACACGAGATTGAACCTACACATTATTATGTGACTGTCTCTGAAACGAGTTCCTTCCCCTTGTTAGCGACGGAAGTCACTCCTGGATTGCTATCAGGAGTAGAGCCCGACGCCCATCAGTTTTATGTCACGATTGTTCATAGATGGGTGATCAAATGAAAGGAAACTCTAAACAGTAGTGTCCAACTCTGAAAACAGGCCAGGCATGCATGAGCAAGTGAGGTCTTGCGTAAACTTCARACAGTGAGCTGTAGTAAAGRGTGAAYAGGCAGAAGACTTATGGAGAAGAGTGCGAAGGTCTGTTATAAACARCAAGTTCCTAACAGAYTATAGAAGAAAGCATTCCAACACAAGGTCTTCTTGCATTTGAATACAGAGCACCAGAAAATACAATAATGCCACGATAAATCATTTATCATAACAAAAATGCAACAATTCGCATGACTCAGTCAATCGCGAACTTCCTAGCATTAGATGAAAAGCTTAGACGGGTAAAGAAGAACTGTCTGTCATAAAACAAGAAATCTCATATACAGATACATAAGATGGAAACTAAAATCGCAGTTAAAGCATTACAGTCGGGAGCTCAGCTCTACCATCGATCCTTACAAAAGTGGTAAAAATGCCTACATATACTTGGAACAAAAACACTGGAAGCCAAATCGAGGCATTGTATTGAAGACATTACGGCTTCAAATTTATTGCGTCTGCAATCTCTGGACGTTCGTGAGCTTCATTCAGACGCAATCGTGTTCCAGAGGCCCTCTGACTGAATTGACCAACCTGCATTCATTCCTTGGCTTTCCATTTATGGAGGAAACGATGTCCAACTACCCTCAGCTGTTGTAATAACTGTTTTATTGGAATCGGGGAAGGCCCTGGCCGATCTTGTGCTTACAGGACATGGAAATMTTCATACTCTGCCATTTGAATCTCGCTTGGAGAAATCATGGTAGGACTGATGAGTGACGTGGAGTGGTGAGTGAATGGTGATCGGGCAGGAAAACGATAGGGCAGATACAAGCGGCAGGATCCATGGGTGTTGAAGTGTACAAGCCAGGTGGAGGAACACAATGGCCGAAAAACTGTGGTTAGCATGATATGGAAAGAAGACATGGCGGCAAAGAACAGACGGCGGATATATGTGACGAGGCTTCGGGATTTCGGGGATCGGGGTTCGCGAGTTTGAAGAGCGTGAGTTCCTTGCCTCCGGGATCCCCGATATCTCAATATGCGACGAGCTCCTTCTCCCGGGGAATAGCCCCTACCAGCTAGATCATAACCCATAGGACCTGTCCCTGCGCGACCGTGGTCCAACTTTCCATCGGGATTTCGGCGTTTTTGACGACACGATGTTTGTGTCCACTAGACTTGTGATTTCCTGAAACCCGATGGCTTATGGCCGTTGACTTGTTGACGGTCAGCTCCTTGGTGCATAGTCTGCCACCTGTCTTCCACTATCGAAAACTGCCCCCGATATCGGGAAATTAAGCATCGGGATATCGGGATTTCTGTTGCCATGTGCTCGGGACTTTTAGTTCCACGACCCCCAACTCTGTGGGATCTCTCGCCACTTGCCTCTGGATCGGACGACCTGTATTCAGCCTTTAAAGAAAAGAGACTTCTCTGCTGCTAAATGTCGAGTAGATGGGCAACTCCGACAGCCCGATGACCGTTGATTTTCTTTGCAGACGGATCTCGTCCGTCAATAGCAAGACTTAGCACGCTCGCTTGATTTGATACTTGGAGGAAAACAAGAATTCTCCCGAGCTGCACTTGAGCACTGCGTGCAACTTACGGACCCGCGTGCTTCTCAGACCAGGGACAAGATTTACCCCCCGAACCAGAAATATCGCTAACACCCCTGGAACACTTGCTGCTACTAGTTGTTCCTTGAGATGGTCGTGGACCTGTCTGCGTCATTGGTGAAGAACGAGATGTTGCACTCACTACCATTGAAATGCCTGCAGTTGCTGTCCTTGGTGCGACTCTGTTTCCATATGGAGGTGGCCTTGAGTCCCCTCCGCTAGGAAATGTCCTAGGGACCTTCTCCACGAGTCCAGGATAATGCGGAAAGGTCGGTCTTCTACCTCCGGTTAAGTTCATGTGTTCCTCCACATAACGCGCATTTTCCACAGCTTTCGCTAACGAAGACGATTTCCACATATGTACCATAGCTCTTATCTTAGGGTTCAATCCATAGACGAAGCGCTTTGCCTGTCATTGGTCATTATGCAGATACGAAACATATTTGACCAATTCCATAAATCTAATCTCATATTCTTCTATAGTTCTGTTTCCTTGTACTAAAGCATGAAACGCCCCTACGTGTTGTTCCTCATAATAAGGTGGCAGATATTTCCTTCAGAACCTCTCCTCGAAACGTTCCCAAGATACTGTGTCTGGGGTAAGATGCAATTTTCTTTCCAGGTTGCCCCACCAGTTTTGTAGTGTCCCTAAGGCCAAGCCCCATTGTAAGCCATGTTCTGAAAGGAATTGTAATTATGTTTTATAGGCTGGTTAGCCAAGTTTTTATAAGTTGGAGGCTTATGTGTTTCTTAGGCCAGGGAGCCTGAGTGTTGAAGGTCAGGAGCCTGTTGTTGTATATGTAATTACGCAAAACAATTAATAAAATATAAACACCACCATGTGCAGACCGACCACGATGAATGAGTGAAGGGGGGCTAAGCATCCATAGAGTGGGCAAGGAATTAGGGGCTAAGCATTTGGCCTAGGGGGCTTAAGCCTGGGAATAATAATATTTTTAATATTATTCCAAAAAGAACATGTGCATTTTATGTTTTACTTTTATCCTAAGTTCCTGCCAAGGGAAAGCATGCAAAGGGGATGCATGCTGATGGAACGCATGCAGTTCCAAGGGTGACAAGTGTCCGCCCCAGTGTATGCAAATAAAACAACAGAGATGAGCCATGAGAGCTCTCTCTCTTCCATTCCACCCGACTACCTAAGCGGGTAGGGAGCACTGAACAGGACGACCGACCCAACCATTGCAAGGATACCTCGAGCGTTCCTGAGAGTCGATAATCCCGTGTTGTCTTGATAGTCCGTGCACATCCTCTGTCTGATTGATCGAACCTATGCATGGAGGCTCTGTTCCGAAGCCATGACCTGAACCATCTCGTCATTGTTGAACTAGTTGGAAAGCCCGTGTTTGGCTCTGTAAATCCAGATACACCTCTATTGTGTGAGCCAGGAAGCCTGTGTTTGTTTCTAAAGAGACGGTCTCACCCTCCGATCTGATTCATGGAGACTTTGTCGACCCCTATGGGAATTACTCATCATGCATTCCTATGAACCATGACTGTGAGGCCTTAAGCCATTGTTGAGCCTGTTAGAGAGGTCGTGCTTGTATTTCCAGTTGGCTATGGTGACCATGCGGAGCTGGACTGCACGTGGCTTGATGGCCAGTGCGAGTTGTGATTGAGCATGTGTGTGATCTTTCTCTAGGTGAGGGAGGTGGATGTTGTTGGAAGAGGTTTCTTCCAGAGAGTGTCCAGCACCAGCTTCAGGCTCTGAGACTTCCTGATCTGGACTTTTTCCGAGACCATAGAGGTAGATTAGCACCGATGGACTGTGCTTGTGAAGGTGTATACTCCCAGGTGGAACAAGTCATGTGGGGAATGAGAGTCTGGTAGTAGTGGGCATAAGATGGCATCCTGGGAAGAATCATTCCAGATTTTATGTGTTGTTTTCCCTATAACCTCAGCCTAGCCTAGAATTCCCTACCTTGGGATGGAGCTTAGTCCCAGCTTGGGGGTGACCCATTGCTGAGCTGATGAGTAGTGCGGTCTAAGGCTGGGAGGTTCGTGGAAGGCCTGCACTTGGTTGGTGGAATCTACCACTGTTAAAAGATAAGTATCTGATTATGCCTTAATCATGTTTTGCAGGACTGTGATGCTTATGTTATCATGATTTCCGTTGTGTATATGAATTAATATGAAACGCTATGGATTGATAATTATAGCAGTAAATAATATGTTTTACTCTGAGCTTAAATGTGTTTATTTGTTGAATGCATGTGGGTCATATAATACCTGTATGAGTTATGTATAGAATGGTGTCATAATCTTCTCTTAATAGAAATTAAGCCTTAGTAGCATAAAATGGGCGTTACAGTTTGGTATCATAGCCAAGGTTTCGACACTAATCCTAGATGGGCCAGTGGAGCAGTCTTTGGACCGAGAATGCGAGGGGAAATTGGGTCTGGAAGGCGAATTTCGGACCCTGGTTTGCTCCAAAGTGTCAAGGAGTTACTTGATGATTTTTTTTTTAAGCTCAGGAGGTATAACGGCGTTATGAAACCGTAGCCAGTGTGGTATAAGTCCACAGAGAGAGAGGAATCCACACCATAAGTGTAGGATCTTTAGGATCTGTTCGAGAGGGAAGGTGAACCCTCGTGACCGTTATATCTAGAAAGTGTGCATGGGGTTTAAAGCCCTTTGGAATTGCACAGGAGTGTGGAAATCGCGATACGCGAAATCCTGAATTAGTCAGAACCGTCCATCAGAAAGAATGCATGGAGAGTGATCAACCTTTCGCTGACTATTAACTTGAAAATGGTCAACGGGAAGAAATCAACGTTTTGGGAGATGGGAGGTGAGAAGAGGTGAACACCCTCGAAAACCTGAAATCCCGAAACAATCTACACCATAGATTGTGGGAAGAATAACTTGACCGTTGGATCAAATAAGTTAGTAGACAGTGATTTCGTGATTTCGGCAAATGGAAGTTCAAGATGTGTGGATGCACGAACTTTCGATGCCCGAAACCCCGAAACGCTGAAAGAATCTGCGTCGTAGATCTGAGAAAGATCTGACCATTGGATTTTACTAGGAATAGAAGTGGACACCTGAATGTGTACCACATGCCAGTGGGTCGAGGAGAAAAGTGAGAGTGGTGGAACTAATGACATCGTTAAAAAGTGACGTGGACCCTCATTAACGTGTCATGTGCCACCGTAGTTATGGGTGACCACTGTACTATGTGGGCCCGAAGGGTAATGTAAATCGGAATTTCATAAGTTGGGGTTTGGAAAGGAAAGCAAGTATGAAAGCCTCATGGACAGAAACCCTGAAACCCGAAGACCCGAAAGTCCCGAAATGCCGAAAATGAAAGTTTCAAAAACCCGAAAATCTAGAAGGGATGAATTGAAAGGGTAAATCAACAAGATTAAACCGCCTACGTTTGATGGTGAACATAAGAAGGAAGAAGATGCCGAAATATGGTTGTTGGGTATAAAGAAATACTTCCAACTGCAGAATTATTCTACCCATGCAGAAGGAAGAATTGCAATGTACCAACTTAAAGGAAAAGCATCCATGTGGTGGGATCAGTTGGTGCAGGTGCAACACATCAGAGAGAAAGAGGTCACGTGGAAGGAGTTTAAGAGGTATTTTGAGAAGAAATACCTGACCAAAAGATACTATGACAGAAAGATGAAGGAGTTCTTTGAATTCAAGTTGGGCAGTATGACCATTGATGAGTATGAACGAAGTTTTCTAGAACTACTGAAGTATGTTCCATTCATCAAAGACGAGGCTGTTAAAATTCAGAGGTATTTGAGTGGACTGCCACCTTCCATTGGTGACAAGATTCAATATGGAGATCCTAAGACCATGGAAGAAACCATAAGAAGGGAGAAATGCTTGTATGAATAGAAAGGAGAAAGGCCTATCCTTCGGAAGGCTTGGAATGGTTAGAGGAAGTTTAAGAAGGAACAGAGGCAGAAGGGAAACAAGCCTTCCTTTTTCAGAAATAGTCTTCAGGAACAACCATCATTTAGAGAGCCGAGAATGACTGGAGAGGGAGCACAAAGACAGAGACATATGCCCATTCAGTCTTGGGGCTGTCAAGGAAACCACAAGCATAGATATTGTCCCCATAAAAATGGTAAAGCGAGAACTGTACATACTATTCAACAAGCTGAAACAGTGGGGAATATGGGCAGTAGAATGCCGAGGATCTATGCATACTTGGACAACAAGCAAGAAGAATTTCATTCACACATGATTGAAGTGGCTAGCCATAGTTATGTAGATCCTAGAGTGGTGGAAAGTTTGCATCTAATGAGAAGAAAACATGAGAAGTCTTGGTTAGTGCAGTTAGCCACAGAGACCAAGAGGAACGTCACTGAATTGGTTAAGTCTTGTTCAGTGGACATGAAAGGAATGAACACTAAGGATGAATTGAACATTCTTCCTTTAGGATCATATGATTGCTTAATTGGGATGGACTGGTTGGACTAGCACCATGCCCTTCTGGATTTTCGTAACAAGAGGTTTACATGCCTGAATGAGGAGGGAAATCAGGTAACAGTCCAAGGAATTCCCAGAGCCGTGGCTGTTAGGGAAATATCAGCCATGCAACTGAAGAAATGTTACCGGAAAGGCTGTCAATTATTTACAGCTCGGTTGGAAGAAGCATCCTGAGTTGAAGTTTTGAATCTGGAAGACCACAAAGTACTCAAAGAATTCAAGGACATATTTCAGGAGGTACCTGGACTACCTCCGAAAAGGGACATCGATTTTTCTATAAATTTGATGCCTGGAGCAGCTCCAGTTTCGAAGGCTCCTTACAAAATGAGTACACCAGAGCTGAAAGAGTTGCAATTGTAGCTTGAAGAGCTACTAAAGAAAGGTTACATTCACCCCAGTGTGTCACCGTGGGGAGCCTCGGTCCTATTCGTGAAGAAGAAAGATGAGACGTTGAGGCTGTGCATTGATTTTCGACAGTTGAATAAGGTCACTGTCAAGAACAAATATCCTCTGCAAAGGAATGATGATCTTTTTGATCAGTTGAAGGATGCAAAAATATTTTCAAAAATAGATCTTCGATCAGGATATCACCAAGTGAGAATAAAGGATGAGGACATTAGCAAGACCGCCTTTAGAACAAGGTACAGTCATTATGAATTCACAGTGGTGTCGTTTGGACTGACAAATGCACCTGTTGTTTTCATGTTCTTAATGAATGGAGTGTTCAGAGATTATTTGGACAAGTTTATCATAGTCTTCCTAGACAATGTCTTGGTGTATTCCAATATAGAGGAAGAACATGAACAACACCTGAGAATGGTGTTGCAGGTGTTGAGAGAACACCAGCTGTACGCAAAACTGAGCAAGTGCTCTTTTTATCAAAGGGAGATCCATTACTTGGGGAACATTATATCAAAAGAAGGGATCACTGTGGATCCTGAGAGGGTATAGGCCATTTGAGAATGGCCAGCGCCAAGGAATGTGGTGGAAGTGAGATGTTTTATGGGTTTGGTAGGCTATTACTGAAGGTTTATAGCTAGATTCTCAAAGATAGCTCACCCTATCACTTCCTTGCAAAGGAAGGAGAAGAGGTTCCAGTGGACTGAAGAATGTGAGAGCAGCTTGCAATGATTGAAGCACCTACTAACCAGTGCTCCAATTCTGAAGATTGCAGATCCAAATAAGGATTACGTAGTGTGCACAGATGCATGTAAGGAGGGGCTGGGAGGAGTTCTCAGCCAAGAGGGATTTGTAATTTGTTATGAGTCCCGAAAGATGAAAGAGCATGAAAGGAATTATGCCACTCACGATTTAGAGCTAGCAGGAATCGTCCACGCCTTGAGGAAATGGAGACATTACCTCATGGGAAGGAGATTCGAATTAAGAACAGACCACAATGCTCTAAAGTATTTATTTGATCAATGGACTTTAAATGTGAGGAAAACCAGATGGATGGAGTTTCTGTGCGAATATGAATTTGATATCAAGCATATCAAAGGGAAAGAAAATAAGGTGGATGATGCACTTAGCAGAAAAGTGCACGAATTACATGCTACAGCCATTAGCATGTACCAGACTGAGATGAAAGACAGAATTTTGGAAGCTGCAAATACTGATTTGCAGTGCAAAAGTCTTGTAGCAAAACTACAGCAGCGTGAGAGATCACAGACCAAGGAAAGTTACACCTTGGGAACTAATGGTTTACTTCTATATAAAAACAGAGTACATGTACCCAATGTCCGAGAATTGAAGCTGGCAATTCTAAAAGAGATGCATAACGTGGCTTATGCTGGACATCCTGGATATCAAAAGACTATGGCAGCAGTCAAAGGCCATTATTTTTGGCCGGGTTTGAAGAAATAAATCAATGAATACATCGCCAGATGTATGGAGTGCCAAAAGGTTAAGGCTGAGCACAGGCACCCAACAGGGTTGTTGCAACCTTTACCCATTCCTGAGTGGAAATGGGATGTAGTAACAATGGATTTTATCACCGGACTACCTAGGACAAGCAAGAAACATGATTCAATCATGGTGGTGGTGGACAAGCTTACTAAAGCCACCCATTTTATTCCATTAAAAACCACCCACAGGGAAGATGATGTTGTTGATATCTTTTAAAAAGAAGTTGCACGCTTGCACGAAATTCCTAAGACAATTGTGTCTAATAGGGACCCGAAATTCACTTCGAATTTCTGGAAAGGAATTTTCAAAGGATTTAGAACGAATCTAAACTTTAGTACAACGTATCATTCCGAGTATGATGGACAGATAGAGAGAGTGAACAGAGTAATAGAAGACATGCTGAGAATGTATGTGATGGATAAACCATCAAGGTGGGAAGACTACCTGCATTTGGTAGAATTCGCCTAC